>JAAGEH010000311.1:37965771-38057433 GCA_011751065.1 Lasiurus cinereus | reverse complement strand
TGTGAATGCTGTTCAGGAATACGTAGTCCAGAGTAAGCAAACTCAAAGGCTAACACAGGCCAAATGAAGGAGGCATGTAGCCTGTGGGCCACAAGTTGGACCTTCTTTCACACTTTCTTTCTCTCGATCTCTTTTTCCCCCTTCCCTTCCCTTTGAAACTCTTCCCATTTTACCACTTTTCTTCCTTTCTCTCTCCTTTCTTCCTTTTTAAGGTTTAGGACATGTAAATAATTCTGCATTTATTTAAATTAGATTTTAACCAATTGGAGATTTGTCAGTAAATGGGGTCATAATATATAAAACACTCCAGACTTTCTCAGAGTTGAAGTAGCAATTTCATCATTTTTTTTTTTAAATCAGCATAGAATTCTGTAAGCCTTCTTGATGAGATTTTAAAAACAAAATCCATGTGGACTACAATTCCTCAAACTTAGTTTCAGGTTAAAATTAAAGATAAACATTTACTGAGAGTTAATATCTTGTAAAAAAAAGTTTTTAAAAATATCCTTTCAAACTCTCTCATAACTTGAGGAAAATTGGCATGCTTTATGAAATTCAAACTTTTATGTATTAATCTTCTCCCCAAGCCCCACTGATGGAAAAACAAAACAAAACAAAACAAAACAAAACAAAACACAACTTAGGAAGAAAATGTAAGCAATCAAATTGGTTAACCTTTACAATGTAGGAAAATCAGCTCAACAAATACCATGGCAGGTGTCATGTGTAATGGTTGAGGTGCCCAGATGGACATCAACTAATGGTCTTACCTGTCACTGACACATCACTCCATTGTTTCACAGCTCTGCAGACAAACTATAAGCTCACTGTATCAATTGCATTAAAAAATTATAGCTTAGTTTATCTTATCAACTTAAAATGAAAGTATATAAAATAAAATAAATCTACTTGTTGTGGATGGAAACTTGTGAGGTTGAGAAGGTAGGAGGATATATGATTACTGAAGGAGAGATGAGTATATATGGAAAAACCTGGGAGATATAAATGGAACAAGATGATTTTGAAATTTCTTCCCAGCTGACAAAAAGTGATGTTCTTGCTTAGTTACTCATATCTTTGGATTTGAAGGCTATTTAAAAATTGTGGTTGTCCAACCAATGAATAGGAGAACGTTATGTTTTTGGACATTGCAATATGAAATGGTCTACACTGAAATGTTAACAACAGAAAATGATGTACATATTGTTTGTGTTAAGCCATGCAAAGGCAAGGCCTCATCTTTCAACAGTCCTGGTGCCGAATCCCTGTGCTGTAAAATCAGAGGAGTTGTAAAAATTTAAAGTATAAGAAGCAAGCTCCTGGGCATAACTCATAATAAAATGCTTTACAAATTGTTCTGAAATGGGAAATAAGGACATTAGGCTCTACTGGACTTTGGTAGATGGAAACACCATTTTCCCACTCTTGGTTTCTATGAGGAGGTGAATTTTTCTCTCATTTTTCACCTTTCCATTGGGAAAGAATAACAATTGAGCTTTGCTCATCCTACCTCTTGCTATTCCTCTGGAAGGGGAGCTACCTATAAGGAACATTTTTAATAAGGCTTCTCTGCTGCTTCTATAGGACAGGGGACAGAGCAGCCTGCTGGCTCAGCACTGATATGACCAGGTAGATAAGTCTGTCTAATTCTGAAATTCAATAGTTGCTTAAGTTCACTTGGCTTCCAAAACTGGCTGTTCACTCCAACTTAGTCTCTGTCAGTATTTTCATTCTCTAACTCTTTTATTTTCTAAAATTGTTCGAAACTTGAATAGAAAAGAAAATCCAACATATTGCAGACCTTCTGCATTTCCTCAATTAGTATTGGCAAAGATAGTATCAGAAATGTAATGGTCTTTGAGAAGTTTTAGCCTCACTAAGGTATCAACTAATTAAAGCCAGTTGTCCCACAGTCACAATCCTTGAACTTAAACATGATGGACAGAAATGGTCTCACAAGAGCTTAATTTCGCCTCTGCATTTCCCATGTATGAGACATAAAGCATTGGCTTTATTGTCAGGGAGGGGGACTTGAGGTTTTTGTATCTTCTAGCCATGGTTGGGTGGTGGCAGCTTCAATAGCTGTGAACTGTCAGTATTTTGGCCTCCATGAAATCATGTGAGCAGACATCTTGGTTTTATGAAGCCATGTCCACTATCACTGATTCCGTCATGGAGTTCCTGAGGCCTGAGAGAACTTTCTCCCAAAAAGAAGACATCATTTCTACTTCTTATGTAATTATTATGTCCAAAGTCAGTTTGAAGTGTGTGGGGAGAGTACCTTTGGAGGTATGAACCAGTACACAACTTTTAAATTAGTTCCCTCTCTTATCCATGAAGGCAGTTCAAGGTGACATGAAAGAGGAATTTGACTCAGCTATTCTTCCCAAATTTACCAATTGTATCAGTTATGTCATCATAGGGGAAAAGTGAGCAAAGGGAATCTTTGAAAAAATTCTCCCCTTAGCCATGTAAACCAGAAGGGGAGATGTGATGCTTAGAGCCCATTTCCCATTGCTTCCTGGTAAAATGCAATTTTCTTCTTCAAGGTTAACAAATAGAAGGGAGAAGGGAGTTGCCACAGGTACAGCATTTGAAGAAAACATTCTTGCCTGTTAGCAGCTACTGAGAAAAGTATCTCAGAAATGCTGTGTAAACAATTGATATGCTTTGGGACAAAAATCTCAATTTATATTTTCCCTATTCCAAAAAAAGTAAAATAAAAAACCAAAAGCAACCCATGGAGATCAACTAGATGTGTGAAATTCACTTCTTATTAAAAAGGAAGAAAGAAACCCAATTCTAATCCCAGCTTGGGCGGAGATGGTCTGTGTGCTTGCATGTGGACTGGGAAATGTGTATTTTTCAATGAGTTAAAAACAAGAGTCTAGTATCCATTATTTTAGTAGTTACCTGAACTATGAAAAGTTTGAGTAAGAAATATGAACTGGGAAGGGTTTAATTGACTTGTGAGTCTATTTCTGGATGGTCTCCAGAGTGGCTGTTAATCAGGAATTGCAAGTAGGAATGCAAAACTAGGGTGAGGTAGGACACATGTGAAGTTGACAACTCGTGAAATAATGCCTTATGATAGAGTAGTTTAGGGCTACAACTCTGGGTTCAGTCAGCTTGGGTCAAGTTCTGGACTTTTTACTTGTTAGTAGTATTGGGCAAGTTACTTAACATCTTTATGCCTTAGTTTTTTCATATGTAAAATGGTGATAAAAATGTGGGGCCTACCTCACTGAGCTGTTGTTCAGATTAAATGGATTACTGTAACCAAGGTACTTGGAACAGTGCCTCCCACCTAATAAACACCCTATACTGCGCTGTGATCAGATCTACCCAAGCTACAACTGAGTGGGGCATGGTGAAAGAGGTTGTGGTCAGGTACTGAAGACAGGCTGGGTCTGCATTAGAATTTTGATTGTGCCACTAACTACCAAGAACTACATGTCACTTAACTTCTCTGAGCCTCAGGTTTCTCTTTTGTAAAATGTATAAAATATAGCATTACCATAAGGATTAAATAAACAAAAAGATTCTGGAAGTTCTGTCCTATAATGTCATCAATAAATACTTACATTCTTTTTACCTTCTTCCCTGCCCCAACTTCCCATATTCCTCATCCCCTCTCAGAATGAAAGTCTGAGTGAAACACACACACACACACACACACACACACACACACACACACACCAGAATATCACTACACTTACCAAGATGCTGTACTTGATTTAGAGTCAGTGCTATAAGTGACTAATGAAATAGATCAGGAGGTTAGGAGAAAGGAGGCAAGACAGTTTCTGGGCTCATAAAGTCCTACCTTGAAGGCCAACCTAAGAAGCACCATATCCAACCACAAGTGTTTTTTTGGATCAGAACAATGCTGATAGTCAAGGGAGTCACAATAATGAAAATAACATGTTCTCCAGCTGCAGAGATTTATACCAGAAATATTGGAGAGAAGAGAAGAAAAGCTCCCTAGTAGTTCTAATGCATATTGACTATGATTCATATACTGACAGATGTACAAACCAAATGTTACAGTGGCTCAGAATAGTGAGTGAGCCTATCTGGTTTGCCCATATGGAAAAACTATAAGACAGAGGTAGCGGCTAATGTGATTTTTGAAACTGGATTGTGTTTGGATTACACTGTAGAAAAAAGGCATACAGAACCAATGGTCATTGTGTGGACCGAATTGGCTTCCTTCCCTTAAAGTTCATATATTGAGTTCCAAACCCCCAGCACCTCAGAATGTGATCATGTTTGAAGATGAGGTCTTTAAGTAAAAATGAGGTCATATATGTGGGCCCTATTTTATTACTATCAATGTCTTTATCAGAAAAAAAAAACACAAACTTGCATTCCTACTTGATCATTGTGTGTTATAACAGGCTTTGTTGTTAATACTTCGTTGAGGATTTTTTTCATCTATGTTCATAAGGAATATTATTCTATAGTTTTTCTTTCTTGTAATGTTCTTGGATTATGTTATATTTGCATTCAATGTTTGGTAGACTTTATCGGTGAAGACTTCAAGGTCTGGGTTTTATTTGTTTATTTTTAGGAGAAAAGTTTTATAAATGAACTCAATTGATATAGGATTATTAAAATTTTCTATTTCTTCTTAAGTCTGTTTTGTAATTTGTGTCTTTCAGAGAATGTATCTATTTTATCTAGTATGTCAACTTTATTGACATGAATTTATCTAAAATTCTCTCTGATTAGTTTTTTATTCTCTTGATATCTGCAGCTTCTGTAGTGATGTCTCACCTCTGTTGTTTTCCTTTAGCAAGCATCACAGACCTGTGCATTCTGTGGTCCAGTGTTGGAAAGCAATTATGTACGTATTTTATCCAATTTCCTAGTCACATAGGGTGGGAGGGTTAGTGTGGATTTTGTTATTCTCTCAGGGTCAGAAACAGACTTTCCAATTTATTTTTTCAATGCTGTGCAAGGCAATAAATAAATAAATAAATAAATAAATAAATAAATAAATAAGTAAATAAATAAATAAATGCACCAATTTATAGAAGAACTGTGGAGTTTTTTTTTAAATAACAATAGCTAATTATTATTAACAATCTCTTAGTATGAGACACAGTGCTAGAGACTATGTATGTCTTATCCTAATTTGTTCTCCTAATAACCTAAGAGAGACTTAATATTATTCCCTCTTAGCAAGGGCAGACATAGTGATTGTAAGGAGCAAATAAGCACTAGAGTTAATTTTTGAATACTGGGCTGTCTGACTCCTGGCATTGTATTCCTTGCCTCCATTTGAGTAGCATTGAAGAGAACAGGGTGGCAGTCCCTAAGGGATTACTAGAGTGAAAAAAATATTTTAGGGTTAAAGGAAGAACTAGAGCTGAAATATCAAGGCCTAGCAAAGCCACTATATGTGGGGAAACTTCTTCCCATGACTCACAGACTTTCCATTGCAGGCCTGTCCTAATCTAAAATGGAATTTATATCCCTCACTTTGCAAAGTTCAGTTAAGATCACTTGTCCTAATTTTCACAGGCTCTCTGCACCATTTCCAACTTGCAGAAAGTTTGCAATTTTCCTCCCTGCACTCAAAGTCTTTGGTTTGTGAGGACTGTATCTAGGCTCTTATTAATTTCCTCTGACTTCTTGTCACTCAGCTGTGCCCCTGCAGATTTTCTCTTTGGGATTCCCCCCTCCCCCTGCTGCTATTATGAAATAGAACTTTGGTCTCTGGGGCTCTCTCAATACAGTTTTAAGCATATTTTTGTGATTCTTTGTTATTAAAATTTTTTTCCTTCATCATCAACTTCTGCCTAAGCATGAGCCAATTTCTTTACTTTGTATTTTGGCTATGCTCCTAGAAAATGGAACTCAACCTGCCTTTTGTGCAAACACATGCAATTGAAGCACCTCTCTTACCTGGCTTCCTGAGCTAGTCACAACCTACAAATAGCATTCAGAGATCTATTTGAAAACCTCTGGCTACTCAAATCAAATAACTGTTTATCAACCCTGATTTTATTTCATTTAGCTTCTGATTTGGGGATTCAATTGGTCATTAAAACCCTTAATCTGCTTCAGTCGCCCTCGTTCTGTGTTCTCATTGCAGGCTTACCATGCACCCTGGCTGGACTCCATACAACTAGATATTATGTTACATTCTTCTCTACTCTGGGCAGTGCTAAATTCAGTTTAGAAATCCAAATCTTTCTCGTATGTAAACCTATTATGTGTGTGCTGCAATCGGTCCCAGAGCCTTTGATCACATTTCTTACTAGGATAAAGGTTCTCTTCATGGTGGCAGATAGTTTGCATCATTAATGCCATATCTAGTGCCAAGCTGATAAAGATTCTGAGGACTTGTCTGACTGAAAGGGCAAAGTGTGGCTATTGATTAGCAATGGCTACCATGTTTATGGGAGAGGAAAGTGGTGACACAGATGTCAAATGTTTGCCAATTCTAGAATCTATTTATTCTCTGATGACAATGACTATGGGATGCCTTGCCAACAACTACTTTAATAAAAATAAAATTTTAAAATTTAGACCTGAAATAAATCTTACAATATAGATAATATTTAACAAGTGCTTATTCTATACCAGAAACTCCATTAAATTCTTCATATAATTCATATTGCTTAATTTTCATTAATACTCTAATTTAAACACAACAAAAAATGAGACTCAAGTTTATGTAGATGGCCAAAGCCATCTAGCTAGTCAGTGAGAGAACCTGTCTATAAATCCAATTCTGTTTGACTTGAGACCTGACCACTGATAACAAAAGTGAGACAAAAAAGCTTCACTTGTATGTGCATGTGGCAAAGGTAAACCCACTTTATTTTCCTTCTTGACACATAGGAAGACTACGTGTTCCAGTTTCTCTTGCAAATAGGTAAGACCGTATGATGGGGTTCTGGCCAGTGGAATGATGGTGGAAGTAATATGTGCAACTTCCAGGTTCCAGGCCCACAAAACCTCATGTGCAATCCCTCATATTCTCTTTTGTTTCTCCTTCTGTCAGTTGCAGAAGACTGTGGGACTATAGGAGTTGTGGATCCAGTAGAAGCAAGGAACTCAGGTTTCTGAGTGACCTGGTGAGGCAAAGCTCACTGCTCATCATGTTGGTCTGTGATATGAATGATAAATAAATTTTTATTATGCTAACCCACTCATATTTGGAGTAGATCATTACAGGAGTTAATGTACCCTGAGTGGTTTAAAACTCGGGTCTCTTAATGTCTAGTCTGTATTTCTTCTCACTATCCAGCACAAGTCAAATGTATTCCCCAAAACATTGGCTTCTCAAGTTCTCATGGCTTGATTTTCCATCAGTTCTATATTTGACCACAGAAGTACATGTCTCTGTTTTCTACTAGTATATCTTAATTTTTTAATGAGATTACACACTTCTTTCATTTTCATTTACCTTGACCCTTAGGGAGGTCAACTACGGTGGCAGTAATGGGATCCATACCTTGTTCTCTAATACAATGATTTTCAACTGGTGTGCCACAAAAAAATAAACATTAAAAATTAAAACATATAATATTTGACTATTTAGTCAGGGGTACTGAACTTTTCACTTAGAGTGTCAAATAAAAAAATGACAGCCCACACAAAAAGGGAGTGGGTACAAGGATATAGTTAGAAATATTAGTCTTGCAAAGGAGTGACAGTAGAGAGTAACCCATGTGAATGAATCAAAATTGTATCTATTTTTCTGGTGTGCTTCAGAATTTTAGTAATTAGTTTATGTGTGCTATGAGATGCAAAAGGTTGAAAACCACTGCTCCAATAAATGCCTGCCATTTTCTCATTGACCTGATTCTCCCTGTCCTCTATCTATATCAACTAAAATGTTTTTTCCCCATCAAATGTACTTCCTTCTTAGACTAAATTCTGATTTTCACACCTAAATAATATTTTCATTCTGACTCTAGGCCGAGGAAACGAAACTCAATATGTTCTCTTAAAAATTTGGTTCCTGTTTTGTAGTTTCTTTTTTTCCTGATGTATTATTTCTTGTATGGTTGTTTATCTGACATAAATCTTATGTTTTATACTTGCTGGCACTCTTTGAAAGAAAAAGCACTGCTTCAAGTTTTGTGCTATGCTTTGCAACACACAAAAATATTTATGCTTGTTGACATTCTGTTGTTATTATGGTGTCTATCTGATGCTATCACATATGTTTCATACATGGAAATAATGTATATAGAATCACTTAATAATAACAGTAGGGGCTTATGAATTACAGCAGCAAGAAAAAAAGCTATAGGCTTATCAATCCAGCTCATTATATATCAACTGCCCTTTTCTCTTTATAAGTACATACAAGCAGATTGGGAGCCTGCTGCCATACCACCTTGTAGTTAGGTTGTGTGTTCATATGGGGCTCAATTTGCAGCCTTAACCACATCCTTGGGACACATTTCCACACCCCCACTGAGTTTTCTCTGTTTAAAAACCCCATGTGATGGAATGGTGCCCATGAAAACTGCCATAGGGGTGTCAGAGTTTGGAACAGTGAAAAGAAATGGAGCCAATACTAATAACAATAATATGTGGATCTTTATGTGCATGTGAGTGTGTATCTGTGACTAAATATATATTGTATTTCAGTTTTCAGTATGAGATTCAATTCTGTAGAATGCTTTTCATGGAAATATTACTCTGAATGCTTCCTGGAGAAAAGCAAAGAGCAAAGGAATGTCAGAGGGAGCAAAGAAAACATTGTCAGAGCTGAAGCAGGCTGTCTTCTGAGATTTGTGAGATGAAACTAATGATGAGTGAAACATTCTAGAAAAGAAATTGCCCATCCTGGTAAGCATTTTCCAAAGTGTATTTTCTTGAATTCTAATCTTTCGGAGGTTAATGTTTGCAAACATAAAACAAAGTGTTTTGTGTCCAAATGAGTCTTTATAAACGTCAGTTAACCAAGTTAAATTGGTTTCTGTGGGACTTCTTGGGTCTTTTAAGACAGTGACAAAGACTTGGACTTGAAGAGGGGCAAGAGCAGAGACAATAGGAGGCTGCTTTTCCAGGAACAATGGTCAAGGGCTTTTTTTCTCTGTGTCTTAAAACATAGATATTTAGCACACAAACTTGAGTATAGCCTGAACAAGCACACACAGTTATAACATCATCACCACCATCGACACTGAGCATTTGGGGGCTTTTGGAAGACATTTGTTTGGATACTTATAATGTATAGGCAGAGACTTTATGCCTTTCTTGGAGGCTCTTTTAAGGATTAATAACTGTCCATTAAGCATATTGAACTTATAGGGGGAGAAATGATAAATTCTAGATGACATTGACTTGATTTATTTTATTTATTTTAAATATATTTTATTTATTTTTTTACAGAGAAGAAGGGAGAGGGATAGAAAGTCAGAAACATTGATGAGAGAGAGACATTGATCAGCCGCCTCCTGCACACCCCGCACTGGAGATGTGCCCGCAAGCAAGGTACATGCCCTTGACCAGAATTGAACCTGGGACCTTTCAGTCCGCAGGATGATGCTCTATCCACTGAACCAAACTGGTCTCGTCAGACTTGATTTATTTTAAATTGACTTTCCACATTCATGAAGATAGCAGAAAGGACATGGAATCCCACCTAGGCACTTTCCTTTTTAAATCAGGAAAATAAGGTTACTCTCTACTATCATTCCTTTGCAGGACTAATATTTCTAACTATATCCTTGTACCCACTCCCTTCTCTGAACCACCCTGTCCTTTAACAATTACCTCCTTATTGAGTTCATTACTTTTCACTGTCTTCTTTCTTCCTTTCTACCTTCTATGCTTAACCATCCTGAGCTTTATAAACTAAATCATTCCTATGTTCTGCCTTTCCTCTACCACCTAATTTCTCAAAAATAGTTTTCTCTCTGCTCTCTTCACTTCATTTTGCATCACTCCTTAACATTTTGTAATATTTTTTATTAAAAAGATCTCTCCAAACAGAAAATGTTTGCAAATCATATATGCAATGAAAATTTAATATGCAGAACATATGAACAACTCCTAAAATTCAACAATAAAAAGACAAGCAACACAATTGAAAAATGGGCAAAGGACTTTCTCCAAAGATTACAACTGGCAATAAGCACCTGAGAAGATGCTCAACATTATTAAATCATCAAGGAAATGCAAATCCATAACACATTGAGATGCCATTTTATACCCACTAGAATAAAAAAGAAACACATGTGAAGAAAGCACAACTAAACAAGTGTTGGTGAGGATGTGGAAAAATTGGAACTCTTATACATTACTGGTGGGGATGTGTAAGGCACAGCTACTGTGGAAAATAGTTTAGTGGGTCCTCGTAAACTAAACATAGAAATACCCTGTGATTCAGCAATTCTATTCCTGGATATAAACTATAATTGAAAAAGTGAATTTCACAGTGTTCATTGCAACTTTATTCACAATAGTTCCAAATGGAAACGACCAAGTGTCTATCAAAAGATTAATGGGTAACAAAATGTGGTATATACATACAATGGAATATAATTCAACTATAAAAAGCAAAGAAATTCTGACACATGCTACATGGATAAACCTTGAAAACATTATGCTAAGTGAAATCCACCAGAAATAAAAGGACATATGTTATACAATTATATGAAAAATCTAGAACAGGCAAATTCATAGACACAGAGAGGAGATTAGAAGTGATCAGGGTGAGAGTGAATGGGGAGATATCTAAGTGTTAAATGAGTACAGTGTTTAGGATGATAAAAGAGACCTGACAACAGATATTGGTGATGGCTGCACAACATTGTGAATGTAATTATTGGCACTGGATTAGATATTTAAAATTGGGTAAAATGGTAAATTTTTATGTTATATATCCAGCATTTTAGCACAAACAAAGGTGCTTTTCTGAAGAAAAACCTCTTCTGGGCAGAAGAATCTTGTCTGGGACCATGGGGATCTGTTCTCAGAATCCTCATGGGGTTCTGGTCTCAGGATGTGTGCCAATTGCTCCAAGGCTATTTTCTCATTGAGGCTCTTCCTGCCTACTTGGTTAAAAATTGTCACCCTTTCCAACTTCAGCTTTTTGCCCCCCTCCCCTCCACTTCCCCGCTTTATTTTCCTTCATTATTTATCTTTATCCACCTGACATATATATTTTATTTAATTATCTGGTTTTAGTGCTTCTCCCTCAACTGGGATGGAAGATCTATGAGGGAGAGATTTTTACCTTTTCATCTCTCCACTGCTCTGTCCTCATGTGACTAGCTTTGCATGAGCTCAGCTCTCAATAACTAGGTGTGGGATGGCAGATCAGTGCATGCATTTCTAGGAGATGCTCAGACAGTCCCTGAGTGGGACAAGTATCTCTTATTTCATCTTTCTTCACTGCCCTCCTAATGACATTAGGATTCATCTCCCTATCTTATAAGGAAGTTGAGCTAGGGACTGAGGAGAACAGGAAATCATGTATGTTATAATAAAATATATTAGAAGATGGGAAGAGCAGCTGACAGGGATCAGAACACATTATCCCCAAATATGGCACCTTTGGAATATTGAATATTAAATATTCCAAAGGACAGGACCTGGAAAGATTCTCTGATCTTGCCCTGAAAGGTTCCTGTCCCCCTATACCCACCTGCTCCTGGAAAGGAGCATTATTATCTCAGAAGATGGAAGTACACAGAGAGAAATCCAACTAGAATGAACAGGTCTTGCTCAGTTTCCCCAGTTTACTACCCTTAGTTCATATCACTTTGTATTGTAACATTTTTCTGTGACTGTCCACTTCTCATCAAACTTAGCATAAAAATACTCACGGTTGGTTAACCACTCCATAGGGATAGGGTCTTCATTGTCATGTAAGACTTACATTAGATAGATTTGTAGCTTTTCTCTTGTTAATATGCCCTTTGTTGCCGAGCCCCAGCTGAGAACAAAGAGGAGTAGAAGGAAATGGCTCTTTTTCTCCTCTGCACAGCTGAAATAGAATTTTTAAAAATGGAAAAACACCACAGTTGTATTTTTGAAATATTTGCCTTTTTTCCCCCTGCTAACTTAACCAGAAGTAGCATGGGCTCCAAGGATTTTCTTGTCCCAGATTAGCATACTTACATTTTCCTGAGATTAAGCAAAAAGGAAAAATACCATTTTTTAAAATTTACACTATCATAGTTTAAAATAATGGGAGGAAGAAGCAAAGAATACAATTCTCAGAGCCTTCACAAATGGAGGTTCTCACGGCGAGAAAAAAACCCAGGTGGTAGAACATTGAGGCAGGAGTAGCCCCTTCTCTGGGTTCAGATGCTAATTCCTGCCCTTGATGCTTTGAATCCAGAAGAGATCTCCTGTTCAAGGCTTCCTGCTTCCCACCTACTCTGGTCTCTCACTTGCTCTATGTTGTTAACTTGTCTTGCCCGTTAGATTCTAAGTTCCTGAAGAATGATGGCCATTCATGATGTTTCTTTTGCTCCCTCACTCCCTTCCTCAGAGCAGAGGCCTAACATGTAGTTGTTGAATGATTTCAATTGAAACTGGAGTCCAAAACAATGACCATAGGCATGCTGCTGGTATATTCTATAGGCTTTCAGAAAGTCCAAAAGTACTCCACCCTCCCAACCCACTGAAATCACTGTTATACTTCAGGCCCAATTGAGACATCTCACTTTGAAGTCTTTCCTGATGTCCCCCACTGTGCATTCCTTTAGAGAGTCAAGTGATCATACATTGGCTTCCTTTCTATTCTGTGAACTCCTCTATGTTTTTATAATATTTATGTTTTACTTCATGGCCTGTTCCCAGCACCGTGCCTGCTGTAGAGGAACTGGTCAATAAATATAATGTGTTAACTTCTCTGATTGCCTCTGACTACCTGCCTTCTTCTCCCTCCCTCTCTCACTCTTCTCTCTTTTTGCTTCTTCCCTTACAATTCTTCTTCCTCCTTCTGCTCTTCCTAGAACCTACACTGAGAAGTTCTAAATGGATTTTTGAAGAAGCTAAGTCCTGAAAGGGCATACCAGGATCCTGTCATCTTCTAAGAATCCTCTGTTGGAGCTCAGGACAGGCTGCCCTCAAATGTGCCAAGATGGCCTATTGATTATTTTGAATTAATATGATTTGAGAAACAGCCAGTGCAAGAACACTTTAACCCTCCTCTCTCTGTCCCCACTGAAGGCAAGAAATCCATCTTCCATGTGAAAGGTACCCTCCCTATACCAGGAAGAAGAGAGACAGTCTGATCACCAGAGACAGAAAATTCAAAGCTGAGAAGCCTGCATAAACAAACCTTGTTACTTCTTTACTAAGTTACTACCCTCCCTAGCCCAAACTCTGCTTGGATTCTTCACTAATTAAGGACCCAAGCCTAAATTTCTTTGTCCTATCAATTCCTCATGGATGTATTGTTTCTTTGTCTAAAAAAAGTATAAAAGCTGTCTGTTTTGGTCATTTCTTTAGGTTCCACTTCTGTAACAGTTCTGTACATGCAAATTGAATCATTTTGTATGTTTTTTTTTTCTTTCCTGTTAATTTATTTTATGTCAATTTAATTAGACCAGCCAAAGAGCAAGGGTAGGGGGCTATTCCCTCCCAAACACCTTCTTATATTTCCCTAAACATATTACTCCTTAGTCTGTTTTTATTCCTTATCTAAATCAATAATTTTTAGAACACGAGTTGTTTAAAACTCAATATAAAAAGTGTGTTTGTGTGTGTGTACATGTGTATATGTATCTGGGTGGAAATATGGTTCAAGGAGTATGAGAGCCCAGCCTCCAACCCAACTACCCAAGGAAATTGAAAACCACAGATCTAGATACTTTATTATATTAAAATATAAGAAGATGAATTTATTTTTATTTTTTTAAATATATTTTTTATTGATTTTTTACAGACAGGAAGGGAGAGAGATAGAAAGTCAGAAACATCGATGAGAGAGAGACATCGATCAGCCGCCTCCTGCACGCCCCACAGTGGAGATGTGCCCGCAAGCAAGGTACATGCACCCGACCGGAATCGAACCTGGGACCTTTCAGTCCACAAGCTGACGCTCTATCCACTGAGCCAAACCGGTCTTGGCAAGATGAATTTATTTTTATAAAATAAAAACAGATATGAGAAAAGACACCAGTTACTTAAAATGCTTCCACAGCACTCATCTCCCTATATACAGGGCCTCAGGGGACCCTTTTATAATAAAAAATGGAATAGTGGTCTGAACTACCCTTCATTGTATCAGGATATCACACCCACACTCTAGAAAATGGCACAGGCCTCTGATAAGCTGTGTCCTACATTCCGGGAAATGTGCAATACTCTGCACAAGATGACAGATTTAGGATTTTGTCCAGAAACAAATTACCTTTGTTGCTGACCTGTAGAAGTTCAGGTTTCTTGGGTTATGCAGACTTGGAAAGCACCTCCCATTTTAAAAGGTAGAGCCCCATTGATGCTCAAAAGGATGAAGACATTTAGTTGGTGTATGCCTGATACGTAGTGCCAAATCCAAAAAATCATTGTGTGCAATTATGAATAATGATCTTGGATGCCTGGTATTTAATAGTTCGTGCAGCGACTAACATATTGCTCCATATGGACTTCCCTGTACCCTGCAATCCACCCAACTCACTCCTGGTGGGCTGGTCATTAGCTATTCACAGCTTTAATTAAAAAGAGCCCAACACATAAGATCACAGGTTCTCTTTAGGGGATAGCTCTACTTCAGTGCTTAGCAGCGGAAAGAAAGAAACTGTTCATACCAAAGAAGGTGCCCTTTTCTCATTAAAAGTGTCTGGTTGAGAAAGGTCATGTAGAAAAGTATGCAATCTCTCGCAAGCAACACCAGATAAATTGTTTCTCAGCCAGAAAGATCAGGAATGGCTCTCTAACCACAAGAGAGTTGATAAAGTGAGAGGTCCCAGAGTTGAACAGGAAGGAGGTGGGGGTGTCTGGATTAAGATCCCATCTTCATGAAACAATTAAGTAATCTTTAGTAATCATTTGACCTTAACAATAATAGCCACCATTTGGGAGTAAGAGGTTGTCTATGTTATCACATTTTAACCTCAAAACAGGCTTAAAAAATGTTATTGGCTCTATTTTACATAGGAAGAAACTGAGATGATGCAGTTAGGCCATTTGTCCAAAATCTTACAGCTAATATATGGGGAGCAGAATTTCTTTCTAACCTCAATGTTCACATCCCAATCTGTATCTTCTACTGCTTTTTCCCAAAGAGTAATAAATAAACATTTATACTTCTAGATTTTTCTTCATGCCCCACCCCCCCAAGATAATTTTAATGAAAAGATAATGTGCAGATACTTACATTTGGTCAGGTACTGTGCCAAACAAAACCTTTCTCATAAATCCAAATAAGGGATATCATTATCTTTGTGTGGTAGAGGTTTTCCAGAGAAACAGAACCATTAGAATATGTATGAAATTAGCTCACATGATTATGGAGGCTAAGAAGTCCTGAAATCTATAATCAACAAGCTAGAAACACAGAGAACCAATGGATCATATAAATTTCCGTCCAAGTCCAAGTCTGAAGACAAAAGAAGACCAGTGTCCAGCTTGAAGACTGTCAGTCAGAGAGGGAACAAATTTTTCTTTACTCCATCTTTTTGTTTTATTCAGACCTTCAGCAGATTAGATGGGGCCCATTCACATCAGGGCCCCCCCAACAACCTGCTTTACTCAGTCTATCCATTCATATGTCAACCTCATCCAGAATCATCCTCACAGACACACCCAGAGTAATATTTAACCAAATATCTTGGCATGCCACAGTCTAGTCAAGTTGACATATAAAATTAACCATCACAATCCCCAAATATTTGTTAACAGAAGAGAAGGTTGAGAGTCTAACAAAGTTGTTGTTGTCATCTGTCAGATGAGAGTTAAAAGTGATACTCAAGCATCAGTTGTGAGTTTCCTGTTGGCTCCTCTTTCCTCCTATTCATACCCATATGAGTGGGTTGTATCTTTGTTGATGGTGGCAAGAAATGAGCAGAGCAATTAAGAAAGGCAGATGTGATAATTCATATTAGTAACCCAAGTAAATTTCCAAATTTACCAAAGGGCATAGATTATAAGCTCTGTCATCTACCTGTCTTGAACTTTTTTTTCTCTGAGAGGATGGCTCCAGGTGGAACACATAAAGGACTGAAGAATCAGAACATATACCTACTTCAATGATTCTGGAAAGAGATGAAACAAGTCAGCATTAACCAAGCGAGTCTTCAGCTCACATTTATTTATAACTCAAGTTCACCTCCTCATGATCTCACCCTTTGTCTACAGCACATGGCACACTTCAATACTGCAAATTCCATTTCAATACTTCCTGCAAAGTAGAGTTAATTAAGCTATGTGCCACTCTGTACCTAATAATTGTTTACTTCATTTGCATTTTTCATTATATTATTAACATGAAGAGGGTGCTTATCCCTCGGGCAACTAGGAGTGATGCTGGCACTGCTCAGTCTTAGCCCAGATTTTCAACTCAGTTGGAGATGTTGATATCCAGCACTGTTCTTGGCTCACAGTTGGGGTCATAGGAGTTTAAAAGCTCTACTGTGCTTTCTGTATTTCTTAATTTCTACCAACACTTCCCATTAATGTCATGGTAATTTCTTCTGCTTTTACCAACTAAAATAATATATTTCCCCTTATCCAAAGTAATAGCTTTCCCTCTATGTATTCAGCTTTAGAATTTAAGCCTTCAGCATCTTCTCTTGAAAAAGCAGAATAGTAATAACCTGCTCTTGACTTCATGGGATCATGCAATATGAACCTATGTAATACTTTATATTAGACTGCTTTTATTTTTATTCATTTAATTTCAATTTTATCTATGTAAATAATATATTCAATATTTTTTAATTTAATAAATCTTTATTGTTCAGATTATTACAATTGTTCCTCTTTTTTCCCCATAGTTTTCCTCCACCCAGTTCTCACCCCACCCTCTGCTTTTAAACACCCCCTCCACTGTTCTCATCCATAGGTGTATGATCTTTGTCCAGTTTCTTCCCACCCACACCCCTTCCCCCCCAAGAATTGTCATTCCACTCCCTTTCTATGCCCCTGATTCTAGTATATTCACCAGTTTATTTTGTTCATCAGATTTTTTTCTTTTCACTTGAATTTTAGATTCCCTTGTTGATAGATATGTATTTGTTGTTCATAATTTTTATCTTTACCTTTTTCTTCTTCTTCCTCTTCTTAAAGAATACTTTTCAGCATTTCATATAATACTGGCTTGGTGTTGATGAACTCCTTTAACTTTTTCTTATCTGTGAAGCTCTTTATCTGACCTTCAATTCTGAATGATAGCTTTACTGGGTAGAATAATCTTGGTTGTAGATTCTTGCATTCATCACTTTGAATATTTCTTGTCACTCCCATCTGGCCTACATAGTTTCTGTTGAGAAATCATCAGACAATCATATGGGTGCTCCCTTGTAGGTAACTAACTGTTTTTCTCTTGCTGCTTTTAATATTCTCTCTTTGTCTTTTGCTCTTGGCATTTTATGATGTACTTGGTGAGGTCCTCTTTGTATTGCTTTTGTTTAGGATACTGTGTACTTCCTGGACTTGTAAGTCTATTTCTTTCATCAGGTGGGGAATGTTTTTGGTCATTATTTCTTCAAATAGGTTTTCAGTATCTTTCTCTCTCTCTTCTCCTGGCACCCCCATAATTCTGACGTTGGTAGCTTGAAGTTGTCCCAGAGGCTCCTTACACTATCTTTATATTTTTGGATTATTTTTCTTTTTGCTTTTCTGGTTGAATGTTTTTTACTTCTTTGTATTTCAAATCTTTGACTTGTTTCTTGCGTTCCTCTAGTCTGCTGTTAGGTCTCTGTATAATATTTGTTCATTTCAGTCAGTGTATGCTTAATTTCTAATTGGTCCTTTTTCATTTACTCAAGGGTCTCACTAAATTTATCCACCTTTTATAGAAAATTCTTGAAAAACCTTATAACCATGGTTTTGAACTCTATATCCAGTTGTTTGCTTTCCTCCATTTCTTTCATTTGCAATTTGTTTCTTTGTCTCTGCATTCTGGCTGCTTCCCTGAGTTGTTAGAGTGGCTTTGTGTGCTAGGTGTCCTGTAGGGCCCAGTGGCTCAGTGTCCCCAGTTACCTGAGGTGAGATTTTTGGTGCACCCCATTGTAGGCTGTGTGCACAGTCTTGTTGTAGTTAAGCCTTGATTGTTGTTGGCATCACTGGGAGGAATTGACTTCCAGGCCAATTGGCTGTGAGGATCAGCTGAGTCTACGATGGGAGAACTTCTATGCTGGAGACATCCTTATGAAACAAGACTTGCAAAAGCCTCTGTGCTCAGCTTGGATGGAGCAGAGTCTTATGGCTGAGCAGACAGCATTGGTTTCCTGCCAGCCCTGCTCTAATAGGCCCCTGTGTCTCAATATCCCATGGTAATCGTTGCAAGCACCTCTGAGGGAAAGCAGCTCTCAAGTTATGCCCACTGCCAGATTCAGTTTCTCCCCATATGAGGCTGGGTCCACAGAGTCTCACCCAGAACTGAAGTTCAGTGCAGTCAGGAGCTTTTGTCTCCCTGTTTGAGAAAGCCAGCCACGTATCAGTTGCCTGCCGCCCTCCTTGCACACACACTTTGATACCTCTGCCTTCCGCAGGTGCTCTGAGTCTCAGTGTGCTTTTCTTTTTCCTGACAGTCCAGTTTCACCCAGTATTAATCTGGGTCCTCAGAGTCTCACCTGGAACTGGAGTTCAGTGCGGTAAGGAGCTTTTATCTCCTTCCCACTTGAGAAAGCCATCTGCATACTCAGTTGCCAGTCCTCTCCACACACGGGTCTCAGTACCTCTGCCTCCTGCAGCTCCTCTGAGTCTCAGTGTGCCTTTCTCTTTCCTTCTAGTTGAATAATTTCCACTCAGCCAGCCTCCCTGTGGTTCTGGATGATGTCTGTTTTGTCTTTTAGTTGTAGTTTTGAAATTGTTGTGCGAGACAGCAGTTTAGGTGTTTACCTATGCCACCATCTCGGTTTCTCCTATATTCAATATTTTTAAAGGTCAAGTAACTAATATGCTTCCTATAAATAAAAATTACACCCTACACTTGATTCTCAGTAACTTTGAGAACCACTTTCAGTTTCCCTTCAGTGTTTCTTTTGTTATTTGCCTCTTTTTTGTTGTTGTTGTTAATCCTCGCCCAAGGATATTTTTCCATTAATTTTTAGGATGAGTGGAAGAAAGAGGGAAAGATAGAGAGAAACATTCATGTGAGAGAAACATATCTATTGGTTGACTCCTGCATGAGCCCTGGCCAGGGAGGAACTACAACCAAGGTATATGCCCTTGACTGGAATCAAACTCAGAATCCTTTGGTCAGCAGGCTGGTACTCTATCCACTGAGCCAAACTGGCTAAGGCTATTTACCTCTATTGAAAAAAAAAGGATGCCTTATTTTTAGACCAGCCAGGTAAGATCTCTATAGTTTTCATGGCTCAATCTGTAGTCTGCCATCTAATCCTATTTTCTGTATGATTCTTCATTCTATATCTGCTCTCCAGCTATGTCTAGTGTCACCAACTATAGAATCTTTTCACTTCAACCTTTCAATATAGCAAACTCTTGTCTTATCCTAGGTAGAAACAATTACTTAAACTGGCGCAAAGGTTCTAAAGGCCCAAAATAGGGTTTGCAACTATGGCCTGGGGACCAAATCTGACCTGCTACTTGTTCTTGTAAATAAAGATTTATTGGAACACAGTCATACCCATTCATTTAAGTATTACCAATGGCTGTTTTTTCACTACACTGCAGAGTTAAATAATTGTAACAGAGCCCATATGAGGCATAAAGTCTATAATATTTGCTATCTGGCATTTTACAGAAAAAGTTTCTCAATTCCTATACTATACAGACTTTCAATCAATACACCTATTTCTAACTCATCCTGTGCTACCAATTACAAAATGATCTGGTGCCTTCTATTCCTGAAACTTTTCAGGAATCTGTTTATGGTATTTTAAAAATATTTTTATTGATTTTTTTAGAGAGAGGGGAATGGAGAGGGATCTAGCCAGTGACCCATGAACCAGCAACCATTTGATACACGAGGCAATGCCCAACCAACTGAGCCACATCAGCCAGGGCTGTGGTACAGCATTAATCAGTTTATTTCTTATCAACATTTTATCACTAGTTTTCTTCTCTTTGATATGTCAGTTACCACTTTCTCATCTGAATTCTATATTCAAAACAATTTGTTAATCTCTTTACTGTTGTTTTAACTTACACTCTCATTGTCCTTACAGGTGTATGCCATTTCGGCTGAGGCTGGAGAATGTACCAGTTGGTACTTTTTAGAAAATAATGAACCACTCAAGGTATTTCAAACAGAAATGTTATTTAATTTAGGGAATATAGATATCTAGAATACTAGTGTAGTAGGACTAGAGTTTCAAAGATCATGTAAAGTCATTGCTTGTTCTCAAGTTCACTATTAACTTTCAGAGAGGCAGGAAATTGCAGGAGGTACCGGAAACCACCTTCAATGATCCTGAATTAGGTGCAATCCTGCAAACCAACTAGGGGCAGCTGAAAAACCTCACTCACTGAAGCTGTATTTCTGCTTCTGCTGAAGGACCAATAAAATAATGTATGCCTCTTTCCTACTTTCTACCTAATGTGGAAGCACTTTGACAAAGGATTCTGGGACATGTATTCCCAGGGAAGAGGCACAGAAGAGAATGATGCGGCATAGCTAGAAGTCTAGCACAAGAAACCAACAGCAATAAGGTGACTTCCATCTTCCATATTTAACTTTCCGCCTTTCACCCCCACTCTTTCCTCTCCACCATAAAGGTTTCTGTGCAGCCAATGCTGCCCACTGGATAGACATTGTACTCTGGGTCCACAGACCTGGGTAGGAGACTGTGATTTGACATTAGGCAAATCATTCAGCCTTGGAGCCTACTGATTAAATGGAGAGATGGGGGGGGAAACCTACTTTATGAATGCTGTGAAGATAAATAAGATAGTGCATATTAAATGCTTAATAAACTGTAAAATGTTACATAAAAATGAAAGTAGAACTATGCAGATAAATTAATTTTGGCTTATGTTTCTGACTCCTGAAAATAGTAATACATGTCTCCAGGGAATACATTTACCTATCAATCTCATTTCAGACTTCTTTTCATCTTTCTTTTTTTTTTAATTAACAAAAAAACACAAACTATTTCAAAACTTAAATGCAGCAAAATGTCACCAGCCTACTATACCTATTTCCTTCTCCATCAGCCTATGGCAGCTGTGGCAGATGTTCTGACAGATAATGAGAACCGTGGACAGCTCCAAGACTTGAGGAAAAATGGCTCTGAATCTACTTTCTATTACAAAGACTTGTTTTTATGCACAGGCCTCAAGGTTACACAGTGTCATTTTTACTTTTATCATTCTAAATGAGGTTTCTTTTTTCCCCCTTAATATATTTTTATTGATTTCAGAGAGGAAGGGAGAGGAAGAGAGAGAGAGAAACATCAATGATGAGAGGGAATCATTGATTGGCTGCTCCTGCACACCCCCTACTGTGGATCAAACCCTGGGCCGGAAATGAATCCAGGACCCTTCAGTCTGCAGGCTGATGCTCTATCCACTAAGTCAAACAAGGTAGGGCTCCAACTAAGGTTTCTAACTGGCAATATCAACTGCAAATCTTAAGTATTTGTTACAACCCAAACTAAAACCTATCTGCAGTAAAATAATCAAAACCCATACTTTTACTTATTTGAAACCAGTCTCATTCTTCTCTTATTCAATGCTTATCTTCTGCTTTGATTATAGAATAAAAACAATATTAGGGAATTAAAATGTATTAAAATATGTAGCATGATCTTGAACCAATGGAGGCCACATTTCTGTTGTGTGTTCACTCTTCGTTAGATGGATGATGCCAGAAAAACATGTTGGAATCATACAAGGTGGATTCTCTTAAAAGGATGATGATGAAAGGCTTCTGAATCACTGAAAGAAAGTGATGTGGTCAGCATTCAATTGTCAAAAAGGTGGTGTATTTGGAGCTTCTGTGCTTTGAGAATACGCAAGGAAAACTTCACAAGCCCTGAGAAGATCTGTGGACAGGAAGAAAGGAGAATGGTAATTTTGGCTTCACAAGGGGGCAGATGCTTAAACTGGAAGGTCTTATAACCTGGTACAGGGCTTCTCAAAGTGTAGTTTGTAGTCTCTGGGGATATATTCCTAGAAGTGGGATCACTGGGTCAAATGGTAGTTCCATTCTTAGTTTTTTTGGGGGGAAGGTAAAGGGGAGAGATCAACCAAAGGACTTGTATGCATGCATATAAGCCTAACCAATGGACACAGAAAACGGGAGTGAGGGGATGAGTGTGTGTGGGGTTATGGAGGATAAGGACACAGATGTAATACCTTAATCAATAAATAAATTTTAAAAAGTTGTAGACCCTTGGGGATAGGCAGTCTGTGAGATTAAAAATATTTTCATAATATTATAAGATACTATTTACCTTTTCTTTTTTTTTACTCTGTTGACTTTTAGCCACATGATGCAAATACCATGGTTGTCAAACTGCTGACCCCTGAGCATAAATCACAAGGAATTTATGATTTACTGGTAGGATTATCTTCAGAGCCACACACTTACAGTGTTTCAAAAGCCAGCTTCATTTAATAATGTTTTTAATGAAGCAGCAGAATTTAATCTCTTTATTAAACATTGACCCTTGAGTACATGTCTTTTTAATATTCTGTGTGACAAAATGAGAAATACCCATAAAGCATTTCTGTGGCATAGCAAAGAATGACAATTAGTTGAGAGAAAAACATGCACGTTGGTATGTGAGTTGCCAGTTGAACCAGTTGCTTTTGTTTTGGGACACTACTATTTTATATTTTATTTTCATTTTTTGTTTGGAAGAGTGACTGACAGACAAACTAGAGTTATTCTGTCTTGAATATTTAATTCTTATTCTGGCCTCTAGTAAGACTTTGTAGAAAATGAGTTAATATATGTAAAAATATGCTATAAATTTTAAAGCTCTAAAGAACAGTAGACATTATTACCATCAAGCATTTATTGTGTTCTTATTTTGTACCAAGAACTGTGCAGGTTGGGAGCACAAAAGTGAAGAAGACTAGCTAACTATATCAAGTTTTAATTATAGCAGCTAACATTTTTATAGTATTCCCTATGTTCTAAACACTCTATATATGTTTCATTTAATCTTTATAGTTTAAATAAGTTCAATTATTGTTCCCATTTAAAACAATAATATTAACACAAATAAAGGTTAAGTAATTTGCTGCAGGTCACACATAAGTAAGTGGCTGAGCCAGAATTCCAACCAAGGCCATTTGATTTCATTATCCATGTGCTTTACCATTATGCTATATTGAAAAATAGAATTATAAGTACTTAACTGGAGGTGACTAGAAAGTCATTACTGATTTTAGGACGCTAATAATTAGGAAGAAATAAAACCAAAGGTTTCCAATGTGTGTTCCATGGAACACAAGTCCCCTAGATGCTCTGTTATAAAGTGGATTATGGGGTCAAGAAATTAGGGAAACATCTTGACTCTTTTTAGAACCTTAAAATCCTATCTAGAAGTCCTGCAGAAGAGATATTTTTCTCTTTTTGTTTGACCCAGTGTTTCTCAAAAGCATCTGTCTTCAAGCTCCTTTTTCACCAACATAATTAACTGAGTTCTGCTGAACATAGTGTCTCCCTGGAACACTATTGTAGAACTTATTTTTTAAGAACTTGGCATGGAGTAGAAGGGTAGTGACTTGAAACAGCTAAATGAGAATGAGAAAGGGCCCTGACCAGGGACAAAGTAAGAAATTGCTGAAGAGCTTGTGAACGCAGCTGGTCTGGAAAGCCATCCATTGGTGATCATGGTTCTCTTTAGCTACCCTCAGCAGTTACAGAGTAGGAGCAGAGAAAGTGAAAGGGATTGAAAACTGGCAGAATTAGAACTAGGACTCTTATTGAGGATCATTGTTTAATACTCCATCTAGAATTAGCTGAAAAAATATAGAAAGTATTGAGACATCATAGTTTTTAATGAAGCAATGTTCTGCTTAAAAATTATCTCAGAAAATATCATAACTTTAATTTCTTAAATGTGCATTGTTTACTTGAGATAGAAAAACTATCTGAATCAAAATTAATTTAAACAATAAGAATAAACAACTGCAAGATGGTATTTGGTTCTGATGAGAGAATGAGAATCTGGGTTGTATTTGGCATACAAAGCAGAAAGGCATGAAAGATGAACGAGTCTCATTCTCTGAAAATAAATGTAATGTCCCAAATTAAACTGCTCATTTGAATTCCATCAAGAAATTTAGAAACAAATTAACCATGTGGAATATCAATAAATACACTTTTAGTGAGGGGGTTGAATTCCAGGGCTGAGGGAGGTAGAGGCATATAACAAATTGCTGCCTATTAGGATGGGTGGGATGCTCTAGCACATATGACATTTTGTGTGTTAAACAATGACCAGTCAATATCATAGCTGCCAGCCCCTGTCTGTCCATAGAGAAGGCTACTTAGCATTAGCTCTTCAGTTTACTTTGTAATATGCTATTTTCCCTTTGCGGAAAATGAGTCTTTTCTCCTCCTTACCAGCTTCTTGTGCTTTCATCTTGAGAATTCCCCAGCTGTCCATCCTCACCTATCTTCTCTTGGCCTGTCTGATCTCTGACAAAGATCAGATAAGGTACCTGTCTGTGTTATTCTGCCCACTCTGATACTTGGACCTTTTATCCTAATTCTGGATAGTTCACCTTAACTACTTATTGTCTGGGATTTGATGAACCTGGCCATGGTTCCACTTTTTTGGGGTGTGTGTGATTTATTATACCAGAAAAATACTTTATTTTATAAGAGGGGTGAACAAACTATGTGTTATAGGTCAAATTTGACTAAGGTTCTATTTTTTAAATTAAGCTTCATTGGAATATAAACATGTTCATTCATTTTTGTGTTGTTTGGCTGCTTTAACACTATAATAACAGGTGTGTTTTTTTATTTGCAGCAGTGGCCATATGGCCCACTGAAATATTAATATGTGGACCTTTAATGACCACTATTCTATATACTAACAGAAGACTCAGATATGTTTTGCTTATGTTGTTACTCTCTATCTTGACCTTCCAGTCAGGCACAATAATATTAATAGCTTTCCTGGCCTACCCTTTAGTGAGATGACAACTCATCAGTTGGTTCCCCTGATTACCAGGTAGCAGAGATCCATTAGCAACATCTATGTTGGCTTTTCTTTCAGGACTATGATTCTAAGTGGAGAGGAATCTTGGCTTTTGCTTTATCTTGGTTGCTCTAAAGGAGATTTTTCTGCAAATTTTGGTTCATTTCCCATCAACCTCTTTGAAGTCTTATCAATATGTTCTCTCTTTATGGAATAGGCCACCCTGAGGTACCCAACTCAGGTATTCCTCTCTGGCAATACCCTCGACTTCTAAATTTTTTTTTCTCAGTCACCTTCTGGTTTCCTAAAACTCTTGACTCTGGACAAATTGATCTCAGAAGAAAAGTATTATGCTATATTCAATATCACTAAGTGTGAATGATTGAAGGGCAGTTTAATATATAAGCTTTTCTAAGTAGTTGTGTCGAAGAAAGTTTATTGTCTGTGCAAAGTAATGGTCCATTTCAAAAAGCATGATCTTTGTTCAAGTGGGAGTCTTCTTAGCATCCTTCAGATTTCATTTGAAGGCAACCATGTTCTGCCCTATAATCATCTACCTATTATTAAGACTTCTACCAACATCCTCAGTCTGGCTATCAAAGCTGCTAACATCTGGCCTCTACCCCTCCCCAAACTGCATCTCCTGCCAAGGGAAGGTATAAAGTCACTTATACAAACCATATTTTTCTATGTATAAGATGCCTCCATTTTTAAGATGCCCCCCACTTTTCTAACCCAAAATGAAGAAATCAATATTTTAAACATTTTGCTGTTTTTTCTCTTAAGACCTTTTATTGTTGCATCTTAAGAAGTTGTTCTTCTTGTTTTCTCCACTGTCTAATCATACACTCAATGGGAGAAGGTCAACATTGTCTCTCTGCAGCTCTAATTCCATGCTCTTTTGCATAGCTGTTTATATTCAGTTTGAATTTTGCAGAGTAAGACAATCACATACCAGTATTTACCTTCTTATTTTTTGACATTTTTATGGGCTCCAGTCCCTGTTGCATCTGTGTACTCCCCTTCTCCAACTCCAATTATGGCATCAGCTGATGTCAGTAACGATAAGGCTCATGATTGGAAGAAGCCCGTTTGACAAGGTATGAGCAGCTATGCACCTGCATGGTTCCCTCCTCAGCTGACTTCCATGTATAAGACGCCTCTCGATTTTTAGTCTAATGATTTTAGAAAAAAAAATAGCATCTTATACACGGAAAAAATATGGTACTTTCCAGTTAACTATCCTCTTCTTGGAGGAATGAGCAACCCATTTCTTCCTAAAAAAAAAGATGCATTTCAACTCCTGAAACATGTTCAGAGCTTACTTCTCCCAGGTGTCATACAGAAGATGTAAGATTCTATGGATAGGAACCCTTCACTATTCAGCTCTGAATCGTCATTGACAAGTAAAATGCCAAGAAATAAAAATAAATTACCAAAACCAATTCAACAAATTCATGTATGCCCTTGGACAGGTTCAAGCATATCAGTACATTCAGTGATATCCACAATCCGAAATTGGCAATGAAAGAACCACATCCATTTTTACTTATAAGGTGAATTATTTCAGAAGTGTTTTTCAGGCATTTTGAACATCTTGGTATTTTCTTCGGTACGAATAAGTTATATATGATTCCTTAAAGGAGGTTTCCAAGCACTTTATCTCCTTTTATAACACTTTGCCTGATAAAATACTTTAAACACAGTTCATGTTCTTCTAGCTTATGCTCTATCTTAAAATCACAAGTTGAACAGATGTTTTTAAGATGTTTCTTCTCTCAAAAAGTGACTCATTCTATGCCAGTTCTTTATGACACCATACTTTTTGTATAGCATTATTCTTTATATCTTGCAGGGTTCATCTCAAAACTCTGACAACGGTCTCCTAATACCTCTAGTTGCCTCCTGCTTTAATACACCCTCCACATGGCCACCAGAGCTGCTATTTTCCTACACTTGAAACAGGTTGGAATGCCTTTTGGAAAGATTTTTTTATTAATTTCAGAGAGGAAAAGAGAGATATAAATATTAATGATGAGAGAGAATCATCGATTGTCTGCCTCCTGTATACCCCATACTGGGGGTCAACCCACAACCTGGGCATGCACCCTGACCAGGAGTCAAACTGTGATCTAGTTCGTAAGGTGATGCTCAACCCCTGAGCCATGTCAGGAGGACAACCCTCACCTTATGTATCTATCCACTTAACCACCTTCTTACCCATTCTTTAAGAATCACCTCATATCTCCATCAAAGTTAACTTTCTTTCTTGTTCCCTAAAGTTCCACAGCACTATACATTATTCTGATAGCAGATTTGAAATTCTGAAGGAATACACATGCAAATATACACGGGGACCAATCACTAAGATGGAAATATGTTGATCATTAATTGGGCCAAAGCATTTATGCCCCCAATTCAGAACTATGGTAATATTTAGCTGGAGCTTGTAACTTAGTTCTCCCTGGGCCTAAGGAGAGCTTCTCTCAAAGAAGTGTCAGTTGAACTCCCAAGTAGCTCAAGATAATAGGAATCCCTTGTGCTAGATCTTGACTCAAAAACCCCTCATAATCCAGCCACATAGACAATAAGAAAGAAGAAAATGTTCTGAGGTATATGAATGATAATTTAACACAAAACATAATACCATCTAGTAAGTGGGCTTTAATCAATATCCTGTGATTCTCCCAATAGGATCAGTATTAAAGAAGTGAGCACATAATCTTACAAAGGGACAGAAATTTAACTTTTGCTCTTCTATTCTTCATCTTTTTATTCTATTATCCTGTGGGGACTTATAGTCAAAGCTCATTGACCATTAGAGAGCTGACTACCTTCTTGGACAAAAATAAGTAATATCAGGGAAGCTGAATTCCCTAACATTTAATTCCTTTTTTTTCAATGCTCCAGGAATCATAACCAAGGCCATTTTACATATTGCTCTTACGGTTGCTAAAAGTAGGAGGAACAAGACATTAATTAAGTTAGCTACAAGATCATACTGTATTCTAGGCAATTTTTAAGCCTCATTGTATTTCCCATCTCAGGCTATACTTATCACCCACTAGCTTTGGTGTTTAACCAGGTTTTCTTAAGTTACACAGTGATCATCACATTGGATACATTGAGTCAAATCATTGGGCAACATGGCCAAAATCGTATCATGTCAGCAAAATAACAGTATCTCAGATTTGAACACCTTCTAATTTAACTTCCCTCAGAAAAATTAAATTCCATCCATGAAAAACACTTTTCCTTGTTGTTTCAGTTATCAGAGTCTTATAGAAAAAACAACTCCCCCAAACTTTCCTTCCTGTAGTTGTTTACTTAGAAGTAGCCAGAGAGTACTTCACTCAGATGTTTGCTTCATATCATTATGGATGGGTCTGTCTCCCTTATTTTCCTGGGCATTCTTAGAGGACAGGAATGGTTTCATTTATTTTGCTATTCCTCAAAGACCTAGCATGGAGTCTTCTATTTGGTAGACACGAGATATACAACTTGTCAAGGACATAATTTAGGAAGTGTTCAATTATTGAGTTACTCTTGCTGAGTTGAACTCCATGGATCCAGCCTAATGCTCTTACCACTATGAAACTCTAATCAAATTTTTGAGAACATCAAGACTGAGATGTTTTACCATCTGTAGTAACTGTTTTCCATCACCATGACCCATATGATCATTGGCCTTATCAATCATCAAAAAGCTCCAGAAGATTCAAGAATCAAATCCAGAACCACAGTGATCAGAATCAGACCCTAGGCAAAGGGTTTCCCAGTTATAGACAATATTTTTATTATTGTTTTTAATCCTTTGAGTAGAGAAATAGAGGGGCTTAAGCCATTCTGGAAGGGAAGTCTGATCTGATAGAATTTCTAGTTCTTCACTGTATTCATTATCAATAATTGAATAAAAAGATCACTCAAAAATTTAGTAGCTTAAAACAACATGTATTATCTCACACTGTCTGTGAGTTAGGAATCCAGGTGCAGCTTAGCTGGGTCCTCTGGCTTGGTTATCTCTCACAGGAGGTAATCAAAGTGTCAACCTGAGTTGTAGTCATCTCAAGGCTCTACTGGGGAAAGATTGCTTCCAAGCTCATCCACAAGGTTGTTGGTGGAAGTAGTTTCCTTGCTGCTATTTGGACTGAGGGCCTCAATTTCTTCCTGACTGTTAGCTGGAGGCTCCCTAATTACCTCAACACTTGAGCCTCACCAAAAGCAATCTCCCAATATGGTAGTTGTCTGCATTGGAGCAAAGAAGCATGCAGCACCAGAGAGACAGAAGTCACTATCTTTTTGTAAACCAATTCTGGAAATAATAACCCATCCTTTCTGCCATATACTATTCATTAGAATTGAGTCACAGCACTCAAGGGGATGAGATTACACAAGGGGCATGAAACCCAGGAGGCGGAGGTAATTAGCGGCCATTTCAGAAGCTGCCTACCATATCCATGTTCAAGTATAAATAGTATGTGACTACAGCATTTAGCTTTATTCCAATCTACTATCCCGTTCTTGTTCTTTTTATGTTATTCGGGACCCAGATCAAATATCTGGCATTCTTAACATTCATGCTGGAGCTTCTTTTGCTTCCACAGGCTACAGTCAGGATAGCATTTCATTCCATCAGCCAAACCATCATGCCAAGGACCTGTCATGTGTTATTTCCCTTTGGATTTTGGAGAACTTTAAATGTTTTAGCCTCCAGCTAAAAGCACATTTATTGTTCCCATTGGGGAACAGAGTTACAAACACTCCTAAAATATAGGCTTTAACATTAATATCATTTTCGTTAGTTTTTTTTTTCATGAGCAAGAGTAGGTAGTAATGATCTTTTATTATACAGATTTTTTTGAATTCATTATTGCATATATCAGATTGCTTCTTATTCATGAGAAACTCAAAACTCTCTCTCTGTGGAAATAAAACAAATATTTTATTCTGAAGTGTTTTTGTGAAGAAAATAATGCTTCTGATAGAAGCATTGTTTTCTTCCTGTCTTTAGCACAATGAAATGAAGATTAATTTTACTGTAACCTAAGCCAAAAGTAATACTAATATTTTTTTTTTCATGTATTGCTTCCCACAGAACCATGCAATAAATGCTCTTAGTCTACTATCCTCTAGGTTATCATAGCTGGCTTTAAGGACTAGACTGAGCTCATATTAATTCAGCTTCCAATTCCTAGGACACCTTTAATAGTCTTCTTATGACACATACTCCTCTGCTGCAGCCCAAAAATCTGAGGAGTAAAGGGAAATGATCTCTGGAGTAAAGGGAAGAGCTTCCATAATGTCTTGACTCACCTAATGAAAGATTATTTTGAGAGAATAAGTAATTATCTCAATAAGCCTGTTCCCTTCTTCACAGATCAGTCCCTTTATTGTCCCAACCTAATTAGAGTAATTTGTGTTTAAGGAGATATTGATTTTGCATAATGGTTTTCTCTTGTATTACACACATGACAACATTCTCCTTACTTAACCTGGAAAACAATCTTGTTGACTGATATGCAGACACTCTTGCTCAGAAGTCTACCCCGGGCTTTGACGTCTCAGAAGGAGAAGTATTCAAGTTGCTGTTGATGGTGTGATTGAATGTATAAATAAACCAAGGAAGTAGCAGAAGGCCAGGAAAGGAGGGCTGCATTTGTCTGACCTCATTAGAACTGCTATGCAGTGGGTTTCCGCTGCTCAATTGAAATGAGTTTTGTTGGTTTTTCTCTTAGCTGAGACCTCCTGTGCTCTCTGAATGATAACTCTGGCGCATCCCAGGGACAGGTAACATTGAAAAGTCTTTTAACTTCCATAGGCTTAAGCCAGACTCCTCAAAACAAGCTATTCCAGAGCTTGGCTAATGCCGTGGTTGGCAGCTCATGTGTGGACTCCTTGGTGGGCTCAGCCGCCACACTTGAAAAAGGGTGGCTCAGCCACCACTTGAGCTGTCTTTTAAAAGCCTCCTTCTCACAAAAGACAGCTGATCTCAAGGGCCTGGGAAAATAGAAAATTCTCACACTGTGATGGGAAATGCTGTCAAGACCTGAAACTTTATATAGAAGCATCAGATACCAGTGTGTAATCATAGAAAAGGGGAGGGAATAGGGCTGTGTGGGAGCAACAATAACCACAAAATTAAAATAGACCAGTAAGCTGGAATTAAAAATGATGAAGTACCTAAGAGCAATTCATTCTTCAGAGAGTGTGTAGTCAGTTTCTTAGTCATTGTGTTTTTATTTTTCATCTTTTCCATGGGGCTTCAAATGGATACATGAAGTATAGGCCTGATACCCTTGACATTTTTACTAGGGGTCAGAAAGTAGATTGATCTGCTTATTGAGAAGATTGGTATTAAATACAAAGTGTTGCAGTGTCTTATATTGATTGCTCCTGGTATTCAGTTTTTTTGGGGTGAGTACTGCATTTCATCAAAACTCTTACTCTAAGAAAGCACAGCACTTGAAAGACTTGATAAAACTCCTTTAGATATTCATATTTATATTCCTCTTGAGAGACTGAAAGTTTGTATCTACTCACATATGTATATGTGCAGTTCTTGAAACTCCGAGGATAAAGATAATGTATTCCATACCAGGTGATTAGAATGAGTTGTTCCTGCTGATGGTGTGAAAATGAGATATGTCATAGGGGATGCCTTATTTTGGGATGAATGCTCTTTAAATAGATGTTAAATTATATAAAAACCAGGTTTCAAAAGCATATTAATATAGATGACAATGCACAACATAGCAAAGAGAGTTTTTAAGCTTTCAAATGTTCTGGGACTGCATCTTCCAACAGAAATTGAGATTTCATTAGCATTTATGACTAGCCTTTCAGGGCTGTTTGCCAAAGGGATGAAAGCAGTTAAAAAAAAAACTCACAAAACACAGCAGCCTATCCACAGGCCTGCACAAAGGTGCTAATTAGTGATCGTTTCCCTCTATGGGCAATGGCCCAGGATGTGGGACTTGTGACTCTAGACCTCTTTTCATTTTACCCAGGAAAACAACAAACAGAAGAGGGAAAAATAATGATCCGTAAAACCAGATTTTCTTTTGGGAAAGAGAGTGGTATGAGGACAGTCAGGGAACATCCTTAAGTTCATAATGTTGTCCCTTTATAATAGCGTGAAAAATAAATCCCCCAAAAAGAAAATGCAACATTTGAGGCTACTCTTCTAGGCATAATTGACTACAGTGAATCCCTGGACAATGTAACTTATTAACTATCCCAAGAACTGCCTGTGGGGACAATGGGGCCAAGTGATTTCCTCCTCCTGACCCCATGGAAATATAATTGAAATGATGGGATCTCCAAACCTAGGACTATCACCATTTGAATGGTCACCCTTAGGGTGTTGAGATGACCAATGCTGACATTCACACAGAGGTCTTCTGATTTCAAATGCTCTGAAGCAAAGACTAATGCACATAGGTTCACAGAAATTAGTAGCTCTGGAGTCAACATAGAAGCTTCTATGGGGTTGAATAGTAGGTGGGTTCATCACAGAAAAATGTGGCAAATCATCACAGATAAGTGTTCTGTTTTTAGAGAGAAGTGCGTTCCAGTGAAATGTTCACAATCCCTATAATAATCTATAAGGATAATAATTTAGATGAAACTTTTCTCATTCCTGGGGAGAAGGGAAGGAATCAGTGTTCAGAGCAGTAACATAACAACACACTAGGCTAACCTCATTACTTCTGCTTATTCTTTGGCAATGTCCTAACCAAAGAGGCAGTGGTATCATGGTTCTATGGGCTCTCCAAAATGTATGTCTATTTAATAAAAGTTCCTTTACTTATCCATGCCAGTGTGTGGTTGAGTAATATCAACCAGGGCAGAGCTTCTCAAAATGAAAACACGGTTCTATGCTACAGCTGAAAAGGCAGACATTGAATGACCTAAAAACCATTCATTCAGTCAGTCAACAAATATCTGATAATGTCTATAAAATGAAAGCCCTGATGTTGTGGTTTTAAAAAAAATATTGTAAGTGCCTGGCTTAATCCTTGTTAATGAACCCTAGAAGCCCTGGGCCTCTTCCCTTGATTCCAATGAAAAAAGAACCACGGCCCAGGCACATAAACCCTCTCTATATATATCCATGACCTCACTGTGTAGCCCCCGGTGTGTTGTGTAATTTCCTCATGGTTCTTGCTAAAGGGCATCTTGCAATCATTATAAGAACAACAGGGCTGGTTCAGCTTCAATATTGGTTATTGATAGGCTGAGACCAGTGCAAAATAACCTATTATAAATCATATGTCCTAAGCTTAGTACATGGGATACAATGCTTAGCCTCATCAGATTTAGAGTCTAGCTGGGAAGACAACGACTGCATGAACAGTTACAAGTGCTCTCATTACCCTCATTTGGAGACCAAAGGCCAGGGCCACAGTGTTAATCTGGGGCTGAGGAATGCTCCCACCCTCCAACATAAGGTGCAGGTAATTTTAAACTTAAATGGAGCCCATGAGTGTAGGTATGAGTGTAGGTGAAAGTTAAGAATTTTATTCCTCTGTAATGCTTCCTTGGGAATAACACAGAAGGCTCATCAGTAAGGGGCAGGGGACTTGGAAGAGATGGATAATTCTTTCTCAAGGCAGCTGGGATGCACATTTCAAATGAAATCCTTGTCAATATGCTTCCCTTTGTATTTTAATTAATGTGTGTCAAACACCTTCTGTCTTCTCAGATCTGTGTCCTTGTCCAACATTTTTGGGCAGTTCCAAAATGGTGATAGAAAGGCTTCTGACAAAAATAGCTGTTTTCAGTTATTTTCCCCCTCCTCTTCCATTAGCTATGGCCTCTTGCCATGTTGAGTCTCACAAATGGACACAAACCAATCAATCACCTCTATAAAAATGTCAGAATTCATCCTTCCCTACTGTGAAATGAATACACTGACCTTAACACAAATGTAGAAATAAAATAAATAAATAAATCCATCCCCACCATGGAACCCTGGCTGACACACAGATTTCCAGACATTTCAGTTTGACAAGGCTGACATTGCTGAGAGTTTCTTGCTTTCTCTATTTTAAAAGCTGGGAGCAGATACATAATGTCCCCAACTTTACTAATAAGTACTTATTTGCATAGAGACTGAACCTTTTAAGAAGTGTAGATAAGCAGAGCCATTATCTTTGTCAGAGAAGAAATAGAGGGAGGTGGATCAAATGAAGGGAAAGGAATGCTCATTGTCTTTAAAAACAAAACTGAGTTTTCTCCATCTAGAAACTCAGTCTAACACGTAGCAGCTTTACTCAGTGTCAACCTCTAGTTTATGCATCAGTGTCTTGGATAAGATCAGAAAATTCGAAATTGGTAGATGTCCACTCAAGTCCTGGCTCTCTCATTTGCCAGTTCTGTGACCTTGATCAGGTTATTTAATCTCTTTAACCCTCAGTTTCTTCACCTGTAAAACAAAGACAATCATTCTTACCTCCTAGAGTACTAGAGTGAGCATCTTTTGTTTTCACCAGCCTGGGCATTCATTTCTACTCTTTTAGTAACAGAACTTGGACCACATTTTCTATCCCAAGTTCACGTGTGTACCTGAACTTTCAGAACATTGCTACCTTTGATGATGGGAGCAGTTTCAAGGTCATTCATGTGACACAGGCTGTGGTGATGAAACTCCAGCTAGAGATATTTCAGGAAATTTTTGGAAAAAAAGTAATAGCTTAGTGTTGGAGTAACTAAGCTGATAGTAATTAGATGTGAAGTTGCTGGATGCTTTCGAGAAAGCCTGCCCAAGCCTGAACCCAACAGACAGTAAAGAAAGGGAACTGGGGAAAGCCAGATTTAAGTCTCTGAATCCTGTTACAATTTCAGACTTCTTAGTTCTACTATAGTTCAATATATTCTACTTTTTGTATTGGGTTGTTAAATTTCTGAACATTTTAATTAAAATAAATCTAATTTATAATTTAGTTTTGAGAATTAACTAAATTATAATGTGCATAAGGGTCTGGTATGTAGTGAGAGCTTGATAAGTGAAGTCATATCATGTTGCACATGTTTATATATGTTTGTCCTCTAATCATTTGAAAGTTGTCCAAAGACACAAGGAGAAAAATAGCCAAGGGTTCAAACAATGGCTCTGCCCCCAGTGACTATATCTGGTAAACTCAGGAACCCCAGGACACTTTCAATCCTGAGTTTAGGGAACAGCTCATTTTTTTTTAGACTTCTCACTCACTCCCTAGTACAATGTGACCACATGATCTGCAACATTTTTTAAAAAAAAGAAAAAATAAGGGGAAGGAGAGCAGGAGGGAGGGAGGGAGGAAGGAAGGAACTACTAGGCATTGATGTTTTTAAAGAGGAATGATTGTCTTGGGCTCCTGGTCTCATGATTTTTTAGTTCTTCCACGCTCTGGCATCTTCTCCCAAAGATCCCACTCTGACTTTGTATTCTATCTATTCCTCCCCTCTCCTGTAAAAGGCTGTATTCAGAAAAAAATAATCTGAAACCCATTCAGGAATACAAGATTGATAATAGCTTAAAGAGTTATCCTTTTCATAGTTATCCTTTTCAAAATATCCTTTTATATTTTCAAGATCAAAACAAAAATGAAAGTGACACTGCAGGGTCAAGGAGAAAGGAACTATCAACTATGTGCTGGGCAATTTATAACTCATGCAATCCTCATAACCACATCTTGAGGTAGGGGTTATTACACACACTTTACAGATGGGAAAACATGTTCAGACAAGTTAAAAAACTTGCCCAAAGCCATCTAACTTAAAAGGGATGGTTCTGGAATGGAACCCAGATTTAACTAACCCAAAGCCCATGCCTTTATTAGAATTCTTCCTGGTGACCCTGGAATTGTGACTGTCACTAGTTGAGCATCGTAGTGACTCTGGCCATGGGGTGAGAGACAGATTCAGAGACTATTGACCCAGCATCAGGATGACTTGGAGGAAGGACATGGGGCAGCAGTGACAACATGGATTCTATCTGAGAAGATGAATTTTTAAATCTAATCACAGGAACTGCTACAGCACTTTTTTTTTTAAAGCTTCAGTTAAACTGATTTTCTGAACTGTATATCAACACCTAATCAGTTTGGTCCCTTTCTTTCTCTTTCCCTTTCATTATATTTTAGCTTTGAGCCCTATGTGGTTGGCTATGTAGGGGATGGAGGGATGGGAAGAATTCTCTGTACTTTGTAGCTTCCTCACATTGTAGTCTTAATTTGATCAGCAGTTATGAAAAGACACATTAATCCTGGGGAAAGGGACATTGTTTGGGGCCAGACAGTTTCATTATTGCTTTTAAAGTGAAATGTTTTGTGCTCAGATATGAGTTTTACCCCTTGGGACATGGTAAATCCTTGATTTGAGAACAGAGAGACAAAGTTGCTAAGAATTGGACAGATCACACCTGGTACTGGGAAGGCCTTTCAGAGACCTTAGCTAATTCTAAACCTCAGCATAGCTCCTGGGTAAAAGAGACCCAGAAAATGCTACTCTAGGTGTATGTGGTCTTGGGGCTTTTGTGGTAAGGTGTAAGTGGGGGAGAGGAGGACAGGGGGGGGGGGGGGCAGAGAGTGGAATGAAAGAAATGAGGATAAGGACCCATGAACTGTCCCATCTATTGTGATCAGCAAGTACCCTATGCCTAAGAGTATAATCACAAGTAATTGACCAATTATGATTATGCCTCTCATTTCTATAGCATTTACTAGATCCCAAGTACCTTTCTAAGTGTTTCATGTATCTTGTTTTTATTCTTACAGTAAATATAGAGTAGTTATTATTTTAACAGATGAGGAAAATGAGATTTAAGGCTTAAACCTAATGTTTGTGCAGAACTTGCCATGTTCTTAATCACCACACTATACCATCTCTTGAGTATCTATTATGCACTAGGCCTTAGGCTAAGCCCCAAGGACATAAACATGAATTTTTTTTAAAAAAGGTCATAAAACCCACTCTAGTGGAGGAAATAGATGAATGAACCAATCCTATGGCTTCAGTACTTAGCATTGCCAAGATATTTTCTGACATTGTTTTTCTTTTTTCTCTTAAATATGGGTGGCATTTATTGCCTATGAACCAGGTATCTGCATTTTTTAGACTAAGGATCACTAACCTTTTAAAACAAAAATATTATTTCAAGTTCCCATAAATAATTGTGATAAGAATCATAAGAATTGATAAATAAACAACAGCAAAATCTTGCTTTTTATGTTCTTTAAACTATACAATGATCTTTCAATGCACATTACTTAATCATAGATCCTAACAGCCCTGTGAGAAACAAGGCAAATAATCCTTCTACCATAGATGGGATTAATGCTCAGAGGATATGAGATAAAGTATCTGTTGATCAGCTCTCTGTGCCGGTTTGATACTGGCAATTGAACATCTTTATCTCATTGAGATTCAAGGTAGCCTGGTAAGGAGGTGTTTGTGTTCCCATGTTTACCATTAAGGAAACTGAGACTCAGGAAATTAAACAACTTACCTAACGGCACTCAAGTAGTAAATGTGAAACTGGCATTGAATACCATTTTTTTCCTGATTCTCAGTGTAATCCTCTTTGCATTTCAACATCTTAATTCCTCATTTTTTCAAGAGATTTGAAGAAAGATGACCAGTCACCAAGAATCCCAATTCCTTAGCAAGTTTCCAAATAGGCTATTACAAATGTTAAACACCTTGCAGTCATTGATCCACAGACCACCAAATCCCAACCAACTCTGGCTATACACCACAACTGCCTATGCCCCAGGCAAGCTCTTGACAAAATTGTGAAGTATTTACATTTTCAAAGTTTGTCTCGTCTCTTCAATCATCTTTCAGTGATATTCTCCTCTTCCATCTTCTTTTTTAACTCTCCCTCACTTCATTTAATGTTCTCAATTACCATCCTAGTTATTCTAAATGTTTTGGTTCTTAGGAAACAGGTGTGTGTGTGTGTGTGTGTGTGTGTGTGTCGAGAGGAGACTTCTTAGAGCTTCTAAGAATCTTACCACATGAACTTGCTAATTGCATTGTAACAACCATGCAGAGCCATTCTGGTCTCTTACCCTGGGAGCAGAAATACTTTGAATGGAGAGATGCCAGTTATAAATATACTAACAGCAATTCAACTTTTTGGCTACATGAACCATACAGAACTGCTGCTCCCTAAGAGCTGTGGCAAATGGAAGTAGAGTGGGAACTCTGGGCTCAGAGCTGCCCTAAGGGGCTGGAGTGTCTCCTCCCCCTTGCCAATGAAAATGGTGTCATCAACTCTTAAAGGCAAGGGGAAAGCCATGCATCTACAAATCTATGTGAAGAAGAATGAGAAGTAAGACCAATGGAGGGATGGGAAGTTATAAGGATATGGTGGGAAAAGGGAAGACGTAGAAGGCATAAAGCAAGGAAATAGCATCATTGGATTTATGCTCTTGAAGGGTCTCTGGATATAATATGAAGTCAGAGTAAAGGTAACCAAGGGAGAAAGGAAGACAAGTTAGAAGCCAGTGGATTGCTCCTGCTACTCAGATAAAATGTTATGGACAATATGAATCAAGGCAGCAGCAAAAGAGACTGAAAGAATTGGAGCCTTAGAGATAGTAGGGAAAGGTTCCCCAACTGTGATGTAGTTCTAGGGGCAAGACTAAATGAGGGCACTTAGCCCTGGAGAAATGAAGGCGGCAATACAGTTGAAAATACAGGCTGTACAGTTCACTTGACCGACTTCATCAATTGTCCAGTGTTTGTTAGAAGGTCTATGAATGACATAAAGTGAAGTAGATGGGAGATCTCTGAAACTCAAACTAGTTTTTTGGTTTTTTTTCAATCCTGTCCTGATGATGTTAACACCTCTGGCCTCATATAACAAGCAAGGGCATTTTCAATGCCATGTCTGGTCAGAGCTTCTGATTTATGTCCTGTCAGGAAGATCTATTTCCCCAGTAATAGTCATGTTTCCACTGGTGATTTCCTTCCCCTGGGGATCTGAGATTGCAGCTAGTTCTGCAGCCTCCTGAGGCATATCACCTAAATGTTCCCTTGGAAATTGCTCCTGCAAATATTCTCAATCAAAACCCAATAAAATGTCTGAGGACTTGTATTACCCTGAAGGTTGGGAATTGCACACTAAAATCATATTGCAGGATATTATATTAAAGGCCAATGCCAGCCCTATCCCAACAATACTTGGGAATTATAGTTGGGCCTTAATCAACTAAAGACAGACTTGGTTGTTGAATGAGGAATATCTATTATCTGGAGGTATTTAGAAATACTAGCACATGTTAGTTAAAACTGTATTGAGAGCAAGTGGGTGGTTTGTAAAAATGATCATTCAGAGCATTCTGCTACTAAGATTTTGAAAAATCCCATGAGATACTTCCTATAAAAGCAGAGGTTTACAAAGCTACCCCCCCAAGTATTATTATTATATTTTTTGGGAAGAAAGTAAGCTTCTAGTACATTAAAAATAGAGCAGTACCAAAAACTATCAATAGGCACTCAATATGTAAAATTGTATTTTTCTCTTGAGGTATTAAGTCTAAGCTGGTGGGCAAATCAGGTACCATTCTCAGAAGAGATTGCTTCTGTTTTATTGGTCTTTCACTCCCTGGGATGCTGTTGATCAACATGGCGGGCACACTGTTTTTGTATTTCAGCTTATGGGAAAGGAAAAAAGGAAGTGGAGGTAAGCAGATTATTTTCTGAAGATGAGACTCAGACATTGTTACATTATTGCTATTCACATTCCTATTGTCCAAAATTTAGTTATATGGCCATATCTGGGTGCCAAGGAGCTGGAGAATGTGGTTGCTAATTGGATAGCCACATCCCTCCCTAAAACTAAGGGATATTGGGAAACAAAGAATCTAATGTTCCTAAACTTCATCTGCTGATACTGGACTTTTGGGGACTCCGGGCATTTTCCAAGCTTTCTCGTGCCTCTGCATCACTATGCACAGCTCTCTCTTCCAGGAATACATTTGCTTTCCCTCTCAGCCAGCTTAACTTTTATTCACCCTCTAAAAATGACCTAAGGCCCAACCAGTGTGGTTCAGTGGTTGAGCATGGAGCTATGAACCAGTAGGTCGAAGTTCGATTCCCCATCAGGGCACATGCCTGGTTGCAGGCTTCTTCCCCAGTGAGGATCATGCAGGAGGCAGCCAACTGTATTGCCACCTTCATTTCTTTCTCATCATCGATGGTTCTATTGCTCTCTCCTTTTCCTTTCTACTCTGAAATAAATAAAAATATATTTTAAAAATATAAAAATAGAATTGACCTCAGGTGTTACTTCCTGCAGGAGAACTTTCTCCATACGCTGTTAGTTCTCTCAGTGAGTTAAAAGTGATTCATTAAGAGACACCATGCTTAACCCTGCAGAATAATCTTTTATAATTTCTGCATCTTCTTTCAGACTAGCAGTTTCTCAAGCGAGGCTGCACTTTACAATGAAGCCTTATGGCAAATCAATTTAATTAGAATCTCTGGGGCCAAGGCCCTGACATTAGGATTTTAAATATTTTTTTTCCACTTGGAATGTGCAGTTGGGACTGGAAACCACAGGAATAACTTGTGGGCAGGAATTTGATCTCTGAGTCATTTGTACTTGAAATACTAGTTTGCATTCTATTGACATTTACTTAGGGTTTAGTGAGTGAACAAATGAATGAATGAAGAATGGCTTCCTGAAAAATCAGTCAAACTAGACCCCAAACAAGAATGAACAATTCTTATCATGTTCTGAAACATGGACTATTAGCACCAGAAGGGACCTTCGAGATGATAGAGATTCATCACATCTGACAGATGAGGAAGCTACATTTCAAAAGGTCTTACGTCAAGTTTATAGCAGACACAGGGCTTTGGGACTAGGGATGCCAAGTTCACTAATTGTCACGCTCTAAGACACCTTGGTTTTATGGATCTACCCACAATTTTAAACACAGAAGAATTTCTCTCGCTTCATCTCTCAAAACAGGGCTGAGATCTAGCTGCCAGACCCTAATGGATCAAACTAGAAATATTTACCATTCTCCTGGTTTACGATGATTTTCAGAGTAGTTATTCGTTGTTTAGAACCTGCTCATTACTCCATTTTCCTACATAATGAAGACAAATGCCCACAGTTTAGCTACAGATTTGGTTAATGACAAGATGTATAATAATACAAGATAATAGGGCCAGGCCATTGTATTCTAATTAAATATTGTTGTCAGATTCTTTTCCTCATTAATCTTCTTTTATTCTCCATGCTTTATGGCTATTTTGCCTTCCACCTTCAGTTAAATGTACACATGTAATTTTAAGGACAGAAATAGTCTCCAGGTTTTTATGGGATTTGGGCTTTCTTCTCTCTGTATCTGTTCATGTGCAGATGTGCCATTGAGTTTCAGAGGGAAGACATCACATATAACCCAGATGAGGCCTCTAATTGGTATGCCAGCCCATGCAAGGCTATCTGATTGCATTCAGTAACTGGCAGAGACAGAACGCATTTCCAAGGGAAATAATATCTCACTGTGAATCAGGGAATCTCTGTGTAAGAACTGAGCAATAAACACTAGCCTTAATTTTAATGGCTGGCATTATGCAAAATTTTCAAACCATGAGGACTCTGATATTTAAGCCCACCCCAAGAGACAGGAACACTAGCATAAGACTGTTATGGGAATCAATGTCAAATTTTCAACTGTTCACGGACAGTTGAAGTCAGCATTTTAGAGCATCAGAATTTCCAGATCATTGTTTTCTCTCAGAAGCAAAAGTATTTACCTATCTAAGAACTGTTGAAATCTGAGGTTTCCAAGGGCTTTCTGGCTGCCGGCAATAACCCCTTATAGGTCCAGCTTTGATGGGGCAGTATTTAGGTTCTAATGGCCCTTAAAAGCTGCAAGGTGCAAATGTGAAATGAAATCTGGAACGCAGTGGCCATTTGCAGAATGATCCTTGCAAAGCTGCAGAGAGATTTGGTGGTTGATGAGGCATCTCCATCAAAATGTGCTCCCAGAAATGCGTTCTCCATGATACCTGTTCCATTTAATGGTGATCATTCTCACCCTCTACCTCCCTTCCTACAACTAAAGATGATTACTCTGACAGCAAGCTATGTCTCACCCATCATTTTCTGTCATTTTTTTTTGCCTCTGGAAAGGATTCTGTTTGGGTTCTTAGATTAATTCTCTAGGCACAACTTTCGCCTCCTATTCTTGCTATTTCAGCTCAAAATAGATATCCTTGGAGAGTTAACTGAGCAAACAAAACAGACTATGATTTAAACAACACACCAATTACAAGTTTTTATGGGGAGGTAAAAAGGATTCGAGGATAATTTTCCTACCGAAACACATACAAGATATGGTGCCTTGCATGAATTTGGCAATACAACCAGCTCTTCCTATCTGGGAACCATCCAAGAATTGAATATATATATATATATATATATATATATATATATATTTTTTTTTTTGCGGGGGTTGGGGGAGAACTCCAGAAATTTCCCAAAAGCAAAACATGAATTTGCCACCTGCCAAAAACTACACTGAATCCACATGAATGCATTGATATGCAGGCATACTCTGCTGTAGGCTATATGCAAATGTAAGTTATATGCAAATACCACAGCATTTCCTATAAGGGATTTGATCACCCATGGATTTTGGTATCCTCAAAGGTCCTGGAGCCAATCTTCCATGAAGAGTGAGGGACAACTATCCTCACTCACCTGGTGGCTAAGCAGTAGTATTGCTGCTCAGCCTCTCACCAATAATCTAAAGTGATCTCCCATCAGCCTCTGCAGCATGGTATGTGCCTACCTGATGGACATTTATGCCTAAGGGCAAAAAGAAAATAACCATACATAAGCCTGTCAACCACTACCAAGTGGTTTTCACTAACCAGGTGTTCACTAACTCCCCTTCTCTTATGACAGTAAAGGATCCCCAGGATGGCATTCAAAATACTTGTTAGGGCTAAATTCCAGGGTTAGTGGATTTCACTCACTGTTCTCTAAAGGCAATTCTTTGTGTTTTGTTTTTTTTAACACTGAGCACTTTGAACATCTACAGAGATGATGAATCCTCAGTGCCCAAGACTTCATACCTCCTGATGAGCTGGGGAAACATCCTGACCTATGCAAACCATTGAGTGATGCAGGCAGACATGACATTTAAAGAGACAATGGAAAAGGCCAAAGGTGACTGAGATGGAATGCAGCCTCATTTGAAAAAGGAGACCTGTTTCAATTGCAAAACCCTCATTTCTTATTCAATGGGGCTCCTAGGATGGTGCCCACCTTTCATTTCTTCCCCCTCACCCCCAAGGCAATCCATTATTTGGGAAAATGTAACTCTGAGAAACTAGAAAAAATATTTTTGTTGTTAGTGGTATGAGACTGAGTCCTACGTTTAGACACATTAGTTATATGTATTAATACAATAAGGCTTAATAAGGTAATTGCTGGGAGGTAGAGGGATTCAAAGAAAAATAGAAATATATGGACAAGGAAGGGACTCAGTATAGATGGTGAATGGAAATAGCGAGACTTCACATGCCAAAGTGGGAACTGGAGGTTTATTAGACATTCAGAGCTACTTGCAAATCTTGTCCCAGTGGCCATGGTAATGCTGAAGTCTGGGTGTGGGAGTACCAGAAGGATGAAGGATCTGTTCTACAGTTCCATGATAATGCTATGATCAATGGTGGAACATTTTCCTTAGGGCCAAAAAGTAGGCAGGCTGAAATTTTATCTCATCAGTGGATCTGATTCCCGAGTCTTTCTGAAATGACAGAAACTCTCATTAAAAAAATATGAGCTCTCACCCCCACATCATTCCCTGAAAATTTATTTTGGTAAAAGGCTATGTTTTTTATTCTTCTACTCTTCTTTTAGATATTCACTCCATAATACATAAAAAGGCTCTGAAAAAGCTCTGCAGGAGGAAACCTACATAATCCATATTAACTTATCCGGCCATAGACCCTTTTTCTTTATGCTGAACACTTAAAAATATCATATTCATCTTGCATCCCACTGAAAAGAATCTTTGGGAAATGCTAGACTAACTCAAAGATCTTTCTCCTGTCCTTACACCACTATCTGCTCATTAAATCATCAGTTCTTCCCCACTCTTTCCCATCTTATTACTCTCTGCCCCATTTCTTTTGCTTTTTTTTAAGTGGGAATTATCTTTATGTTCCCTCTACTGAATACTCTTGACTTTACCTTGTAAACTTATTATTATTTATGTGTCTTTTTAAAATTACTATTTAGTCATCCTTCAATTTTGGATTTCTTTTTCATTCCACTTAATCACTTCTCCAGATCAGAGAGTTTCTTCCAAGCACTTTCAAGGATCCCAATAAGGCAACTTGGTCTTTACCTAATTACTGTAGGGGAGAAACAGTTTTTCCCTCTTCTCCTCTAGATTCTTTGGCTGCTGGTCTATAATTAAATTGTCATAAGACAAATTAACAGGAGAAAAACAAATTTAGTTTCATACATAGGAGACCATAAAAATATGAGACTCAAAGAAATGACCAAAGTAGGTGGTTTTTAGACAAAATAAAAATGTGTGAAGAATTGGCAATACAAAAGGCTTTGGGCATGGAGTAGTAAATTAGTAAAGAAGTAACAAGTTTTATTTATACAGCCTTGTTGGCCCCAAATTACCTATCTCTGGTAATAAGGATGCCCTTTACCCTCTTGGTATAGGGAGATACATTTTTTATTTTTTAAAAAATTACCTTTATTGTTGAAAGTATTATAGATGTTCTCCTTTATTCCCCATTGACTCCTTCTAGCCTACCCCTGCCCCAGGCCTTTACCACACTATGGTTTGTGTCCATGGGCTATGCATATAAGCATATATACATTCTTTCTTCCCATTCTCCTACTAACCCTCTCCTTTTCTCTGAAATTCAACAGTCTGTTCCATATTTCTATGCCTCTAGATCTATTTTGTTCATCAGTTTATTTTGTTCTTTAGATTCCACATATGAGTGAGATTATGTAATACTTGTCTTTCTCTGACTGGCTTATTTTGATTAGCATAATGCTCTCCAGGTCCCTCTATGCTGTTTCAAAGGGTAAGAGATCCTGCTTATTTACTGCTGCATAGTATTCCATTCTGTATATGTCACTTTTTTATCCACTCATCTACAAATGGGCAGTTGGGTTGGAAGGTAACTTTCACATAGAGATTTCTTTCCTGCTTAACAGAGGACAAAGGGGGTTGGCGGGGAGCGGTCAGAGTGTCCTTCTTACATTGGCTGTTTCTTAAATAAATTTAATTCAAAGTAATCAATACGCCAAAGTGACATATTTTGGGGTGGCATATTCTTCATTACATTTTACTGCCTCTACCAACCACACTTCATTCTTTCTCCAAGGACATTCATGTCTTCAGAAATTTTGCTTTCTCAGTCTATCATTATTTTATATTTTCCTTAATATTTCTTTGCTACCACAATTTTGATTTTTCACCCCAGTTTATAATCTTCATTAAAAATGCAGAGGCTATTTTTGCCTCCCACTACATTATATGCCTGTCTTTTAAAATTTTAATAATACCATATCACATATGCATAAATAAATTATCACAATAAAGCCCTCCACATATTTATTTACTCGTGATATCTGATTTAGCTGGTTTCATATCAAGAGGTCCTACCCATATTTCTCTAATCCTTTTTAATGAAATCTAAAAATGACTTCCCATATTTCTTTGTAGTCATGTAAAGTATTTGGTGCCTCATAACTTTTAAGATTTTTATTGTTCTGCCCAAGTGCTCTCTATTAAAGGAAAACTCTCAGGGTGTTCTGATTGCTTTTTGAAGTCCACATTATACAACAATAGAGGCCTGGTCATCTCTTGTATCTGTAGTTCTTAGTAATCATACAATCTGTTGTAAGAGTCATTCCTTCCAGTAGCGTTTTCCTTCCAAGTGCACTTGGCATCTGTTTTTCATATAGCAGTCAGTAACAGTCAGTATACAGCTTTGACGGAGATCAGAGAGGCTTTTTTTTTTTTGGTAGATTGCCTTTAAGTCATAAAAAAATAATCTAATAGCTACATTTTATGGAGCATTTACTCTCTATTGCCAAACTATATGCACTTTACAAATCTTATCTAATTCCTTGCAATGTGGACATTTTTATCCCCATTTTATAGTCAAGAGAGCTGAGTTTCATGGAGATAAAGCAATTTGCCTAAGGTCATATAGCTTCTGAGCTATAAACCCAGCTTTACCTGAGTCCAAAGTCTCTTACCTACCAAGCTATGCTACTATATCTTTCAATGAAAACCACCAGTTTTCTCCACTAACATGTGTCAAAGCAGCAACGAGGAGTTTGTTAATGATGGAACAGATTCACACTTGGAGAACAAAGACTTAGAGACTCTGTAAAACCACCAGCATGAGGCAGACACTGGTCAGAACAGCTGCTTATATCCTGTAGTGGGGGCAGTTTAGGTTTGGTTCTTAAAGCATAGTACTCGACAAACATGTGAATGCATTATACATATTCCAGGCTGGGGGTCAGACCACACACACACACACACACACACACAGGAGGGGAATGAGTATATTGGATTTCATAATTGAAAGTTCAATAGCAGCTTGTCATCAAGCATGGGTGAATTTTTTGAAGTATGTAAATTGTGTTGTCAAGAATACTCCTCTCTCTTCTTTTTTTGACACAACTCTTTCTAATTTGTCTTAATTCTCAGGCAGTAGCAAAGGGGCCACGAGAAGCTATAGGTTTGCCCTGAACCAGCTCCGTGTCCCTAGCAGAAAAGAGCTTTCTTTTCCTTACTGGCTCAATAAAAGTCCAGCAGTTGACTGGGACAGTGTGAGTAATGTGTCCTCTTATGAACTCTGGCCAGAGTATACTGATTGTTCTTAACCGGATCCTAGGTTCTCTCCTAAAACTTCATGGAATGAAGAAAGCAATGTGGCCCAATCAGAATCACATGAAGTGCAAGTAGGGAGCTGATGATTCTGAAAGAAGGTAGCATGGATTCTGGGCACTCATGAATGACAAATGTCTACTACTCTTTTATAAGAAGAAAGACAGAGACTTACAACAACTGGCAAACATGAGTTCCAAGGTTAACTCGATACCTGAGTTGCTGAACTAGGTTTCTTAAACTCTGACAAAGGACAAGATTAGTCTTTTAACTCTGCCAGGAAGTCATTTAGCTCTACTAAGAAAGAACAAAGAATTATAAAGGCAAGGAGCCAGGCATCCATTCATTCATACACTCTTTCATCTTGCAAACACATGTCCATTCATTCTGCCATTGAAGTTTATCTGCTCTTTGACAAGCAGTGTGATAAGTTCCCCAGATGTAGATGAGTTCCAGTACTTCCCATAAAGAATTCAGTCTAGAAGAAGCAAGGGAGAAGGCTCAATCAATAGCTGTAATACAAGAGGTTAAGTACAACATTCCATTTTCATTCATGGTAGAATCATTCGGTAGCAATGCCTTCAGTCTGAAAAGGATTTTGTAAAAAGTAAGCGAGCATAGCTTATGTATTAGAGAAATGCCATAATCAATCATGTGCCTGCTTCACTTATTAGGAGTCTATTTGTTCTCTCTGAGATTCTAACAAGATACTTCCTCCTTCTTCAGGAATTTTAAATCTAACCATGGCTAATACTCCTGCAAGTGAAATAGAAACAGGGCACAAATAACCCCAAAATCATTCCCACTTGCTTTTGCAATGAATAGCAAAATAGAATTTGGCTTGGATCCAAATACTGGTTTTCTTACTTGATATGAAGCTAGGGATAAGTCATATAATATCACTGGGCCTCTGTTTATGCATCTGTAAAATGGGCATGTTAATAGCACAGAGGGCTATTGCGAGAATCAAATGAGCTATCTGTGATAATAAAAGTGTAATATGCTAATTAGACCAGACAGCTGGATGACCTTCCAGATGTCATTTTGGACATTCTTCTGGACAAAGCTGCGGTGGCATGGGCTGAGAAAGAGATGGTTACAGGCAATCAAGCAGGCAGGCAAACAGTTAGAGGCAATCAGGTAGGCAGTCAGAGTGGTTAGGAGTGATCAGGCAGGCAGGTGAGTGGTTAAGGATGATGAGACAAGCAATTAGGGGTGATGAGGCAGGCAGGCGAGTAGTTAGGGGCTATCAGGCAGGCAGACAGGCAAGCAAGTGATTAGGAGCCAGTGGTCCCAGATTATAAGAGGGATGTCTGACTGCTGTTATAGGCTCAATCCCTGCAACAGTTGGACATCCCCCAAGGGGTCTCAGATTGTGAGAGGGTTCAGGCTGGGCTAAGGGGATCCCCCCCATGCATGAATTTTACACACCAAACCTCTAGTTGTTGGAGTGAGTATAAATCAACTAATAATAATTGTAGTTATATTTTATATATGTAAGAATTATTATTATTGAATTAAAATTTAAGATCACAGAAGGCCAATGGCTTGCCAGTGTTTTCCTAATTTATGAATGGCAGGGTTGGGGCTTGATCCAGATTTCCTGACTTATGAGGGCTCCTACCCAGGCATCACTAGACCTCATCATCACACAGTCAATTGTGCTTGGCTCAGATTAGTCCTAAAGTCCTTTATATTCCCTTGGCACATACCTTCTGGGAGGGTGAGTATGGCATTGCCAAGAATAATCATACTTGACATTTGTAGAATATTTTTTATTTTCAAAGCTCTTTTGCTTATGTTACCTGTTCATGTGGGATTAAACACTTGTCATGTATACTCCATTCATGGATAATTGAAGTTGGAGTTTTATGCTAGTTATTGGACTTGATTTCAGCTTGTTTTCTAGGAGAACCTCAGATCGGCTATTTTTTAGTGTGAAGATGCATTCATTGCCACCAATTTTCAGTGACCCTAGATCAGTAAAAATTGGGAAGTTGATTGGCAAGTCTGAGGGGAAAGTAGACTTTTCCCAGATTTACTTTGTAGAGATGGTGGGAGGGATGGTAGTAGAGAAGGGGGTAGATGTGGAGGGGAATTTCAGCTGTTGCCAGTATCCTGACAGTCACTTCCAGCAGGTAACAAGGCCTCTTCAGAATCCTGAGAGCTCAGATTGAGCTAGGTGGATACATGAGCCATCTCAGAAAGATGGATGGTTGGCACAGGATCCACTGTCCATGCTTTCTTAATGTGAGGCAACATGTACAAGGCTCTCAGATGGGAATGGTGCATACCTCTTAACAAATGGCAGCTTGAAAATAAAAGAAAGAGCTTTTAAATCAGACACATTTGTATTTGAATGTCTACTCTGCCACGTACCAGCCAGTAACCTTGAGCAAGTTATCTAGTTTCTCTGGTCCTCGACTTCCTCATGTCTTAAATGACTATTGGTGTATTTACCTCATAAAATTGTGATGAAGATAAAATATATTCATATAAGGTCTGCATGTGTAAAAATGATAACTATTTTTCTACTTTTAGATTACTTAGTTATCATTATTATTAACTTGAGGCCTCGTGCATGAATTCATCCAGGGCTGATCAGGGCTGTGCCAGCTAGAGTGAGGAACCATGGGTGATTGGCCAGTAGTCCTCACCCCCAGTTGGGATGAGAGGGCTGATAAGGGTTCAGTTGCTGGGGGAGGGGCTGTGGAAGGTTGACCAGACAACCCCACCCCATATTGGTGTGTGGAGGCCCATTGGGGGGCTAGGATCAGCTAGGGGGAGTAGCTGAATGAGGTTGGCCAGCTGGTGCTGCCCCTTATTGGGGTAGGGGTGTGATCAGGGGCAGGGCCAGCTGAGGGGAGGGGCTGTGAGCCGATCAAGGTGGGAGAGACTGATCAGGGCAGGACTGCTAGGGGAAGTGGCCTCAAGAGGTTGGCCGCTGGCACCATCCCTGATCTGGCTAGTTAGCTGGCCGCAGTGGGTGTCATAGTAACTGGTCATTATGGCGTTCAGGTCGCTGGTTTTCTATATATATAGGTAGTAGTGGTTACTATTTTAGCGACTCTGAAGGCTGAGATGGTGTTTTTTTTTTTTTTAATCCTCACCCAAGGATATGTTTTCATTTATTTTTTGAGAGAGAGAGAGAGAGAGAGAGAGAGAGAGAGAGAGAGAGAGAGAGAGACCCATTGGTTGCCTCTCATATGGGGGATTGAACCTGAAAGCTAGGTGTGTGCCCTGACCAGGAACTGAACTCTCAGCCTTTTGGTGTTTGGGATGACACTCCAATCAACTGAGTCACCAGGCAAAGGCTGAGATGATCTTTAAGAGAGTGTTTCTCACCACTGCCCATAGAGGTCTCTGTAGAGGCCCACCTGGAAGTTGCCTTCTACGATGATGCTGAGGGTTGGCTCTAAGACTCCAGAGAACCTGAGAGGTTTGGAAGTTGATGCAATTGCCAGGAGAATGGTCCATTACTACTAGTACAGAAAACTAGCGCTGTCTACTGCTACTAGGAGTCCTACATTAAATGGGAACATACTAAGAGCAGGCATGGTATCCTTCCTGAAACATCCATGCACAGCACATCATGAACAAGGAGTAGTTCCTAAAAGATCTTGTTGTTGGAAGCTGCCACCAACATTACTTGGAGACCCACCTAGAGTGGAGCCTCTTTGGAATCTCCTTTATAAGAAGAGATTGTAGAAAAGCCACGTCATAGGGACCAGGAGTGACCATATTCTGGATTCCAATGCTGTCGGGAATATTATTGCTTAGGAAACTCAGTCCACTCTGCCCTGCCAAAGACACTCTTGGTCCCTAACCACACTATGGTGTGCACATGTGTCTCTGTGTCTGGGATGTGGTTTGGTAGGAAGCTGATTAGAGAGAGTTAAAGTATTTTAGGGTTTCAGTGCTCCATTGGCTGATGTGATGGAAATGAAGACCCAAATTTGGATGGGCCCTGAGTGCTGAAGAGATCCTAAATTATAATCTGGTTGCAGGTTCTTGGTGTGCTAAGTGGTTTGAGAAGGGGGTGGGGGCATTAACAAAGGAAATTAAACGCTTGCATTTTATTTGATGGGAAATACCACTAACATTCTACAAGGCGTTTCAGCTCTAAACTGAATTATCCTGCTTCAAGGGCAGCCAAACTTATTGACTATCGGAGTTGTGCAGAATAACATTTGCCTAGTCTGGAATAATAAGCCTGCCACAACTTTAAAAACTGTTTAAAAATAGTTGTAAGTTCATGAAGAGCCTTTCTATTCTCACAGCTTCATCTACTGTGGCTGCTGAGGGCTGAGGGATTCCATTTCTGAGTCAGTTCCTTCCATGGCCTTGAATAAGATCATTATCTGTCTGGATTTTGATTGTCCAGTGGAAAATAAAAAAATATATATTTCAAAGTATACATTGTGAACATTTAATAAGAAAAATGCAGATAAATAATATGTGTAATGCTTGGTAATGATAACAATTATGAAAGTAATGATAATAATATTTATTAAGTGCTTAATATGTCCTACATACTGAGCTCAGTGCTTATACCTTGTAACAACCCTTAATTTAGGTATTATTATTATTATTATTATTATTGTTTTTGTTGTTATTCTAACTTGACAGATGAAGACACTGAGGCAAAGACATTTGCTCATAGCATTGCTGCAAGTAAGTGGCAGGGCCATGCTTCAAATTCAGGCAACCTGATGTTCAAAACATGCACTTAACCCCTTGGCTACTTTTCCTTGCTATAGTAACTAATTCTTCCATTCAGTATTTCCTTTGCGCCTATTATGTGCAAGGCACTGTGAGAGTCCAATCATGAAGCTCCACTAATAGCTTTATTTAAATGGCAGGTTAAGAGGTAAGAGTGAAGCACAGTGATTGGCAAGAAGATACTAAAGAATCATGGCCTAGATGTTCTCTCTGCTGTCTTGAAAACTGAAAATGAGAAAGTGATGTCATAGAAGAGGAAGCAAATGAAACCCGATGGAGGGAGAACATGGGAGACACGATGAGAAGCAGTTTATACTATGAGTTCTGGCTGTTTTTCTCTCTGATGTAATGTTTGTATATCATATTCTCGAAGAGATTTTGGAGAACAGAAATCAAGTCTAATTCCCCTCTGGGCCTCACATACTGTCAGGCCTTTGTTGAGCCAACAGATATTTGCTGTATCAAATTGAACTGTGAAAGTATTTGGCATCAGCCCAGCTACAACTCCACTGGGGTCAGAGGCTTTCAAGGATCCAGAAAGGGAACTTGGCCTGGATCCCCATTTCCAAATTTGGTACTGTGCTTTGGTGCTAACAGAGTCCACACGTGGCCCAGAGCCTTCCTCAGTAGGTAGCTGTTTTTGTTTTTTTTTTTAATGTGAAATGGAGTGTGGCTGTGGTCCTCATAGCACAGGTATTATAGCCTGAGGCAGCCATACCAAGGTTAGGAGCAAGGGGAAGGCCATTTGCCATAGAGAGCCAGGAAAAACTTCAGTGGGAGCACAGATTTAGTCAGGAAGGCTGCATCCTATAGAACTCAGGTTCAAGGACAAATCTCTCCTATTGGGAAACTCCAGGTGTGTCAAGCAGACACATTTCTCGACCAAACTGAAGATGAACAGTAGGGTCACTGCACTCAAGACTGTGGTCCAGCAGGCTATAGGACCAGGAGGTAAGCCTCATACATCTAAATTCAATTAAAATCTGAATGCTTCTGTCTACAAGATTACTTTACTTTTTAAAAAAAATATATATTTTTATTTATTTCAGAGAGGAAGGGAGAGGGAGAGAGAAACATCAATGATGAGAGAGAACAATTGATCCACTGCCTCCTGCATGCCCCTGTACTGGGGATCAAATCCACAACCCAGGCATGTGTGCCCTTGGCCAGAATTGAACCTGGGACCCTTCAGTCCACAGGCCAATATTCTACCCACTGAGCCAAACTGGGTAGGGCTACAAACTTACTTTTCAATAACGTTAAAACATGATATCTCTTGAATTATTTTTAACTTTCTATTTCAAGAATAAAAACATTTGCAAGTATAGCAAAATTTTTCCATTTTCCTGATGTGTGTGAGAGAATACTCCATGGCTCTCCGAACAAACAAACCAGACCTTGATAAAGTTCTGGTAAAAAGAGAGAGGCTTGCCTGCATCTCCTGAGCAGCAAAGCCAAGCTTTCCCCTTCTTACTTTGGATTTCCATTGCCCATGTGCTCTGCAGGGTCTGGGCCAAAAGGCAGACAGACAGACAACTTACTGAAATCTGGTCATTGAAGGCCCATCTCTTGGGTGTCCATCTTACAGGACTACACAAGCAGAAATTCATTAAGACTGTAAAGGGAGAAAAGTTATTCGTTTCCAATTAGCAGCAAACAGAAGGACATTTATTAACTATCTAGAGTGATGGACCACTGTCTGGCAATCATAACTCATAAAACATTGCAGAACATTCTAGATTATTCAAAGGAAGTTAAAGAAACAAGTCTTCCTTTAGCTCAGTATTACTGACCAGCTAACTACCTTACTGAGTCTGCTCAGTAGTCATCTTACCTTCATTTGACTGTCTCACTCAGTACAGGGCTCCTATGGGCCAAAATGTGGGGTCAGAGCTCTGACAAGGCTCTTTCTAAGACGCTAGTTCAGTAACTGTCCTGTGCCCCTAACAAGGGGCCATGATAGAGACTTAAGAGACAAAGTGAAAGCCCAGGTTTAATACAACCCAGGAGTTGCATTTTTGAGTCTCACTTTTATTACCTACGAACTGAACGTAATAACACTTATCACATAGGAGAGTTAAGAGGTAAATGAGCTATATGTGAGGATCTAGCTTATGATGAGCACTCAGTATATTCAATGATGACAATGGGAGAGGTAAGGTCCTATACAAGAGCATCACAGCAATGAGAATTTAAGACCCTTTGGTTATAGCTGAAGGCTAGAAGCCAAGACCTTTCAGCATCCCAAGTGATAATTCTGATCAGGATGTTTCAAAAAAGTATCATCAAAGAGGTAACATTTGAAATGGATTTTGACAGTTATATAGTATTTTACTATGCAGAGAAGAGAGGAAGGGCATTCCAGGTGGTGAAAAATATGAAGACAAAAAGGAGGGGAAGCATTGTGATTTGGAATAAATAGAGTAATGCAGATAGTTCAGAAAAGAATGTTTTAGAATGAAAGAAAAAATATATATAAGGCTGAAAAGTTAAGCCAAACCAAATTGTAGAGGGCCTTAAATGTTGGCTTGATAAGCTTGAGCATTTTTCAGAAGGCAAGAATGAGCTGTTCATAATTTTGAACACAAGACAAATACCATTGTAGGCAAAATGATAGATTTTTATCTTCATAATTTTCTAAATAGACATACAGCAAAGATTTCTTAGTTTGGAAAAGAAGCTAGAAAGTGATACTTACAAGGTAAGAATGCCAAAGACCACCAGAACAAATAAGATGAGGATTTTTCTCAATTAATTTTTGTAGTATAATAAACCACCCTGAAAAGTCAATGGCTTAAAACATTAATGATTTATTTGGTTCTGTGGTCAGTAATTTAGCTTGGGCTTTGCTGTGTCTGGAGTCAGCTGTCAGGTCAGCTAGGGTCCAGTTTATTGTAGACCAGGGCACCATGCCTTTCCTCCAAGTGACATCTCATCTTCCAGCTGGTCTGGGCTTGCTCACCTGGGAGAGGCAGGCTTTCCAGAGAGAGTGGAAGTGGGCACCATCTCTTGGAGCCTTGACTAGGGTTGGACACATCAAGACTTCTGCCCCTTGGTGTTGATCAAATCAAACCATAGGGCAAGCTCACAATAAAGGGTGGGTAAAGAGACCCACTTTTTTGACAAAAGGAGCTGCAAAGTCACCTTGCCAAGTGGCCCGGATAAAGGGAGAGGAGTAATTTATATCCATTTTTGCAACTGACAACAAGACTCCCTGTGTAAAGACACCCTGTGCACTTATACCATTTCTTGATCACATACTCAAGAAAATAACATTGAAAGGTCCCAACAGACCTTTCCATATGGCAGGATGGTGCTGCATAGGAAAAAGCCCCATAGATATAGGGCACTCAGAAATCCTAATGCAAGCCTATTGCACTAAGTTCTAAAGAGGAGTAAGAGCTTACGGCCCACTGACCAAATGTAACCAAATGTGCTTGTAACTCCTTACTCAGGACAAAAAAAGCAAAAGTTAATGGGCTATGAGGGAAGAATTGATCCATGAAGCAATTTGATAGCAATTGCCAACAGCTTACTGAGAATTAAAGTAATAACAGAAATCTGTCTGAAATGGTTCAAGAGAATAACCTCCAACACTGAAAGTGAGATTATTTTGCAAGGAAGAAAAAGAAACACCCCTCACGGTAGTGCCAAGACTAAACATTTTCAAGGAAATTTCAGGAACCCTTGATTCCCACCCTTTTCCTTGCAACTTCTTTCATTTATGCACGAGGAAAACCAGACACATCATCGCAGAGCTCAGCATGCAATTAAAAGGCAGTCAGCACCAACCATAATTTTGCTAAATCAATTTTTTGTCAATGATGTGCGAACCCCTCTGAGATCTGGAAGTGAAGTCTGCTTTTAGTGTATCCATTCCTTTCCCTCACGAGCATGTGCACATTGAGAATGGTATTGTCCAACTGCTCAATTTAAGTGCCAAAAATTGATTTCCATTTTGGGGAAGAGAATGGAAGACAGCATTCAGTCAATGAGTTGGTGGTCTCCATCCAGTTCTGAGCATAGCAGTCCCTACTGCACCATGACAATGGGACCCTTTGTAGGCAGTTTTGGCATGAGCACTAAGGATTAACTGGGCACAGTGCCTCAATGCCTCTCAGCTGCGGCTGTGCTCAGCTCAGAACACAACTAAGGTACAGGGGACAGCCTGAGAAGGCTTCATTTGTCACTGCCCATGGTTCATCACTGCTGGGGACAATCTGTTGTTTGAAAGTCGTACAGTGGGTCTTTTATTTCAGACACAAGCTACACATGGTTTCTCTCCCTTTTGATGAAGGCAGCCGGTTTCATTCTTTTCTTGCCAAGAGGTATTTGCAGTCCAGAGCATGTATGAGAACAGCCAAGAAGTTAGTTTCTTTATGCCTTGGCTTTCATTGTAAAGTGTGCAAGATGGAAACAGAGAAAAAGTTTTTGGAGAATGATAGCAAAAGCATAAATGATCACAGAGCAAAATATAGAAAATCTAGGAATGCTCCTGGCTGGGCACCATTTTAAAATATCAAACTTGATAAATATAGACTTGAAAGAGACTTTCAAATGTAGAGTAGACATTTGTGTGTGGAGGGCGGCTTGTTTTGCTGTGTTGGATTATGTTTGTTTTGCCTGCCCACTCTATCTTCCTTCTTGTTTCCTAGAAACACTACACCACAGTTCCGGGAACTGACCACCACCAGCACCTCATCATTATACTCAGGCTCTGAATTTAGGTAAGGCTGACTCAATACTAACAGCTCCACGGTTGAGGATATGGCTCAGTTATGACAAATTAAACTATCTTAATTACTTATTCTCCATAATTGGTTCTGTGCAAGCCTTGACTCAAAATGAGACAGAGTGAATTTTAGAATTTTGCTAATATTGTTGAGAGAAGGGCATTCTTATTTCACTGAGGATGCTCAAGAAGTAACATGTAAGCTTGGAATCACTGGGGCAATATGACCAATGAAAAAAGAAAGCAGAGGGAGGCGGGAGAGGAAAATCTATTCTAGAGGACATCATTTTAGCCTCTGGATCCAGCCATGCCTAAAGCTAGATTTATCTATTTTTTTAATTAAATCTTTATTATTCAGATTATTACATTTGTTTCTCTTTTTTCCCCTCTATAGCACCCCTCCACCCAGCTCCCACCCCTCTCTCTGCCCTTAGCTCCCTCCCATTGATCTCATCCATAGGTGTATGATTTTTGTCCAGTCTCTCCCTGTACACCCCTCACCCCTTCCCCCCTGAGAATTATCAGTCCACTCCCTTTCTGTGCTCCTGATTCTATTATATTCACCAGTTTATTCTGTTGATCAAATTTTTAATTCACTTAATTTTTAGATTCACTTGTTGATAGATATGTATTTGTTGTTCATAATTTTTTGTCTTTTACCTTTTTCTTCTTCCTCTTCTAAAAGAGTACCTTTCAGCATTTCATATAATACTGGTTTGGAGTTGATGAACTCCTTTAGCTTTTTCTTATCTGTGAAGCTCTTTATCTGCCCTTCAATTCTGAATGTTAGCTTTGCTGGATAGATTATTCTTGGTTGTAGGTTCTTGCTATTCATCACGTTGAATATTTCTTGCCACTCCCGTCTGGCCTGCATCGTTTCTGTTGAGAAATCAGTTGACAGTCGTATGGGTGCTCCCTTGTAGGTAATAAACTGTTTTTCTCTTGCTGCTTTTAATATTCTCTCTTTGTCTTTTGCTCTTGGTATTTTAATTATGGTGTGTCTTGGTGTGGTCCTCTTTGGATTCCTTTTATATGGGTTCTGTGTGCTTCCTGGACTTGTAAGTCTATTTCTTTTACCAGATGTGGGAAGTTTTCAGTCATTATTTCTTTAAACAGGTTTTCAGTATCTTGCTCTCTCTCTTCTTCTGGCACCCCCACAATTCTGATGTTGGTACGCTTAAAGCTGTCCCAGAGTCTCCTTACATTATGTTCACATTTTTGGATTTTTTTCTCTTCTTGCTTTTCCAATTGAGTGTTTTCTGCTTCTTTATATTTCAAATTTTTTACTTGATTCTTGCCTTTCTCTAGTCTGCTGTTAGGACTCTGTATAATATTTTTTATTTCAGTCAGTGTATGTTTAATTTCTATTTGGTCCTTTATCATCTTTAGTTGGACCTTTTCCATCTCTAGTTGGCTCTTTCCCATCTCTAGTAAGTCCTTTTTCATCTCCTCTTGGCTCTTGCTAAATTTGTCCATCTTTTCTAGCATATTCTTGAAAAACCTTATAAGCATGGTTTTGAACTCTATATCCAGTCGTTTTTTTTCTTCCATTTCTTTTGTTTGTGATCCCCTCCCCTGACTGGGCATTTTCACTATGCCGGGGAAACTTCTGTGTTGGATTCAGTTTTATGATGCCAGAGGCAAAGCCACAGAAGCCTCTGTTGAGCTTGGGAGGGGTGGAGTCTCAGGGCTTAAGGGACCGCCTTGCCTTCCAGTTGGCCCCGCCCTCCACTGCCCCTGAGTCTCACATGACTGGGTAATGGCTGGAGCGGTCCTTGTGCGCACGCGCACCCGCAGTGCCTCTAACCACTGCCTTTCCAGCTCCCCTGCGCACTAGGACCACACGAGTCTAGGTCCCCAGGGTTTCGCCTGAAACAGGGGCCCAGTGGACTCAGAAGTGGCACAGTTCCGAGGGTCTGTCTCCTGCCCACTCGCGAAAGCCATCGGCACAGTCAGCAGTCTGTCCTGCGCGCAGCACCGTGCGCGTGCGAGACCGGACCTGATCTTCTGCGACTCCCCTAAATTTCCGTACACCTCTCCCTTTTCACAGTCCAAACTCCCCCCGTATGAGTTTCGGCTGGATCTGGGGTTTAGTGTCGTAGGATAAGGGGTTCAATGCCGTTGGGAGTCTCCATTTCCCTCCCGCCAGAGAAAGCCAGCCAGGTACTCTGGCACCCGCTCTCCCAGCGCAAGTGTCTCAGTACCTCGGCTTTTTGCAGCTCCTCTGGGTCTCCGTGAGCCCCTCTCTTTCCTTCTAGCTGTAGAGCTTACACTCCGCCAGCTTTCCTGTGGTTCTGGATGATGTCCGTTCTGTCTTTTAGTTGTAGTTTTGAAATTGTTGTGCGAGGCAGCAGTGTAGGTGTTTACCTATGCCGCCATCTTGGATTCTCTCTTATCTATTTTTAATTCTACAAATCAATAAGCCTCTCATCCCCCTTATTCAACTAATTAGAGATGTATCCATATTACTTGAAACTGAAATCTCCCTAACTAATTCCCAAGATTCTCCATTCCATTATCATCCTTGGGACAAGGAGAAGATAGAAACCACTAAAGGCCATGTTTTGTTTTTTTTTCTTTTCTTAAAGTTTTATATATGTCTCCTTTTCCCCCAATTGACCCCTCTCATCCTCCACCCCACCATGGGCAACTCCCACTCCCGAGGGCAAGCCTCTACCATCCCAGTGTCTGTGTCCATTGATTATGCTAATATGCATGCACACAAGTCCTTTGGTTGATCTCTAACCGCCTCCCCTCCCCTGCCATTTGTAGAGACTATGTTTTCTTATAAGTTTGCAGCAATAGAGGCCAGCTCCACTGAGGATGCATAATTCTTATATGTCCCTCTCATGGGAAAGAATGTCCTCTTAATATTCAGACAATTTTTTTCTCCTGATATTCCTCCCAGAAAGCCGTAGAGAAACCCCATTTCCTCCTCCCCTAAATCATCATAGAGGGAAGATAAGTTATCTCTAACCTATCAGTTAAGGACTGATTTCTTTCCTCTAGTCATTTTGTTTTTCTTTGTTCTACTGTCTTAGGTATTGTTTTTGTTAGTTTTTGTGAAGTATGGTGACACATATGTGATCAGGTAACTTCCCCACTTAAATCCCTTCTTGGACTCCCCACTGACCTTACAATAATGTCTAACCTTCTTTGTGTGGGATAAAAGGCATCTCATTTCCCAGCTTCAGAAAGACCTGTCTTAGTCCCTTTGTGCTCTCTTGAACTTTGCCTCTGAGCATTCTCTTCCACTAATAGAAAGTGTGTTCCTTACGCAGGTTTGCCTTGAAGGTGGGCTGGGTCCCAGGCAAATTCCCCAGGATTTCTGTCTGCCTAATCAGTATGAGTCAGCACCATCCTGGAAGCTCAGGTGATCCTGGAAGAAAATGTCACCTTGGTCAGCAGAAAAAAACTTGCTCTTCAGGTCTATATCCCAGGATGACCTCATTGGCCCAAGTCCAAGAACTCTTTGTGGCATCTGAGAGACCCTAGCTCCTGGTTTGAAGTGTTTCTGGGACTCATAAAATACAGGCAATAGGAGGGAACTTAGCACTTTAAAACATGACAATGGGGGGCGAGAGATAAAATTTTTCTTCATTATATTATCAGTACCTTGCATGGAGCCTGAGGTAGATAGAAGATGCATAATAAACATTTATGAACAAAACTTGAAACTATTTTTAAAGTATAGGTCTGAAAAGATTGCTAGAAGAATCAGTTCTGATTTCTGCTGCCTCATACTTATTTAACGTGACCCAGAATAATGGTAGCTTTTTAGCAAAGCACAACATTGCTGATTCATATCAAGTTTGTGGTCAGTTGTGATTCTTGCTAAATTTATGATTAACCAAGCAGTTCAAGTTTTTCTCTTGAACTTTTGTCATTTAAGCAGAAAACAAAGCCCAGATTTCAAAATCCTAGGGTGATAATTGTTTTTTTTTCTTTCATTTTTAATTACCTAGGAGAAGAACATACCTTCATCTTAGCTGGTCTATTGTGTTCCAATTATGTTGGTGGGCAGATCTAAGTTATTTTTTTATGTGATAATTCCAGCCAAGTAGGTTCAGTATTAATCCCACCATTTCTAAAGGCATAAAAATGTCTTTTACCTTCCAGAAACAAGTTTAAAGGTGATTGGTATATGTGGTATATGATCACTTTATTATACTTTTCTCTCTTTTATTAAAAGCAGCAATAGCACAAAGTAAAGAGGGAAAGTCTTATTCAAATTTGAAAAGAATATGGACCCAAAGGAAGAAATCTTAAAGCATACCTGGTATTTCTTACAATATATATCAAAGGAAGGTAAGAACCAAAATATGTATCCTGAGACCTAAAAATAATAGTTTACCCAAGATCAATGGAATGATGAAAGAGAAGGCAAAAGGATGTCAAAATGAGGGAAAGACAGTAAGGTTTTTTAAAAATTCAGATGTATAATATCAACGAGTTTTAACATGTGCATACATCCATAAACCACTATGACAATTAAGGCCATGAACATAACTATTACCCCCAATGTTCCCTTGTGGTCCTGTGTAATTCTTTTTTTTTCATCCCTTCCCACACCTAATTTTCAGGCATACATAGATTTGCTTCTACCACTATAGATTAGTTTGCAATTTCTGGAATTATAGAATATAAGTGGAATTATACAGTACATATTCATTTTTGGTCTGGTTTCTTCCATTCACCCTAATTATCTTGAAAATCATTCAATTTGTTGTGTACATCATTAGTTCATTTATTATTATTCCATGGCTTGCCTGTATTACAATTAGCCTATCCATTTACCTATTAATGGACATTTGAATTATTTCTAAATCTTGCTGCTTCGTAAAACCTACTATAAATATTTTAATATAAATTTTTGTATGGACATATGCTTACATTTCTCTTGACTAAGAACATAGGAGTTCAATAGCTGGGTCATATGGTGTATGTTTAACTTTTTAAGAAGTTGCTATACTGTTCTCCAAAGTGATTATACTATTTAGATTCCCTTCAACAACACCTAAGATTTCCAGTTGGTCCACATCTTTGCCAATACTTGGTAGGGTTATTCTTTTTAACTTTAGCCATTCTAGTAAGTGTGCAATATTATCACACTGATTTTAATTTGAATTTCTTTAATGACTGTTTATGTTGAACATATTGTCATGGGCTTATTTGTCAACCATATATCTTCCTAAGTGAAGTGTATATTTAAATTTTTGGCCTATTTTGAAAGTAGGTGGTTGTTTCTTATAATTGAGTTTTGAGTATTCTTTGTATATTCTGGAAACAAGACTTGTATTGGGTATATAACTTGCAAATATTATTTCCTAGTCAGTGGTTTGTCTTTTCATTCTCTTATGAATGTCTTCTGAAAAGAAGTTCTTAATCTTGATATCATATGCATTTTCCACTTTGGGGGATCATGTTTTTGGTGTCATATCTAAGAAATTTTTGCCTAAGGCAAATATCAAAATGTTAGAAGATAAATTGAGGATAGATCCTAGTACATAGAGTAGGAAAAGTGGAAAATACGAGGGAACAGATCATAGATACAAAATATCAATCCAGAAGCTTCAACATCTCACTACCAAGAGTTTCAGAGAAAGGGTGCATAAAAGGAAATTAGTGAAGAAATAACATATTAATTCCATTTATATAAAAGACAAAACCAGATGAAATGAATCTTTCTGCTAGGCATCAGGATAGTGGCTACATTAGCAGAGGGATTAGATGAGAGCAGAAGGAAAGTTTCTGGGGTGCTAGAATCATTCCATTTCTTGTTTTTAGTGCTGGTTACAAGGATATTTTCAGCTTGTGAAAAAATATTAAGTGTACTCATATGACTTGTTCATTTTTATCTAAGTAGATTGCATATAAATAAAATTTTTAAATAAAACAAAATGAAGAAACATGAACAAAATGCCCAGCATTGAAAGAAGATGAAAGTTTACTTTAACATTGTTCTTCAAGGCCAAAAGAAAAAAAAATCTACAAGAAAATTTCCTAATACCCATGGTGAAGAGAGCTCAAAAGTTAGCATGTTAAACTACAAAAGGATAAGAGGAGCATCATCATAATAACCATCCTATATAATAAAAGGTTAAAATGCAAATTGACTGAACAGCCAAATGACCAGTCACTATGACATGCACTGACCAGCAGGGGGCAGACACTCGATGCAGGGGCTTCCCCCCACCGTGGTCAGTGTGCTCCCACAGTGGGAATGCTGCTCAACGAAAAGCCCAGCTCACTGCTGGCACTGCCTCTGTGGCACTGCTAAGGATGTCCAACTGACAAATTAGGTCCGCTTTCCACAGGCTCCTGGATTGCAAGAGGGTACAGGCCAGGCTGAAGGACACCTTCCCCCACCCAAAAAAAAGTGCATTAATTAGTTGATAATAAATACCCCCAAAACTGTTCGTTAATTTAGCATTTGCAACCTCAGAGACTGCTTTATGAACAACCCAAACATTTCTGAAAATATTGAGAAAATATTCACTCCATAATTTTTTCTCTTTTGGAGGATTCTTCTATCTTCATATGTGACAAGAGCTAACTATTTTTCCAGATTCTCATTATTGACCCTTCTCCATATAATGGACTATTATCAGCCATATTCTAAGGGTAAGTTCTGCCAAGAGACAGAATTTTCTTTTAAATGACACCTTTTAAAACTAAGAGAGCAATTATTTTGAAACAATTACGAGTTAGGTTTTCTTTATAATGACAATGTTATCAGTGACAGAATTAGCTGACTGCTATTTCTTTGCCTTCAATTATTTCTCAACTGTTTCAGCCAGAACCCCTGGGACTCTATTTCTATTAGCTGGTTGGGGTTGGGAAAGCTAGTGTAGAGTCTCTTGCTGTGTAAATTCTTGGTATTTTATGGCTATTACCTTGGATAATACTGATTAATCAAAGTGAGAAAAGTTAAACATTTGTGTACTCCTGTCTTTTCCCCATTTGGATCCCATGGTCCAGCCTCAGGCAAGATGCTTGAGTTGCCATTTTTCAGGGATTTGTTTGTGGCCAATTTACCTCAGGGCTTATGTAGCCAACACTGAGGAAAATAAATGACACCCATGTCATAGCCTGTCATATGCTGCAATTAAGTAACGTGAATTGTCAGAACCACAGAGAGGGGCAGTTCAGAATCCTAAAACTTAGAATGCATGGGACCATCCAATGTCATCATTTGAGATGGAGGAGATTGAGTTCAGGGATTGACAGTTTGGTCAAGGTCATGCAGGTACTTCATCAGTGTTTTATGGCATTGTGATTTCCTTATCCTCCCTCTGTCTACCACACTCAGCTGCTAGAATGACCCTCTGCTAAACCAGTATAAGTACATCATTTCCCTGCCTGGGAACCTTTCATAGCCCCCTATTGTTTCTAGTGTCAGGCTGTGAAGGGCCAGCAGCTGGCCTAAGCCCAGTGCTTGGTCAGGAACCAGGTGTCTGCAATGAGAAATAAATGGTCAGCTCTAGCAGCAGCCTTGGAGTCACATGACAAAGAGGCAGAAAATCTGGGTTCAACCCCCCAACTGCATCACTGCAACAAACTCTCAATTTTGGTTAAGCCCCTCCAACAATGTGGACTTTGATGTTTCTCACATGCACAATGACTAAGTTATATTAGATGCCAATGGTCCCCTTCACCTTCGAGATTCCAAGACCACATCGCTTTCTCAAAACTTTGAAGTTGAGAGTTAACATGCCCCCTTGTTTTTTCCTCAGAGCACCTCTGGATCTCCCCTTGCTTCAAGATTCAAACTGAAGAAGTTATCTTTTTCCAGCCAGAATCTTGTCATTTCCCACGTGGGAAGGGTAGAGAGTACAACTAGAAAAAAATGACTGAAATCAACAATATCTTCCTCTAAATCAGTGGTTCTCAACCTTCCTAATGCCACGTCCCTTTAATGCAGTTCTTCATGTTGCGGTGACCCCCAACCATAAAATTATTTTCGTTGCTACAGCACAACATGAGGAACTGCATTAAAGGGACATGGCATTAGGAAGGTTGAGAACCACTGGTCTAAATGAACTTCTTTCTGGCTACCCTCATCCCCTATAGCTTGTATTGACTTCACTTCCCAGTTTGGTTTCTCCAATCTCTTGCTCTTTCTACATTTTTCTCTTTTTCCACAGTTTTCTCTTTACTACTGCCATCTTTCCATTTCTCTTTCCATTCCCCCCTCTTCTCCTTCTACCTCTTCACTTCTTTCCCTCTTCCTTCTCTCAGTGTTCTTGTCTTGTTGACAAGCACCGCCTGCCTCCCCACTGGGATGGGGACTAATTTGCAGTCTGGGAAAGCCATTGATCAGAAGAGTTTTCTTCGAAGTTTAACCCAATTTAGATTGTTTGGAGCAGAACAGGGGTTCCTAAAGGGATGGAAAAAGGCAAAATTTTTTCCAGGCTTGAGAAATAAGATTGTTGGCAGGAAATGACCATGGCCTTTGCCCTCTAACTTAATAGAATCCTTAACCAAACAGTTTTATTCATCCAGAGGGAACGATCGACTGGTATAACTTTGTAGTGAAATATCTGACTGAAATACTCTGCAAACTTGCAGGAAATCCTATTTCTCTGGTTCCTCATATGTCGGTGTCTAACAAAGAAAAGAAAGAGCCAGTTTTTCTCCATGTTAAGCAAAGTTATCAACCGAAGCTTAAGGCTGGTCTGAATGCTCTGAACTCTGTGTAGGTATCAATGACCCTAACTCTCTCCTCCTGCTTCCATTGGACCCTTAGCAAGGATCATTTCTCCTCAATGATAGATGAAAAGGGGAAAAGAGTAGAGGAACAGAATACAAAGGCAGAAAATGGGGGGGGGGACCGCTGACAGAGTGAGAAATAATGGAAGGTGGCAAAAAGTGAAGGACTTTAAAAGGGAAATATTATTCTATTGGCTTGACAAAGGGTGTTTTTTGACATATGCATGCTGAAAACACGGGATTGGTTGCATGCCAGCCAATGCAATCCCCAAGGCTCTGCTTTCAGTGAAGGTAATTTCCTTTTCTTCGGGCCTTGCATTTGCAGTGGTGCTGCTTTGGTTTGGGATATTTCATCCATTTGTGACCTTTCTCGCCTGACATCATGCTTACAGGCAAGTGTTCATGCCAGTTAACCTTCTCTGCTTTTCCCGGGTGACCTTATGAATTTCCATCAGGAAAAATACAAAATCGCCAATTTGTTTTTTCATTACCCAGAGGATAAACACAAAGTGGGGAAGCCTTTTATCTCGCCACACTGGCAAACCTCCTCATTACTCTGCATCGAACAAGCATTTGCTAAGAGTTAATAAATCCAGCGTGTGGCTTTCTTTGTGCAGGGAATGGCTTACCATCCAAGGCAATCCCTCATTAAGGAAAAAGAAATAGAACATACTCATATTTTATTCATGGTCTCAGGATCCCAGGAAAAAGATTCAAAAAATGTATAGACACAGAGAAAGCGAAAACAAAAAAGGCTCACACTTTCTAATTTCAAATGACACCTTTCACTCTCCATCGCTCAGAGGAGACACTGGCCCACGTGCACAGTGGTCCCAACATCATTGCTATTTCAGCCTGCCAATTTGATTGCTGAGATTGAGCCCGGTGACCTTTCACCACATCCCCCACAGTTAAAAAGGAGCCGAGGTTTATTACAGCATGGCCCTGAATAAGTCCAATGGCCAATACATTTCATGGTCTTGAGTCACGAATATTCTCTCAATACTATTGAAAGTTCCTTTGCCAGCCTTGCTCTGCAAAGGTTTCTGAGCAGAATCCACACGAAAAGCATCAGCATAGCCAATGCAGCAAGCTTTAATTTACCAATGATTCCTATTCCTGCTACCCCAGAAAGCTCCAGTGATTTATTGGACTTGAGCAGAACCCTCATCCATTATAGTTTGTCTTAACTTAATCAAAGGTATCTTCTCCCTTCCAAGCATCTCACCTACCAACTCCGCGGTCACCGTGATAAATGTGCTCGCTTGACTTCTTTTTCTGATTACTGTGAATGAAGCATCACAAACAACTTGATACATTCCGTTAATGCTGTGGCTTGGGCGCCGAGATGGCTGTGGTTATGCTGTGTAGAATTAGCTATGTGGGGAGCGGGAGGTGATTGCTCTGGGGTTTTGATTGAGTGATATAATTGATGACTGGGGGCAGAACAGAATTCACAGGGGTTTTTCAGTTGTTTAAGAAACCAAGAAAGCAAAGCAGTTTCCCTGTTTGTTAAGGGAGACCTTCCTATTCATTACCAACAACAGTACACATTCCCCCAATATCTGACACACACACACACACACACACACACACACACACACACACACAACATATAACAGCCACCTTTTGAGTGAAAGCATGACTGATTAGAACAGTCATTAATCTATGCCCTCCCAGAATTTAGTGGTGATATAGAGAGTACAAGGATATATCTGAACAAATAAGAACCTGAGAAAATAATAGATATATTTTAAATGTTTGTGTAAATTATAGACAAAAGAAAACAATAATGACATAACCAGGCTTTTTTTTTCTGTCTGGCCAAAGCTTCCTTTTTGTTGTTTTTAAAGTGACTTACGTAAGTGTTTAAGATTAATCTCTAGACTTTGCCAGCAATGTCCTCTTCATAGACAATAGTTTGAAACTGATGATGATGAACTAAACTGTTATTCTTAACTGTTATTCACTTAAATTCTCCTCTTTGTATATTCAAAGGTCCTCCAAAGAAATGACTGTTGAATGCATCTTTGTGACCCTGCAATTAGGCCAGGGCTTGATCTGCTCAGGGCATTCATAAAATGCAAAGGTTAAACTGAATCATTCACATTTCAGATGAGACTCCAATTATTTTTTGTAGTCTAGTTTATCTAACATAATTCCAAGGATAAGAATGAATTGATAAAGCTTCCTGTTGACTGCTTCGCTTTTAAATCATAACCTTCTTAAAGAAGAACATTTTCTGAATACCACTGACCAACACAGTCACTTGACCAGGTCAACCTACAGCAGAATGAGAATATATGATCTTTTGCTATTGCTTATAGTAAATAGATTTTATTCTGTTAAATACATCAGAGTGTCTCTGCAGGATAGCATTGAGAAGAAAACCTGCAGAGAGAGTAGAGGTCATGGAATAACAAGTTGGGAGTTAGATAGGGGTCAGCAAATCTAGCCCAGGCAATTCTGCCCAGCGCTTGTTTTTGTACAGTGTATGAGATAAAGATGGTTGTGATGTTTTTGAAGAGATTTAGAAAGCAATAGAGAAGACTATATGTGATCTACATGCCTAAAACATTTACAGAATATTTACAAAAATAGTTTGTTGACTTCTGATTTAGATAGCCAATCTCTGAAATTTTTTTAGTAAAAGAGTATGATCAAGGCTGACATTATCTATGTTAATCAGACAACAATGTGGAGAAGGATTTGTACTAATAGACATAGTATAAAATAATAAGTTAGTGAAAATAATTGATAAAATGGACACATCATCTTTTCTAGCAGTGTATAAATTGCTTAAAGGTAAAAAACACATTTGTAGATTCTTGATTTTTCTGGACAACTGTGAACTCATGTAACTATCATTTCCAAGACAGGTTTACACTTCACTTTTATTCTTGTAGGATAGTTTAGTAGGATATATAATTTTAGCTTCATATATTGAAGATGAAGGTCATCTATATTTTTGCCTTAGGTTCCCCATCATCCTGCCTCACTAGAAAGTTTGGGGGATCAAATATGAAAAGTGGTACAAAGGACTTATAAATACAAAATATTACTGTTAAAATATGATATATATTTTTCCTGGCCACAGTATTGTGAGCAGAGCAGAGTTAAATACTGTAGTCATTCAGGCATGACTACATTTGAAGTAAGAAGAGGAGTTCTGGGCCAACTTAGATCCTATGAACTCAGTAGTGTTGGACAATTTCTTTTCCTGAACTTAAGTGTCTGACTTTATAAAACATATATAATTAATGTGTTTTTAGGGTTGTTGGCTGGATGATACTAGGATAATAATGTAAAACGCATGACCAAGCATGCCATTGGTGCTCAATAAGTATTATTGAAACCATCCTGATATTAAAGAGCCTCGATGCATTGGGTGACTACAATTTCATTCTCACAGTTGTGTAGTGCTTGTGCCTAATGAAATCAAAATTCTACCTGATTTCTAAGATCTGAAGGCTTTCATAGCTAATGCTAAAGGATAATTTGATCAAGGCTAAAGAAAATAAACATAAATGTGTTTCTCAGCCCGTCAGACACATATAAAGTCATAAAAAAGAAGTGCATTACTGTTTGCTCAACTTTTCTAGTTGAAAGTAAAAGTAATATAAGAAGTGCCATATTTTATTTTCTCTCCTATAATTTTGCACTGAATATATATTACTTCCCTTAAAAGGTTTAGTTTTAGAATGTGCAGCTTTGAGGACCCGGCTTTTATTTAGTCTATGTCCAACTCTCAAAATGCATACTGAATTTTCTTAACCTCTGAAGGTTGTGAAGTGGGAGCATAAAATAGTCAAATGAATCACTGTGGACACCAGTAGATCCAGGTAGAGATTTCAGTTCATTGTGGCTTAAGAATAAGGAAACTATTAATTTCTAATGGTCCAATTGCGGGTGTGTGGATCTAGCGGGTGTGTTTCCTTAGAATTAATGATGTGCTATTACTTACCCATTTTTCCAAATCTCTAGAGTGTCTGTAATTAAGAACTTTACCTGTTCTTAAGATGATATAAAGTGGCATTAGTCCCATGCTAAGTCATTTCAGATTACTGATTTCTTCACCAGTAAGGTTAACCAGATAATTTTCTTAACCAGACTAATACAAGGCTTCACACATGAGCATTGTTACTGGATAAAGTTTGGGGGATTTTTTTTTTCAACAACAACAAAAACCTAAAACAAACAAACAAAAAAACCAACCAAAAACTGGCTTTGAAGTTGCACAAAATTATAAATTAAAACTGCTGTGTTCTTATCTCTGAGTCAGTTTCCTCATTGAGTGGGTCAGACTAGACTAGTGACCTACCGTTTCATTTGCAAAGTGTCTTTCCGCCCTTATATAATCAGTGGAAACATTCCTTCCTAGAAAATGATAATTGAACACTCAGGATAATTCTGGCTAAAGGAGGAAATCAGAAGAGCCCCTTTGACCTTTTGGCTCCTCCCTCCCCCACCCCCAATTTAGACCATCTCTCTTCCAAATCTCCAGACTTATATATAGCTTTAGGTTCTTTCTAGTTCTCTTATTTTACTTCTGTGCAAGCTTTCCATTTCGTGTGTCCAGTTCACTGTCATTGTTCCATTCTCTATACGTATCTCCTAAAACAGAAGTTCAAAGAAATGGAGTAGTTCTGATTAATATGGAGAAGAGCAGATTTCTTCGAAGTTTATGGTCCCTGATCTATTGTCTTAAACAAAATGGAGGTGAATAAATTATTCAGAATCAACACATCCTTTTTATGCCAGCAGTTTCCAGTCTGGTAAGGAGGGCAGGCAGGTGTTCAACACAAAATAATTATTTGCTTTCATTTCTGTTTTCTTCAATGCATTGTTCTGTTGTGTTTAATTTTTCTAACCATTGTTTTTCTAATGAGGTCAACTATTTGGGTTTATATGGGTAACCTGATAACCAATCCAGCATTGTACATAGATTTATGCCAGCTTCTATTGGTACAGTGCTTTGATTCATTTAGGCCAGAAACTTATACATATATATGAAAGGGATTTATGGGACTGGTCTGAGTCCAGGACTCTGAATTGTATACCGTCACAGCTCAACCCTCCTCAATGTAGTAAAGCCTTTCATCAGTTTCGAAAATTCTTATGTCTTGAATGATTGTTTACACCCCATTCTTTTTCTTTTATTTCTGGTATTTTAACTGCATGTATAATAGACCTTTTCATTCTATTTCATATGTCTTGTAGGTGCTTTTCAATATTTTCTGTCCTTTCTCTGCACTTCAAGCCAGACATTTTCTACTGACCCACGTTCAAGTTCACTAATCTTCTCATCAGTTTCTTCTAACTTATTATTAAACTTACCTACTGAGTTTTTATAAATATTCTTCTAGAATTTCTATTTATATATATGTATTTTTTTCTAGTAGCAGTGTTCTTTTGAAATTCCCCATCTTTTCATTAAATTTTAAAAATATACATTAATCATAGTTAATGCCTTTGCATCATCTATGATTCTCTTTTTTAATAATTTTTTCTTGCCTTTTGATCATTTGCCATTCTATTCTAACATGCCTGGTAATTTTTTGATTGAAAGTAGACAAGATGTTAAAAACTTATAAAGATAATTTGAGGCTCTGTAAGAGCATATATTCCTCCAGAGCTTTTCTGTCCAGTATAATAGTAACTAGGCACATGTGGTTACTTAAAATCAAATAATTTAAAATTAAATTAACTTTTAAATTATGTTCTCAGTCATGCTAGTCATGTTTCAGGTACTCAATAGCTATAGGTAGATAGTGGCTACCTTGTTAGAAGGGAAATATATAGGCCATTTCAATCATTGCAGAAAGCTCTCTTGGGCAGCTGTGCTATAGAGGTTGTATCTTTTGCTTCTGGAAGACAGTGAACTCCAGTCTGATTTAGGTGAATAGAAGCTGGCCTTTCTTCACTTGGTGGAAAGGTTGGTCTGTTTCTGCTTGTTCTCACTCTTCGAGTGTATTCCTTCAGAGTTTCCAAAAGAAATGCTGAGTTATGCATCAGCCTTCCTACTTCTAAATGTTTGTCTTTACAACTCTATTAAACTGTGCACAGGTCTGCTCAGATTCTTAATTCTTTGTCTATCACACTCTGCTTAGTCTCCCAATCTTTATATCTGGTACCACTTATGAATAAGCAAATGCCTTAAGTGGGAAAAATTCTGCATCAAATATTGAGCTTCTTTCTACATACATCCTTTCTGTAACATGGCTTTTCAAGTATCTTCAGTCTTAGTATATCTCAAATATCTTCAAAGAGATTTTTAAATCCAGCTTTTCTTGTTATTTCAGCAGGAAGTTGGTTTGATACAAGCTCAATCATCAGAGCCAGAAGCAGAATCTTCCCAGTCCCTTTCTAACTCCCTGCTGTCAGGCTTTCATTCTCTTGTTGAAATATTAAAATGTTGAAATATCTCCGTCCAGGTCACTAATGACCTCTTTGTTATCAAATTCAATGGTCAATTCTCAGTTCTCATCTCATATAAACTCACAGCAGCATTTGCAATCCAAAAGCATAGACTGCACTAAAATTCCTACTTGACTTTTCCAAATAAAAATGTAATAGGCTTCTTCAATATAATGTATCTGGTTATAAACTCTTATTTCTAAGAGTTTATAACCAGATACATTCTGCCATTCTGCTTTCCCCTCAATCTTCCCTCACCTAGTAAATGACAACTTCATACAAAATTCTAATTGCATTGGCAAAGTACTTTGCAGTCATCTCTGACTTCAATGTCTTTTTTTTTTAATGTTTATTTATTGCTTTTAGAGAGAGGAAGAAGAAGAGGAGAGAGAAAGAGACAGAGACTGTGTTTTATTATTCCATTTATTGATACATTCATTGAATAACTTTTAAAAAAATATATTTTATTGATTTGTTTTTTACAGAGAGGAAGGAAGAAGGATAGTTAGAAACATTGATGAGAGAGACATTGATCAGCTGTCTCCTGCACGCCCCCTACTGGGGATGTGCCTGCAACCAAGGTACTTGCCCCTGACCGGAATCAAACCTGGGACCTTTCAGTCTGCAGGCCGATGCTCTATCCACTGAGCCAAACCAGTTTTGGCTGATTAACTCTTATATGTGCCCTGACCAGGGATCAAACTCCTAACCTTGGTGAATTCAGAGTATATTCTAATCAACTGAGCTACCCATCCATGGTCTCCAATGTCTTTATATTTCACTCACAATGCCATCCAACCTCTGTACCATGGCCTATCGGCCAAAAATGATCTGTCCTCACTCTACATACTTCTCCTTCCTCACTTTACTCCAGTTATGCTGGTCTCCTTGCTGTTCCTTGAACACTTAAAGAGGGTTCCCTCATAATGGCCCTACACCTGCTATTCCCATAGTCTAGATATGCTTCACCCAGATATGTACCAAGTCTTTGCTGAAACATTACTCTTTTTAATGATGTCCATAAGAATAAATATCCCTTCCATCATTCTCTGTCCATTTATCTTGTATTGCTTGTCTTTGCTCTTCCCACTAAACAAATCATATATTTATTGTGTTTTTTAAAATCTCCTTTGCTAGAATATAAGCTCCATCACAAGAGGATCATTACCTGTTTTGTTACTGCTTTCTCCTCAGTGCCAACCACATAACTATGGAAATAAGGCATCCCAGTTTTACAGGTTAGAACCTGGGAGAAACCCAGAGGTTAAGCCAGCTGACCCAAGACACAGCTAGTGTGTGTAGAGCAGGGAATGAGTCTGACAGCCTGACTACAGAGCCCATGCTCCTATCTACTACATTACATCTCTCTCTAATAGAGGAAGATGTAGTTAATGGCCTGGGCAATGTGAATTCATAAAATATTTTTTGCTTTGAGGATTTGGGCCTAAAACAAAGAGAGAAAACACAGGGTGCCACTTTGTATGTCCCAAATCTTCACAGAATCCTGCTTGTTTTCTAAACCAATGTGGGTGGAATAGAATATCTTCTTATCCTCAGTGGAAGACTGAGGTTTCTTGCTAACAACTAGCATTTCCAATGTCAACCCAAAATAAGCAAAATATTCAACAGAAAGGAGGAAGAGGGGGGAAAGGGAGGGATAATAGAAAGGAGGAGAAGATGGAAGAGGGAGAGTGAGTGAACACTCTCTACAAAGACCGCGCCCGAGAGACGGAGAGGGGGGGGGGGGAGAATGCAGCCTCAAGCAAGTTCAGATTTTACTTCCTTTCACTTCATACCAAAATTATATCACAACTTAGTCCTATAACTGACTAAATGTTCTTTTTATTGATTACAATTCAATCTTAGGAGAGGGAGGAGGAGTAGAAGGAGTAATAAACGCTCTCTAGAATGGCCTCTTAATAGTTACCAAGAGAAGATCTAACCTGGCTGGAGAACAGAGAAACCACTGAGTTTAGAGAATATTCTGTTGGAAGGACTCAGAGAGCAGGGACAGACTGATCCAAGATTAATCACACCTGTCTGCCAATGGTTAAACTATGAGTGGGTATGGCATAAGCCCAGAAACTTGTGCTAAAAGTTTAATAAAGGTTAACCTTCTACTGGGGTTGTGTATTTAAAATTGGAGCTTAAATAAGCTCCTACTGGAATGGTGCAAAGTCTACTTAGAAAGGAAGAATGTTGTCTGATTTGTATTTACATATGCTTTTATTTCTAAACATTTGCCCAATAAAGGTCTGAGAAATTCACTACTATTTTTTTGAGGCCACCTATTCTATGTATGGACAATTATTTAAGGGTTAGATAATTTATTTAGGTAAGAAGCTAAACTCTGCCTCTCTCTAACTTTCCTGAGGCATGCTACTTTTGCTTAGCAGAGTTACACTGGTAAATTGTGTCCATTTTCCCAAATAGTAATTATTCTGTATTTAAAGACAGCTATCATAGTCCGCTACCATTCTTCTCTATTGTGTTATCTACTCTTCTTGTTTGGTTTCAACTTTCACGCTAGCTAAACTCCAAGTCCACATTCTAATCCCCATCACTGGCTAGACATTTGGATCAGGGAGTCCTCTTACTTGGACCTCAGATTCAATATGACTAAACTTACACAGAATCACTCCCATCTGCCTAGACAAGCCCTTCCCCCTGGCTGACTTTTCCATCTGCCAAGGAGTCATCTTTGACAATTATTGTCTCTTTACTTCAATCCCAAGTGAAATCAATCATCATGTCTTTGTGAACCTTATCCCATTTATTCCTTTCTTCCCATTTCCCCTGCCTTGGCTGGAGTCCACGCCATAATTACCTCTCCATTGGACTTCTAATTGGTTTTCTCACCTCCAGTTGTCCTTTCTTTCATTTCAGCTCACATCTCCCACCTAAATTAATATTCTTACTCAAAATCACCAGTGCTTTCTTGTGGCTGTTAAATAAAATTCAAATTCCTTCAGGCAGTATTTGATGTAATCTACACTGTGCTCTGTAACTCAATGGGGTTTGTTTTGTACCAGATCTCTGAATCAACAACAAAGACAATAATAATAACAGCTAAAATATATTTGCTAGTTCTGAACCCCTTCTATGTCTTATAGAGATTACACCTGCTAGAATTATGCTGCCCAACATTGTAACCACCAGCCACATGTGGCTATGGAGCATTTGAAATGAGGTTAGTCTGAATTAGGATTTTCATTGACTGTAAAATACACACTGGCTTTTGAAGACTTTGTATTTAAAAAGAATGTATTATAGCCCATTGACTTTACATTGATTTACATGTTGGAAATATGCTACTTGTATATATTAGGTTTAATAAAATATGTAACTAAAATTATTTCTACCTGTATCATTTAATTTTTATAATATGGATCTTGGGAAATTTTAAATTACATGTTTGGCTTACATTTGTGGCTCAGATTATATGTCTATTGATTAGCTTTGCTTCAATATAACAAATACATACGCATATTAAAAAAGGGGGAGACAACTGTACAGAAATAAAGGAATTATAGGATTTGGGGTGGGTTTGCTTATTTTTTTCCAAAATAGTCTTTACCATTTAAATTTTTTATAATAAAAAGTACATGCCTCATTAAGTTTAGAGCCTATTATATTTCTTCTTCAATATTACCCTTTTAATGGAGCTTTTTACACAAATCTCATGTGTAAATAGTTTCTTCCTCATTGGATTTCTTATGTCTGTCTGAAACCTGCTGTACTTAAAAAATACCAGATGCCGCCGAGGCCAGTTTGGCTCAGTGGATGGAGCATCAGCCTGTGGACTGAGGGATCCCAGGTTCGATTCCGGTCAGGGGCATGTGCCTTGGTTGCGGGGACATCCCCAGTGGGGGGCATGCAGGACACGGCTGATTGATGTCTCTCTCTCATCGATGTTTCTGACTCTCTGTCTCTCTCCCTTCCTCTCTGTAAAAAAATCAATAAAATATAATAAAAAAAATACCAGATGCCCAGGCCAATTGAATCACAATATATGAGTATAGGGGCTGACATCAATATTTTATAAAAGCCACACTGAGAACCACTGGCCAAAGATGTGTCACTTGAGGAATGCTCCCTTTTAATATGATAATTTGTTTACTATTATTTCATCTCCTTTGCTAGACTTGAGGTTTGCATCTTTGCATCCTCCATACTATAGAGCTTTTTACATCACAAATCTTCAGTAGTATTATAAAATAAACTAGAGGCCCAGTGCATGAAATTCACACACAGGTATTATCCCTAGTCTGGCTGGCGATTGAAGTGTGAGTGTCTGGCATGGAAGGGCAGGTCCCAGGTGATCTCTGGGCCATGGGAAGCACCTGGGCCCGTAATCCCCCACTTGTCCCCTTCTGCCTGAGTCACAGCGCTTGAGTCCCCAAACTGAGATATGGTAAGTGCGGCCAGATAACATGGGCCAGGGTGCAGCATGGGCTTCTGGGTCATGTAGCGGCACCTAATGGAAGCCGAGCAGGCAGCACGCTCTCTCCCAGATGGCCTTGGCAGACCAGCTCTTGTGCGAACCCATTGGGGCTGGCAGCACCTCCACTGCCGTCTGCCTCATCACTGATGCCCACCATAGTCTGTGCCACCCCCGGGTGCTCAGTGCACATCAGAGAGAGTAATTGAACTTCTGGCTGAGGGGACAATATGCATATTAGGCTTTTATAATATAGGATATCTTCCATTGATTTCAGAGAGGAAGGGAGATGGGGGAGAGAGAAAAAAAATCATTGATGAGAGAGAATGATGCCTCCTGCATGCTGCACACTGGGGATCAAGACCACAACCTGAGCATGTGCCCTGACCGGGAGTCAAACCTTGACTTCCTGAGTCATAGGTCTACTTTCAACCATTTAGCCATGCCCACTGGGCTCTTGTTCTTATTTTAAAGAGGAGAGAATTAACACTCCAGAGGTCGACTTGCCCCAAACAGCAAAGTTTTTCAGTGACAGAGTTGGAGGGAGGGAGGGGGACTGGTTCTAAACACACACTCATGAGACACTGTCTCTGGCTCTTTAAGCTGCACTTCCTCGAGGCCCTCAGATTCCTAGCATGACCACCCACCCTCCCTACTGGCCATCACAGCTGAGGAGGGTGGAGGATGAGAAGGGCTATCTGTGATTCACCTGGGAGGGGAATAGGAGGGAGAGGGAGGGGCAGAGCTGGGAGCACTACAGACCCAGGGTGGGAGTTAGAGGCAGTGATCTGGATGCTGATTGCCCTGTCTCAGCTTCTCAGGAGTGGTTCTTTCTCCAGAAGCACTGAAAGCATTGCCTTAGGCCATAGGACTTCGGGCTGGTCTCCACAGTTCTGTTCTGTGGTATGGGATCCTCTCTGTCCTGGAAACTGAAGTCGGGGATTAAAGTCAGACCACCTGGGGAAGCCCTTTGCATTAGACCCTAAGACCTTTTGTGTCACCTGTGATCCAGTTCCGGGCACAGCTGAACTGTGTGTCCCAAAGGGGGCTTCATTTTCCTAGTTTTTAACGTTTGCTTTCCATAATTCTGTACGTTCTGTTTTGTTGTTTTTTGTACCAAAAGTAAAACCATTTGCTTTTTTTCCATTAAGTATTTGTCATCACTGAAGAGAGCTTGGGGGCAGGGGGAGGGGGAGGCTGTGGAAGGATTAGGGCAGCCTGGTGGGAATGATCCCCCTCCTGGCTGTGCACATTCCATATCCCTCATGTGGAGCTCAAACTAAGGTCTGGGTTTTACAGTTAAACCCTCAAAACAGACAGCCCCCTGCCAGCAGCTGCTGGAGACCCTGTCTTTCCAGGGATAGAGCAGAGCATGGGGCCTCCTCACCGCTTGATCCCTGCAGGATGTGCCCCCTGACCCAACCTTGACCCCCTTCCATTTGGTCTCTTGCTTGTCCTGCTGCCTCTCCATAGGCTGTGTCCTCTGCCCGATGTCCTTCTCCAGACGTCTGCCTGGCTCTCCTCCATCAGTCCAGTTTCCCTCAGTAGTGTTATAAAATAGAGGCCCCTTTGCCCCTCCCTTACAGACCCACTATGTGGCTTCATTCCCATGTTTTCATGGTGCCCGTGTCCTCTAACAGCTGCACCTCATGTCTGTCCGAGGCTGTTTCCTCCCCGCAACCCTGTCCTCTCCTGGCTGAACGCACACTCTGTAGGAGAGGGCGACTGGCTCACCTGGGTGAGTGCTCAGTCAGTGATATGGATTGAGAAAGATGCACAGGTAGTGGTGTTAGGTGTAAAGGCCATTGGAAGACAGACTCACTTGTAGCTGAGGGCCAGTGAGCTCTCCACAACAGCACTCAGGGAAGGGCCTTGGGAGCCAATTGGTCTTTTCTTGCAGGAAGTTGGGAGGTAGAGAATGAAAAAGAAGCAGTGTGTGTTTTCCCTCAACTACTTGAAAGCTGATAATTTCATTCCATTCTGAAAGCTATGAATAGAAACCCATAGATCAACCCTATGAGGAGGGTTCTGGGATAATCTGAGATTCTGTGGAGAGTACATAGCCTTTGCCCACCACAAGGACGGTGCTTAGTAACTGCCATCTTTTAGTGCTGTGATTCATGCACTGGTGGGGGGCAACCTGTGGGGGTCATGCCAATGGCTAAGGACCCACCCTCTGAGCAGTGCTACCACTATAGGAAGGCTACGCACTCACTACCAGGGGGCAGCTCCTGCGTTGAGCGGCTGGTCAGTCCATCATTAATCATTTCTGTCATTATGGTCACTGCCTTTATCTATATTCTAGAGGCCTAGTGCATGAAATTCGTGTGCAGGGCTGGGGAGTGTCCTTCAGCCAATCCTGCTCCCTCTCCAATCTAGAATGCCTCCAATCTGGAACACCAACTAGGATTAGGCCTAAACAGGCAGTCGGACATCCCTCTCACCATCCAGTAGGCTGTCAACTACTCACCTGTCTGCCTTCCTGATTGCTCCTAATTGCTTCTGTCTGCCACCCTGATCACCCCTAACCACTTCCCTGCCAGCCTGATTGATGCTTAACTGTTCCCCTGCCAGCCTGTTTGTCCCTAACTACCCTAACCTTTGGGCCTGATCACCCCTAACTGCCCTCCCCTGCAGATTTGATCACCCACAACTGCCCTCCCTTGCAGGCCTGATCCCTCTCACCTGCCCTCCCTTGCTGGCCATCTTTTGGTGGCTATCTTGCATCCACATGGGGGCAGGATCTTTTGACCACATGGGGGCAGTCATCTTGTGTGTTAGAGTGTTGGTCAATCTGCATATTACTCTTTTATTAGATTGGATAGAGGCCTGGTGTATGGGTTGGGGCCAGCTGGTTTGCCCTGAAGGGTGTCCTAAATCAGCATGGATGTTCCCCTGGGGTGTGGGGTGACCTGGGCAAGTGGCCTGTGGTGGTTTGCAGGCTGGCCACGCCCCCCACCCTCTCAGTGAGCCAAGCAGAGGCTCTGGTATCTGGGATTTATTTATCTTCTACAATTGAAACTTTATAGTCTGGAGTGGAGCCAAGCCTTCTGCTTGCATAGCTATTGAAACTTCGGTGCCTTAAGCAGAGGCCTGGGCCAGCCAGGGTGTGCAGAAAGCTTGGCTTCCTCCATTGTCAGGGGCAACCCAAGCCTTGCTTGGTGGCAGCAGCCATTGAGACTTTGTTGCCTTAAGTGGAGGCCTGGGCTGGGGTGCTTGGCTTCCTCTATTACCAGGGGCAACCGAAGCCTCCCTCCTACTCTCTGTTATCTTGGTTGGGTTAATTTGCATACTCACTCTGATTGGCTGGTGGGCATGGCTTGTGGGTATAGCAGAAGTATGGTCAATTTGCATATTACTCTTTTATAGATAGGATAGATGCTAGAAAGTTTAAAAGGATTTCCATAGGTGGAATTGTTGTAGATTACTTAGTGAGTTTTGTGTCCATTGCTGAGTTAAGCACTCAGTACCTCATTTATTTGTCACCATCATCCTAAGATGTAGGTACTATTATTACCTTTCTTTTTGTGATGAGGAAATGGGTGCTATACAAATGAAAATAAAGCAGCTGTAACATCAATTAATCAGTGACAGAGTTGGGATTTGAACTACAATTTGATTGCAAAGCACCAATGGTGAGTTGCTATAGTAAAACCTTGATAAAATTGATTAATTCAGGTGATGGGGTGTCCGTTAAAGCTGAAAATCTGTTAAATAATAAAGTAAGTTTTCCACTGAATGCATATGTCAAAAATTGACAAATTCCTTTGTTTACCTGTTTTTACTTAAGTAGATATGTTTGTGTAATTAAAATGAAGTATGAAAAGTTTAATTTCACAGAAGCTTTCTATATGTATTACTATAATTTTAAATTGATACTAAATAGGTCTAATAAGTGCATTCACCAGTCACCTCAAATGCACATGGCTGGGTGTTGACTTAGCACCAGTGGGAACATAGGCCTGTGCATTAAAACTGCTGCAGAGTGTCAAGTCGTGTGACAACAAAACCAATTACCCTAAGATGCAGTGTGATCATGTGCTAATCATTCATGGGAAATTGTTTATGAGCAGTGACTCTTGGATTTAAATGTGTAGACTATGGTTGTAGGTATGTAATACTTATTTATTTTACTACAGTGTTTTTTCCCAACATATAGCCTGTTTGCTAAAATTTGTTTAAAATAACAGTGAATTATAACAAAAAATAAGTTAATTATAAGCAAGTCTTGGTTAAAAGCATTTTAAAATTAATTGAGAGTTAATTTTCACATATGACATTTGGACCAAGGTCTACAAAATCGAAGATTTACTGTAGTATCCTAAAAAAATAGCAGTCGTTATTACTCTCCACATTGGGTATTGCCACAATGCAGCCTGACCAGAGGGCAATAGGTTGATAAAACAAGACAGGAAGAAGATGTGGCCCTCTGAGACTGGAGTTTAGTTGTAGCATTAAGATGAAAGTTTAGCTTGGAGTAGATCACAGAGGTATAATCAGGGAATACAGGGGAGTCACCATTTGTATACTACTTACCATGGGTATAGCAATTCAGTCTGGCTCTCCAGAGACACACTTCTCAAACCTTTTCATGCACACATCTCCAGGGCTCTTGTTATGACACAATTTCTCATTCATTCGTTCAAGTTGGGGCCTGAGATTCTGTATTTCTAAGAACCTCCTAAGTGATGCTAATGTTATTAATCCTTGGACCACGTGGGTAGAAAAGTTAGTCTAGACCAGTGGTTGGCAAACTGCGGCTCGCAAGCCACATGTGGCTCTTTGACCCCTGGAGTGTGGCTCTTCCACAAAATGCCACATGCGGGTATGCACGTACAGTGCGATTAAAACTTCGTGGCCCATGAGCGTAAGTCAGTTTTCAGCTCTCAAAAGAAATTTCAGTCATTGTACTGTTGATATTTGGCTCTGTTGACTAATGAGTTTGCCAATCATTGGCTAGACAATTTATCTGCAGAAAAAGTTACACTCTGAGAATTCCTTACATTAAAGTGGAAATCTTTGATTAGTAGCCAAGTAAATCATATGCTGAATCCAATTCATCATTTATTGAGGGTTTCCTGTGTGCCAGGCAGGAACTAGGCAAGATTCTGAGCATGCAATGAATTAGTGCCTGACGCATAGTAGATACTATGAATGTTGAGCATATGAATGCCTGAGTAATGATTCATAACACACAGTTCCTGCCTGAAAAGGTCTCACAAGCCAATGAGGATAACAGTTAAGCAAAGGGACCACTGCAGCACAGTCTCATAAATGTTAGAAAAGAGATAAATCCACAGGGAGGGTGGCATGAGAACATAAAGGGCCACCCAACTGAAGACTCCCTATAGAAGAAAAAGGTCACAGTCTCAAATCTCTTGCACAGAGTGAAAAGGTTCCAGCTAAGGAGTGTTATGGATCTCTTCTACATAAAGTTCCCAGGATCCAGGAGTATGTCCAGCTATTTTTAATTAGCACTGCCAATAGGAAGCACATGTTTTCTAACATGATAGGATCCACCTAGGAGCCCAAGGAAGTCTAAACATTGCCAATTTCAACTCAGCTTCTCCTCCCCTGCCTGCATTTAATGGTTGCAAATTCCTGCCTAATATTCCCCCTACATAGCTTCTAATCTGTCCCCTGTGGTCTCCATCTCCACTGCTACCACAGTAGTTCAAGTCCTAGTAAATCCTCTCTTGGATTATTGCTTTAGCCTCTTAATGAGTCTCCCTGCCCCCATCTTATCTTTACCTTCCAACCCTGCAAACAGAGAACTTCCTGAGAATCAAAGCTGATGATAATCTTCCTTATTTCTGAATCTTAAGTGGCTACCTACTGCATACAAAGATAAAATAGAGTTCCTGGTTTGACACATCCTTCAGGTCTCTACTTGAATCCCCTCTTTAGCTGCCCTTTTTATAGCCTGTGCCTGGGATGTACTGAATTGATTACGTATCTTGAATCTTGTCTTGTTGGATGATTCATTTTGAATGCTCTAGTTCCCCCTCCACCTCTCTTCATTTGATTTCCTCCTTATTCTTCAACTCAGCTAAGATTTTACTTGCTTAACAAGCTGTCCCTGCTTGCTAAGTCTGGGTATGAGATGATTAAATCCTCCAATATAACAGTTATTATACTACATCATAATTATTTCCCTACTTGAGTCTGAGAATCTTGGACTAAAGAGAAGTCAGTTTCTTCTTAGTGTCTGTTTCTAATGCCTCATTCAGGTCCTATCACTTAAAACAAACTCAGTGAATGTTTGTCGGGGTAGACTGTTTAAGCAGTCATCCTACAACAAATATCCTCTCCCTTTGGGGAGACATGAGAATCTGATTAGAGAGGCTATACTAAGGAACTTCGCATTGGTCAGAAGTTGGGTGAAGGTTGTAAACGAAGGTCTGTGGCTGTGCCAGTGGATGAGGGACAATATTTATATAATCAATACTAACTGAGTGGACCAGAGAACATGAGCTTGGAACCAAAACACTTTCCTTTGGTCAGTCTAATCAATGTAAACACTCTCTAAACCATCATTTAACCAGCCACCTGGAAATACCTAGTCTCTCAAAGGATGCAGGCATGGACAGCCAAAACTGAAGAAATTTTTCATTATCTATGAGTTCTTTTTTTTTTTTTTTGGTAAATCTTTTTTTCAAATGACAAGAATATAAAAGTACATAATCCTCTAAATGACAAGAATATAAAACTCAGAATGTGATATGTTCATATCTCATTATGCATTATATTTTAATTAGAGATAATGCTATTAACAATGTGAAATTGTGGTGTAGGAACTGCTACCATATCAATAAAAATACAAAACTAAAATAAAATTGTAGAAAAGGAAATATCACACCTTTGTTTCTAAAGAATTTGCATTAAGCACAAAGAGAGCGAATAATGAGGAATGAAATGAATCTTTGTTATCCAGCAATTTCTGTGATCTGCCAAAATGTCAAATAATCCATTTAATCAATCAGAAAATTAAAGAATGTGACAAGCCTCAAGATTACAGCTGTGCAAAGTACTTCAACTATAGCATGAATTCATGTCACAATAGCAGTTACTTAATGAGTCACTATTTCTATCTTTGTTGATGTAGAAATACAATTTAGGTTTCAAATTAATTGCAGCTGCACTCCTGTTTGAGTCTTGTGTACTTGATTTGAGAATGCTGACATTCTTTCAACTTCTACTATAGTAAATCTCATTTTTATAGGAAAATTACATCTATGAAACTGGAACTCTGGCTCTGTTTTAGCCAAAAATTAAATCATAATCTTTAAATCTTTTCTGGAATGTGGAAAGATCAAGTTTTGGAGGAGATTTGAGGGTTTTGATAAAGAACAGGAAATATTCTGATAATTATATTAAGGAAATATAATTCTACATAATAAAAAGGTAATATGCAAATTGACCCTAATGGCAAAATGACCAGAATGACCTCTTGACCAGTCACTATAAGATAGACACACTTATCACCTCTCAGTGCCTTCCCCTGGCCGGCAGGCTCCCTTCGCCCAATGGTGAATGGGGAACCAGAGGTGGGTGGATGGAGGTGGTGCCAGGCCAAGGCCCCTGCCCTGTAGGTCACCCCACACACAGAGGGCAACCCATGGTGGGGGTGGGGCCAGCGAGTAGGCGGAAATGGACTCCCTTTTGGTTCTTCCCCCAACCCGCCAGCAGGATCCAATCGCTTGATGGCAAAGGAGGCACTGTGGGAGGAAGGTGGTGGCAGGGGTCAGGGCCAGCTGCCAGCAGCCAGGGAAGTTGGCCCTGATTGCAGTCCAGGCCTAGGGACCATACCCATGCATGAATTTTGTGCATGGGGCCTCCAGTTATAAATATATTTAAAGAAAATTATTCATTCAATTATTTTACCAATGTTGAGTTTCTTCTGTGAAACAGACCCTCTGGTAAATGCAAGAGAAATATAGGGGCAAGACTTGAAACAGTCTTCATGGAGACTGTTGTATTTTGAAATAAGAACATTAATTAATCACATAATGAATCCTTAGTTACAAACTGAGTTAAATCTCCTGGGACAAAGAAATACACTGTGATGGGAATATATGACAGTTGTACTTGATCTAGATTGGAAAGCTGACAGAGAAGGAGAATCCAAAGGTGGACTAGATGTCCCTCTCTAGAAAGAGGAAGGTGGAGTGGCAGGTGTGAAGAGCCTTCCAGAGAGATGCAGCCATGAGTGGGAACAGGTGGAAAAGAATGACATGTTGAAGGATTGAGGAGCACTCAGTTGGATGGAATACACAGAGCAATGAAGATAGAGAGGTGGGACTGTTGGACAAGATCCAGATCCATTAGTACCTTGGAGGACATGATTGATGACTTTGGCTTTTATTCTAACTGCATTGGAAAACCCTAAGAAGGTTTTAAGGTGAGAAAGTTGACATGCTTGACTTGAATTCAAGAGTTATGTCTGGCTGCACTGTGAGACTGAGGCCCAGAGAAGGTGCAGAAAAAAACGGGAAGTGCCAAGCTCTTGGTATTGCAGTCATTCAGGCACATTGGTCTTGGAGAGTGATAATGGAGACAGAGAAGTGGATGGATTCAATAGACACATGGAGATATAACTTGAAATTAGATTAGAAATGGGGTGAGAACTATATGAAGAATTTTTCCTGGATTTCTACTTTATTCAGTGGCCATAATTTGCTGATATAAGAAACCATGGAGAGTCCCAGATTTAGGGCAGAAAATAACTAATTTGTGTTAAATGTGTTGCAAGTGATATATATTTGAAATATCTTAATGGAGATGCCTATAAGGCAGTTATGTATGTGAATTTGGAACTGAGATCTAGGAATAAGTTATTGAAGCCATAGGGAGAAGAGGAAAATAAATGAGCTCAGTCTTGAGTAACTCATATTAAATGTTTGGCCCGAGATGGAAAAGCCAGTTAAAGAAATGGAGCAGTAGCCAGAGAAATCAAAAGGAAGAGAGGAAATTATTGTATCACAGATGCCAACAGAAGAGAATACATATTTTTAAAAGGCACTGATAGACATGGTGGATTGCTATAGAGTAGTCAGTAATGAGAACGAAAATAGTCCTTAGATTTATGTAGAACTGTTTATGGGATGAGTCATGGGTTAGAAGCAAATTAGAGTGAACTGGGAATAAGTAGGAGGTAAAAAAAGATGATGGTCATACTTATAATAATATTTGCTTACCCTTATAAAATATTTACTGTGTTCTAGGCACTACTTTAAATCATAACTGGTTTAACCCTTGCAACAACCTTATAGGGAACATCTTATAATTTTACACTTCCTTCAGAAAGGTTAGATAACTTGTCCAAGGTCACACACAATGACCATTTTCTAAAAAAAATTTTATACATGAAGGAGAGAGGAGATATTTATTTAGGAAAGTTGCTAGAGGGGTTGACTTGTTCTTTGTCTTCTTTTTTAAATACTTACCCAAGGATATTTTCTCCTTGACTTTTAGAGAGAGTGGAAGAGAGAGAGGGAAAGACAGAGAGAAATATTGATATGAGGGAAACACATATCATTTGGTTGGTTGCCTCCTGCAGGAGCCCTGACCAACCTAGGTATGTGCCCTTTACTGGAATTGAACCCCAGAACCTTCAGTCCACAGGCTGATGCTCTATCCACTGAGCCAAACCGTCTAGGACAGAGTTGACTTATTCTTAATGTTTAGAGAGAAGCCCTTGGCTTTTTTATATAACAAAAGGAAATATATTTTTAGCCCCTCAAAAAATATGGAGTTATGGCTCCTGTTTTATATGTATCAGAAAAAAAGAAATGGATTTGCATTTCCCAATCATGGTTCAGTAGCTGCTAAGCCCTGCTCTGCTAGCCAAGAAGGATCACAATGGAAAATGCTTTGTGTAAAATGTTACTGTCCTTTGTCTAAGAATTCAGTTAAATTTTATTTTTACATCTGTGTGATAGTAGAAAGAATGAATTTGAATCTTTATTTAAGAGATGGAAATCAGAGAATGAGAGGACCACCTCTCTAGTTTTATGATATTTAGGATGTTGTTTCTGACCACCTCTGAAACCAGAATTAAATGTCACTTCTCTATGCTTTTCCTGATCTCCCAAAGGAACCTTCCCCTATATCTACTGAACCTTGGGCATCACTGTTCATCACACTTTCTATTTTGACCATTTATTCAGTCTGTGATATCACCCTCCTCTCTCCCCTGCACCCACTCCATTCATCCCTACTGAGGACTGAGAATGCCTTGCTCTGGCACAGAGCGTGGCATATGGACAGTTGAATGAATTGAAAATCTCCATTAAATTTCTATCAAAAGAAATTACAGTTTTTAGAGTTCATTGAAGTATTTCTGCTTATGTGTTGCTTGAGCTGAGCCTTAAAACAACGTGAAATAAGAAGGAAGGGTGGAAATCATACAAGATAGCAGATGAAAAACTTGGGCTTCAAGAGAGTACGTGACCTTCATGGTCACACATACAGCTCAGAGTTGGGCCCTCTGTCTATAATACCACTGCTATGCTTACCAGCCAACTAATGGGCTCTGTATTCTGTTATCAAAGTTTCCATGGATTGGAAAAGGGTGGCTAAGTCACTCTGGAATATCTACTCCTTCATTCTTCTTTATCCTTTTTTTTTTAATTCTCACCTGAAGATACATTTTTTTTATTGATTTTAGAGAGAGGGGAAAAAGGGCTGGAGGAGGGGGGCACAGAGAAACTTCAGTGTGAGAGAGAAACATAGATCTGTTGCCTTCTATAAGTGCCTGGCCAGGGATGGAACCTATCACGTAGTTATGTATCCTGATCAGGAATCAAACCCACAACCTTTTTGGTGTACATTATAATGCAACAACTGACTGAGCTATCCATCCAGGGCTCTTCTTTATTCTTGATGTCACCTGCCCTAGTAGAATTAGGATATAGACCTTCCCAATTGTACTGTCCACACAAGGAAGTGGAAAAGGTCTAGACTGTCTCCCACAGGGGCTCAGTGACCCTGACATGTTGCTTCCCTCAGGGAGTCCAGGAAGCTTGCTGCTCAGATACTCAGAGGACTTTCTGATCTGATAGGTCCATCTCTGTATTTTCTAGCATTATTCTGACATTTAGCAAGAATTATGGGGAAAAGTTGGCAACAATGCCCATAAAGAAGTAGCTAGGGTAGGAAGAGAACAGTGATTGGGGGGTCACGAGTCCTCCCTTTCTTGGGCAGGTTCAACCACTAGAGGAAACAAGGAAAAGTGTATTTGTGGAGGGGAAGGGATGGTGGGCATTCACTCAGTTCTCAGACATCTGAGGATAAGTAAGAGTGAAGGGATCCTACTGTATCCCCACATAAAAAACTTAGAAGGTGAGTTGGGAGCTGAGAGATATAATCTTAATAATCTGCACACCTTGCATGAGTCATGCCCCCAGAGAGGAGGACTGACCTCGGGCATATAATGAGAACACTGTGAAAAGCAGCCTGGTGAATCACAGCCCCTCAGGCCCAGTTTGCAAATCTGCAAAAAAAGAATGTAGACAATATCTTTCTGGTGAGATTGTTGAGAGGGTCCATCAGGATGTTTATAAAACTCATGGCCTGAAACAGGCTGATGGTGGCTTACAGTTTTCTCAGTGTTATAAAATAAACTAGAGGCCCAGTGCATGAAATTCGTGCACAGGTATGGTTCCTAGCCTGGTTGGCGATTGAAGCGTGAATGTCTGGTGTGGAAGGGCAGGTCCCAGCTGACCTCTGGGCCATGAGCAGCACCTGGGCCCCAGGCCCCCATTTGGCCCCTCTGCCTGAGTCACAGTGCCTAAGTCCCCATGCTGAGATGTGGTAAGTGAGGCTAGACACCATGGGCCAGGGTGCAGCATGAGCTTCTGGGTCATCCAGCAGTACCTTTTGGAAGCTGGGCAGGCAGCACGCTCTCTCCCAGATGGCCCTGGCAGACCGGCTCCTGCGTGAACCCACAGTGAGCCTGACCAGCCTCTGTGGTCTCAGAAGCCCGTCCCAGCTGGCAGCACCTCCACTGCCGTCTGCTGCCAGTGCCTTGTCGCTAATGCCCACCATAGTCTGCGCCACCCCCAGGTGGGCAGCGCACATCATAGTGAGCAGTTGAACTCCTGGTAGAACTCCTGGTCGAGGGGACAATATGCATAGTAGGCTTTTATAACATAGGATATCTTCCATTGAAATAGAGTGAGAGAGGATGAGGTCAAAATATTTTAAGAGAAGGTTATTTTCGAGACTTAAGATGGTTTAGCTGCTGACAGATGGTGGGGGTTCAGCTGGCTTTAAAGATTTGGATTTAATAAAACTGAGAAAAATATTAACTAAAATTATTTTCTATATTCTAGATATAAAGGGGCCATAACCAAGAAATGTGTATATTATTTGTGTGTGCAAAACCTGGTTTCTTTCAGGTAAGATTCATAATTTTCTGCCCGTGCATTTAAAATAAATTGTGTTCCTGAAAGTAACACATACATCTAAATGTACACATCTACCCCATACAGCTATGGTGAACAACTTTTAAATTCATTCATTCTTGTTACCTTTGGAGGTCTCCTGTCCATTCGAGTTACCTATTTATTTAACTTGGGTTCTTTCATTTTCTTTAGAGACATTAATGCCTATCAATAAATAACTGATTTTTTTATAAATTGTTTGGAATTTCAGACTTCCTGCATTTAGAGTAGGCACTCAGTATACGACAAGTATTCATATATTAATGGTTTTTATGAGAATCCTGAGTCTTTTTTTCAGCTATCAAATGATTCATCCCTCAAAATCTGAAAATCAACAGGGTTCTGTTAATTGTTTTTGTTTATCATGGAGGTTAACCACTGATTTCAGCTATGGCATTGTTTTTTTTTCTTTTAAATATATTTTATTGATTTTTTTACAGAGAGGGAGAGAGATAGAGTTAGAAACATTGCTGACAGACATCGATCAGCTGCCTCCTGCACGCCCCCCACTGAGGTACATGCCCGCAACCAAGGTACATGCCCTTCACCGGAACTGAACCTGGGACCCTTCAGTTCACAGGCCAATGCTCTATCCACTGAGCCAAACTGGTTTTGGCAGTTATGGCATTCTTATAATAATTCAATTCATGAATAAGGTAAGAATACCTTATGTGAAAAGAAATCTTAGAAAGCAATATACATGTGAGAGAAAGAATGGAAAAATATAATTCCAAGTTTTTCATTAGTGTCCATTTCTCTACAGAAAATGAGAGATTATGTGTTTACCTATAAAGATAGCTATCCGATAATGTGCATAGCTTTTTATAATGTGTGTGCTGGTTTGAATAGTCATTGTCACAAAGACTCCAAATGACAGTTTGTGTTAGATCCAGAGACACATAAGACCTTCTTCTTTGGTAAAAAGACTAGCTATCAAATTGTCTTACTCCTATTTGAAGAAATGCAACAAATGCTACTAGTTTCTTTGTTGTCTTGTAATTTTTGAAAATTCAAGGAGAAGATAAATGTGAAGGAGCCAGATTGTGAAAGAAAGACTAAGATAAACCACAGATTGTAACACAAGTTACCACAGCAAGTGGAACAGGTAGTTCAACTTAAAAGTTATATCCTCCACACCATAAATACATCTAACCTCTCAACATCAAGATACTCATGTGGACATTTTGAAATTAATTTTAATGGGGAACAGGTAGACACCGAGTTAAGACCTAGCATGATGTACTCTGATTCCTGTTAGCTTAGACATGGTTTTTAAATACTTCCAGGTATTGATTTGAGAGTCAGCAGTCTTGAGTCCCTCGGGCCCACCCTGGCTGGAAACCAGTAGTATTATCTCAGAACTTCAATCCCTCATATGTAGACAAGGAAAATTGAAAAAATATAATTTCTGACTTCCTTCCATTTATAAATAATCTATTTTATTTTAGAAACCTAGAATCAAATTTGACAAAGTAAATAAAGATATCACTACTTGATAGCCTCAGGATGAATAAAGCAAAAGAACCCAGGGAACAAGGGACTCTGGTTAACTTTGTAGAAACTGCATAATACTGATTTTTAAAAAAGGTCAAGCAAAACTTTTCTGACATTTACTCCCTGATAAGAGTATGGCTTGGTACAACATGCCTGGAAAAGCCATTTGGTAATATATAGGAGGAGCCATAAAAATGCCCATTAACCTCTGAGTCAGTAATTCCACAACTAAGAATTCATCCTAAGAAAGAATTGGATGAAAGTTGACTGACAAAAGTTTCTCATCACAGTATTCTGTGTAATAGGGGAAACTGGAAAAGCAAAACTATGTATGTTTCAAGATGATGCTTAGCTCTGGCCTGGTGGGTGGGCTCAGTTGGTTGGAGTATTGCCCCATACACAAAAAGGTGGTGGGTTCGATCCCTGGGAGGTCAGGGTGTATACTATGTTCGGGTTCCATCCCTGGTTGGAGTGTGTATACTCATATTAAAAAAAAAGATTATTCTTAAATCATAGTTAATTCAAATGGTAAGAAATATGTGATTCTTTGTTGTCATCATAAATAAGTTCAGTATCTGACACATAGGTGCCAAGAAGTGCCAGAGAAGTATTACTTCCTTCAGTAAGTATTTGGGTATCTATTATGTGAAGACACCATTCCAGGCTCTGAGGATAAAGCAGTAAATAAGAGACAGATTCATCTCCTGGCTTGCTGAAGCTTATGATGCTCCAGTGAGGATAGGCAATCTATCAATCAATCATCAGTTTTGTTTTTTTTTAAGCAGGTAAATATGTAGTATATCAGATGATGTAAAGTGTTATGTCTGGAGAAAAGTGAATCAGAGTAAGGTTGTAGGAGACTGGAAAAGGAGACTTATTATTTTATAGAGGATAGTCACGGCAGTTCTCACTGATAAGGAGTCTTTTGACCTACGACAATCAGAGGATGAGACATGTACTGTAGATATCCAGAAAGAGTATTATAGATAGAGGGCTCTGAAATGTCAAAACAATTTCAGATGCTCTAAAACAGAAGCACACTTGTTATATTCATGAAATATTGCAAAGTCAGTGAGTCTGGACTGGATGAACTAGGACAGGAGATGAGTTTGGACAGGAGGGAAGGCAGGCTATGTGGGGCCATGAGGGTCACTGCAAGAACTCTGAACTTAAACCAGAAATTAAGTAATTGATATTTACTGAGTCCTCACTATGTAACCTAATATTGGGTGACCAATAATTGGCTATGTATTTCTTGCTAAAACATACTCCTAGAATATTTTTCTACCTCTTGCCTAGAAATTATTTTATTTCTAATTAAACTTGTGACAGATAAAAAGCTAATAGAATGAATGAATGAACTGTGAGGACTAATATTATTATCTTAAACTAACTAATCCTATCTATTAAAAGAGTAATATGCAAATTGACAATCACTCCAAGGCACAAGATGGCCAACCCCATGTAGTCAAAGATGGCTGCATCCATGTGGATTCAAGATGGCCACCACAAGATGGCCTGCAGGGGAGGGCAGTTGTGGCCAGTTATGGGAGATCAGGCCAGCAGAGGAGGG
>JAAGEH010000311.1:37921369-37965761 GCA_011751065.1 Lasiurus cinereus | reverse complement strand
CCTGCAGGGAAAGACAGTTGGTGGGGGAACCCAGGCCTGCAGGAAGGGCAGTTGAGGGGGACCAGGCCTGCAGGGAAGGACAGTTTGGGGGGACCCAGGCCAGCAGGGGAGGACAGTTGAGGAGGACCCAGGCCTGCAGGGGAGGGCAATTGTGGGCATCAGGCCAGCAGGGAAGACAATTAGGGGTGACTGGGCCAGCAGAGGAGGGCAGTTGGGGGAGAACAGGTCAGCAGGGGAGGGCAGTTGAGTGGGACCAGACCTGCAGGACAGGACAGTTGGTGGGGAATTAGGCCTGTAGGGAAGGACAGTTAGGGGCAACCAGACTGGCAGGGGAACAATTAGGCATCAATCAAGTTGGCAGGGGAGTGGTTAGGGAGTGATCCGGCTGGCAGGCAGAAAGGTTAGGTGCAATCAGGCAGAGGCAGGTGAATGGTTGGGAGCCAGCAGTCCTGGATTGTGAGAGGGATGTCCAACTGCCCATTAAACAAGCAGTTGGACATTCCTCAAGGGGTTCCAGATTGGAGATGGTGCAGGTTGGGCTGAGGGAAAGCCCCCTCCCCTGTGCACGAATTTCGTGCACAGGACCTCTCATTTATCTTATATTTGTCTTGATAAGGAAAAACAGTGAAAAGAAAGGTAAGGAGGCCTGGCATCTGTGGCCTCCATCTTTGAATTATCCTATGTCTAGAAACCTCTGTTATGGAAGGTCAGAGAGAAGAACCATCCAGTAGAATCATGAGAGATTTTTTTCTCAAACCTCATCCCAATGACCTGTTGGCCATCATCAGTATTTCAAGCCCAAGAGTATTCTAATCTATAAGAACAGGGTCTGAAACAGATCCTTCAATAATTAGTTTGGAGGTGGAAAATCTGAAGTTCATGAGCATGAAGGCTATGCTATTTGGGGCTCACTGAGGTTCTGAGTTCTGCTGTCCTGTGTAGACCTCACTCTGATCCTAGGTGGAACTTCCTCTTTGGTCATACCTTCCATACAGATGTGAGTGACTTTGGTGATAAAGATGAGTAAGTGAGAGTGTGGGCCAGCATGAGCCCATCTCCACTGGGACAAAGGTAACTCAGAGTATATACCTACTTAGTGAGGTCTAAATTATGACTAAAATATTAGTCTTTGCCATTTGAGCCATGCTTTAGAGTGCCAGAGGTCATCCAAAAAATGACAAGATTTTTCAACTCTTTATTCCACCTTTTTAGATCTCATAATTCCTTCGTGTTATTTGGGGTTTGAACGTGTAGGACAATATGTGGCTTTTCTTCAAATGCCCGAACCCAGATCCCATGACGTTATCCTCCATTGATTAAGGTAATGTTATTGATGGGCCTCTAATGAAGTGAAGCCTCTGATAACAACATGGGAGGAAAACAAATTGGGAAGTACAGTGGTAACTTGAGATACGAGTTTAATTCCTTCTGTAACCTTGAGACGTGGGAAACTATGAGACGCTCGAGTCGCGGTAAACTGGTGGGTCGTGTGCAGCTGGCCAACCCGAGCGATTACTCCTATCTCAAATGTTGCTTATATTTCAAAGCAAAAATCACTCGCTCAACGGCTCTTATCTCAAAAATCTCGTATGTTAGGGCACTCGTATCTCGAGGTACCACTGTACTGTTTTGCCCCATATTTACACTCCTACTCTTTTCTGATGCTGTGCTTCCAGCATATGCCATGACCACTGGCCAGATAGAGATTTACTCATCCATTTGCTGAGTGAGATCAGTGTTTATTGCAACATTCTCCTCTTCTGGCCAACACATTTGTGTGCACTTTATATAGGAATGTGAGATTCATGGCCAACCAATAACCCTGGAAAGGACAGTGTCTGGTGACACATTCAATATCCAGAGCTGTTAGGAGAGATCGAATCCTTCTTGAAGACAACCACTTTTGCACAAGTTGTCTCATAGTTACAGCAATTATTGGAGTTTAAATATAACCACACAATGATAAAGGAGGGAGAAAAGTGGGCAAACACATGGCTATCCTTAAAATTACAGTCATGTTGGCAGCTTAGACTCCTCCTAGCTCACCAAGATAATAGCTAATTGCAGCCCACTGTGATCCAAAAGTGATTAATTAATCTAAGTAAGTATGTCTATTAAAATCTACGATCTGTTTCTAATGGTATTTGTGAAGATATTTAGAAATAAAGATGTTCTCCAGTGTAGAACACTTGGTAAGAAAAATTTGCAAGAAGCAACCACTCGAGCTTTTAATAAATTCCTGGGTAAATTTTTAATGCTTGACTCTTGTCTATAGAAATTTGGCTGATGGTCTAAATCTTGCCTGATATTAAGGACCTTTCCTATCCCTGAATCCCTATATAATTCTGTATATGTCACTCATTACATTTTATCTTGAATGGCCTAGTACAAAATTAAGTATACCATTAACTATTTATGTGTGTTTGCCCTACTTCCCTGACTATATATCTGTATTTCTTATGATGATATAGCCTTGTACTTCTTCATTTACCTCCCCTTCTTTCTCTTCCATTTATTCACAAATATTGAAATATCTACTAAGTATCAGGGACATTATTAGGATCTGGGTCTATAGGGATAAGCATGAAGCTTAAAAATCAAACTCAGTTACAATAAAATAATCTCATAGAAATATGGTGTCATTGGTACTCACTGTATTCTACTTTTATAGCAATAGATCTTATACTTTTTAAAAGTTTCAGCATTTTTACCTCCTGATCCTTTCCCTTACCCACAATTATTCTATGGACTTCAGTGATAAAGTCAAATTATACTCTCTATCTATAATATAGATATTATATTCTATATAATAAAAGCCTAAGTGACCATTATGGAGGAACAACCAGAACAACTGGTTGCTATGATGCACACTGACCACTAGGGGACAGATGCTCAATGCAGGATGCTCCACAGTGGGAGCACTGCTCAGCCAGAAGCTGGGCTCATGGCTGGAGAGCACAGTGGTGGTGGTAGGAGCCTCTCCTGCTTTCGCAGCAACTCTAAGGAGCAGTGAGCAGGTGGGCAGTGAGGATTGAGGGGTCCTGGAGAGTGAGAGAGGGCACAGGCTGGGCTGAGAGAACGCCTCCCCCCAGTCCCCCCACCCAGTGCACAAATTTTGTGCACTGGGCCTCTAGTACATTTATAAATTAAACTAGCAGCAAAGTTACAACCAAAGTGACAAATTTCCACAAGCACATTGCTATATAAAGGCAGGGAGAATATAGTTCTCTTAAGGGGCAGTTTCTAAGGAAAAGGCATCCTTTATCCCAGACATTTTCAGGAGACAGGTTAAAATCCCATTGTGTAGAGGAAATGGAGAGGCAAAAGATAACAGAAATAATTTTTATTAGAATTCTCACTGAAAAAACAATACAGAAAACTAGAGAATGAGTATAGTTCAAAAGTCAATATTAAAATAGTTCAAGGGAAAAAAAGTATATATATACAGAAAATAGTAAGTATATCCACCAATCATCAACATGAAAACAGTTCAATTAAAAAAAAATAAACTATCCAATTGAGGTATTTAAGGCACATATGAAAGAACTTGCAACTAGACATTCTTCATTGTTAGATTAATATCTGAAGGTAGGAGAGGACATGAGAAAGAGAGAAAGAAACGGGAGAGGGAAGAAAGAGAGGAAGGGAAAAAACTAAAATTTCATGAGTTTTTTTTAAACATGCTAAATAATTATAAAACACTGTATGCATTATTTCACTTAATCTGTACAACAATTTTGCAAGCTGTATTTTCTCCCCATTTTAAAGATAAAGAGACTCATAGAGTTTAAATGACTTGCCCAGGGCATAAAGTTGGAGTGGCAGAGAGATTACAACCCAACTCCACTCCAAAGCCCTCCTTCTTTCCTCTGACATCAGGTGTTTCTAGACTACAGTATACCCACAAATGGAAACCATCTCAGAGTAGATTTATGGACCTAAAGAGGTCTTCATTTACCACAACCTATATATACCTTTTTTAGAGCTTGGGAGTAGAGCAATCTGGACCACATTTCCAAGAGGGTAAGTCTGATTTGACAATGTCTTCTTTGTTTTCAGAAGAAAGACCACACCAGGAGAAAGAAGGCATAGGAGGAGAGAGTGCTGCCTACCAGCCTGGTGGGCTATCAATAGCTTTCCTAAAGCATGTTCATTAGTAGAAAACGGAGGGAAATGTATGATAAACAGAAATGTGCAAACCCAAATGTGTAAGTAAGTTGGTGATTATGAAGATGAATCAACTCTTATAACCCGGATTCCTTAGCTGTCAAAATCTGAGGATAAAGAAACTCAAAGAAACACCAAGCATGTAACAAAACTATACACTAAATCATTTCTGCATCATGTCCACAGCCACACAGGCTAACGTTTTCTATCCTGATGGCCCCTTCTTAGGTGATGATTTTTCACAATGTATTTCATGGCTTCCATCCCTACATGAGACTTTATTACTATCACATAGGAATAAAAAGCCATAAAGCACTAGAGTGAATTTATCTTGGTCGGATGCAAAACTTATTTTCTTCACATGACTTCACAACCATTTCCAAGCTAACCAATCATTTCATGCTACATTAAGGAACATTTTAAACTACACATAAGTGACAGGAAGCACACTTAAATTGTGACATCACAAATTAACAGGATTTCATCCTTCAGCAACACGCTTAGCTACAAGGACCAGGAAACAAGACCAGGAGACACTCAGCAACACGCAACCATTGAGTTCACCAAAAACAAAGGACACTGGGGAGAATTCCTGGAGAAAAGTTCATCACTTTGACATTGGACTTGGAAACACATGAGGAAAGACAGAAGACAGACAAATCACTGGTACAAACTGAAACTAGGGGACTTATTTCAAGCCTCTTGTTTCAACTTTTCCCCCAGGAAACGTTCTTCCATGCCCACAGCCAGCTTTCAGCCTTTTCATTTTAGAGCAGGTGGGAAGGGGAGAAATGTGAGCACCTGCTTGCACTAAGCATTAAGCCTTCTACACTTAAGTAACAAAAAAGAAAAGAAAAAAAGAGAGGGAAAACTACAGCATGGTAAGGAACCACAAGTGCTAATTTCTTACCTATAGCCCTTCATGTATGCTGACACCATCCCCCATCCCCGTACATGGAAGGAAATATCTAACTCTACCAGAAACAATACAGTGCATGAAATCCCTCAGTGATCTAAATAACTCAGGTCTGGAGCCCAAGGACATTCTTTATGCTGTATTAGTGTGACATTGCTTGTGGAATTATTAATACACTTGTAAGTGGCCACACCAAAATCCAATTCGCCAGGACCACTGAAGACCCAATGCCTTAAGTTGCCATGGATTTATGGCCTTTCAAAAATAAACTGGGAGTGCCTAATTAACCAGCTCCTGAAACAATGTCCCAGACTATGGAACGTTGTCCTCTGCTTTCTAGAAAAAAACATTGTATTATGCAGATTCAAATAAAAGAAACAAGAACTTGAGTTTCTCATTAGGAATAGATCTAGGTCAGCAATTTCTACCTAGAGGTTACTATAATGAAATCTTGATTTATGTGAATCACAGGGAGGGGACTGGAAATAGTTAAATGAAAGGAAGTGCATACATAAATTCAATTATCATGCATGAAACATGCAAATGATTTAAGCACTGCCTCTGAAACTCTAGTTTATATTCATTAATCTCAGGTTGCACTTTTGAAGGAGAAAGACATGTTAATGGGGTCCAGATTAATGCACTCCCAAACCTCTCCAATTTGTTTTTAGGTGAGGGTTAAATGATATGTATTAAAATAAACACAGCTGCTCATCTGCCTCTATATTCTCCCTCCCTCCTCCACCTCTACCTCCACTCCCAGCTGCCTCCCCTCCCCCACTAAAGCCCACCCCAGATGGCTCATCTCCCCACCACACCTCTCCATCCTTTAGGGAAGGAATTCAGAAGCCCTAACATTTTTTTGAAAATACACAGGGAGAATAACCCTGTCTCTCAGCTTTTTCAATATTTCCCCTTTCTCCCAAAGCTACTAAACTCCAGAAAATCAGTTGCACATCAAATCCTGAGGATGCTTAGCTGTGGCATCAAGGACATGCATACGTGGGCACACAGGAGAGCATTTCCAGAGACAGGGTTTCTTTCTATAAGCCTGAGTCCTGTAAGTACGGAAGGGCAGTTTTAAAGTGTCCCGGTCCATGCTCACTTGGAGCTAAAGTTGCTGCAGGCTGGCATGGCAATCCTGTGACTGAGTTATGTGGGAAATTAGAGAATTGAGAGAACTGGGTTTTGGTTGCTCTTCTTCCTCTGTGGCTCACTCTGCCAACAGGAAGTAGCATAGGGCAGAGGGTACCCAAAAGGTCCTTTGACAGATCACCTTGCTTTCCTCTCCCTCCTCCCTGACAAAATTATAATTATCCTTAAAATAAAAATTTCCTCCCTCTCTCCCTCCCTCCCTCCCTTCCCTTCCCTTCCCTTTCCTTCCTTCCTTCCTCCCTTCCTTCCTTCCTTCCTTCCTTCCTTCCTTCCTTCCTTCCTTCCTTCTTCCTTTCTCTCTCTCTCTCTCTCTCTCTCTCTCTCTCTCTCTCTCTCTCTCGTCTCTCTTTCTCATTTATGGGCAACATTAGTTTGGGACACTAAGAAATAACATGGGTTGGAAGAATCTTGTGAATAATGAAACTTTAAAAACAGTAAAACATTCAATATTTTTTATTGGTTTCTTGAACCTGATCTTTAGAACAATAAAAGAAGGGGAACTCTGGGCTACTGGGGAAAGACTGGAGCACAGAGGCAGAATGGAAGCAATTCTCTCCGTGACAGCAGCCATCAAGGAGTTAAATCAGGCACCCCACGCGCCCCCACCCCCCCAAAAAAAAAGAAGAGGCCTTCAAACTAATTTCACACTGAAAGTGATGTTTAATTTGAATCATGCTCTTCCCAAAGGGAAAAGGTTAGTCTCAATCACTGGGCTGAGCTCCCCCTCCCCCTTTCTCCTTTCATACGAATTGAAAATTCAGATTAACCATTAATCATGATGTGACACATTCTTTTCTTCCTGGTCCAAAAATCAAATGAAAGCCTGGGACCACATCTGAGAACCCACGGGCTGGCCAGTCCTCCCGACCGACGTGCACAACAGAGAGAAGACAAGCACAAGGGCACATCACGTACACAGAGAGGTGCACTCACAGCGAGACACAGATACAGACAGCTATTCACAGGCATCGACTCGGGAAACCTCTTCACCTCGGCTGGTTTTGGCATATTTGCAGATGTAAAATTAGTCAGAGTACATAACAACAAGGACGAGACGGACACGAAATCTGTCAACATCCTGACAAATGGTCCGAGCACGCTTTAGTTAGGGAAGACACTTTAAGCAAGTCATGGTTTCTAAAAGAGAAAATGATTACACGCTAGCCAACACTCTAAGCACAAGCTAAAGATATTCACCTCATGAAGCCATTCCTCAACTAGCCCCTTGGCACCTGCTGGAATTACTCAGAGCGCAAGCTCTACTTTCTCATTTTCTGCTGACTCCATGTGGATAATTTCTTTCTCATGATTAAACGTGAGCTTGGCAGATCCTTCAAAGCGTGGCTTTAGGTTGCGGTGGGGTTCCGGGTGTATCCTTTGTCTAGTAATTCATCGCTGGACCGGCAGGCCCGGGGAATAGTCACACACCTACAATGATTTTTTTAAAAACGCAAGCTTTAATAGATATCTTTATATAAACATTTTCATACTGCAACATGCAGCTGACAGATGAAATGAACTGTTTACCTTGGAAAAGAATAGGCAGGCTTTTCTCTTCCAAATAATCACTCCGGCCTTTCTGAATGTCATCCAAATGCGATTCTGCCTCGTTCGACTTATCCAGCATCTGAGGCTGTGAGATAACCCTCGTAGCACTGGCCTCCTTCCCTGGCCCCTTCATTATTAGCCTCCTGGTGGGTGAGATAGAATACAGTGAATGTAATAACCGTACTTCACACAACAGGCTCGCTCTCTCTTTTAAATTGAAAATCCCCTTATTACAAAACAAGGGGTGTTCTTTTTCTTCTACCTTTAAGTAGGACTGCCACATTCATTGCCTTTTACAAAAACGCAGCTGCTTTTTAAGCTACAGATAAATAGAATCTGCTAGGCGGTAATTCGACTCAGTCTGAATGCATTATTTTCTAAGACACTTTGGCGAAAGGCTTTTTATTATAAACTGGAATGAACAAGGAAAGTCCTTTTCTTTTCTAATTATGAATGTGCTTTGTTCCCTACTATTAACCTATAATGTCAGATTGATCATCTTCTTCTTCTTTTTCTACAGCCAGCTCAATAAATCAACATTTTTCATTCTTTCTGGAAAATTAGAGGGCTGATGATTAAGTCTTCATGAATTCCAGTAACAAAAATAAAAATAGCATAAGGGAGAAGCAAATACACACGCTGTAACCATAAATACAGACAAGGCAGTGGCCCTTGAATGTCCGAGGTAATGACATGAAGAGTGAAGATTAAGGGCGTTTACTTGTTAATTTCATATTAGTCTATTTAGTTTTAATAAAATTAAAGTTTTCCAGGCACTCTGATACAGTTGATCTTATATTTATTCAGCTGAAAAGAAAGAATACGGTAAAACCATAACATTTCTATATAGAATGCCCAACCCTCTGTGTTTATTTAGTTGTTCATTATGTGTGGAAGCTGGTATTCCTACCAGTCACCCTCACTTCCAGAAGCAATACCATGAAGAATTACAATCGAAGAGAAAACACTGTGAAGAAGGGAGGGTATTCAATTTGAATTTCTGCTGACTTCGCTTTAACTCCAAAGATAAACACTGAGAAAAACGGATGAAATCTTAATAATATCAAAAAGCCTAGCCTAGAAACCCCACTAGCTGAGGTATTGTTTGAATTTTGATACCACCATTGATATTTCTGACCATAACATTACAAGAGGCCATAGTGGCTGTACTCTATGTCCATAAGGATATATCGCCTTGTCAAGGGGCAGAAATCCTTCAGGGGATCAGTGGGCTCCCAATTAGGAAAATATAAATACTGCTACAGCTCTGACAATAAGTGGAGTTTGCCAGTATATCACAGAGGTACGGGCAGGTGCCCATTACTAAACCTGCCGATGGAAAGCCGAGGCCGCATGTCCATTCCCAAAGTCCTGATGGAAAGTAGTGTTGAAGGTGAACTGTGTGTGGCAGATAGTTTCAGAGCGATTTATTTTTATTTGTTTATATTGTTTTAAGTTTATCTCCAATAGGGGGATAGTGGGAATCGAAGGGGCCTTGTGCAAACATAAAGGAAGAACTCTGTACTGAGATCACATGCATATTCAAGAGAGGGGAGTAGGGAGGATAAGAGAGAGAGGAAGAGAGAGAGAGAATATGCTTCACATTCTATTCCCATCTGAAGCCTTTCCTGTGGATCTGTTTGAAATGTTTCAGGGGGGATATTTATTATAAGTTAGATGCTTCCAGGTTTTCAGAACACTGGCTCCAGGAAGAGAGATGTTTGCAGTGAACGGTGGTGACAGAGCTTTTGAGATTCCACCACTTTGCTTAGATTTGAATCAATTTTCTGTCTTCTGATATGCCTGGGAACAAATGAGGCCCCATCAGGCTGCTGGCCTCGCATCAGATACCAAGTGATGTTGTGGCAACACAAGAAGCCCAGTTATCCGCAATAAGTAATGCCGAGGAGCAGATTGCAGTGAACCAGGCATCGCCAGAGAGTAAAAGTGGAATCCTGAGGCATCCATATCTCCACTGAGCTAAGGCCTCAGTAACAAGCCTGTTTTGGCAATCGAGAATGTTTCTTTTTATAATATTGTATGTGAGGTAAATAGAAGAAGAATATTTTAGTTGTATATTTGAAGGCATTGAATTTCCTAGATATTTTGATTTATAGGGAACAGACTGACAGCTGTCAGGGGGGAAGGAGATTTCAGAATGTGTGGAAAAGGTAAAGGGATTAAGAAAAAAAAATCCCACAAAATTCATAGACACAGACAATAGTATGGTGATTACCAGAGGTAAAGGGGGGCGGGCATGAGGTGGGAGAGGGTAAAGGAGGGATAAATGGTGATAGACAGAGATTGTATTGTGAATACACAATACAATATACAGGTGCTGTCTTATAGAATTGTACATCATAATCCTATAAAATGTTATTAACCAATGTCACTTCAATATATTCAATGAAAAAGGAAAAGGAAATGGGCTTTCCTGGGCTATCTACAAAAATACCTTTGAATACCTGTTTTCCTCAATCCACCTTTTACCCTGGTAAATCACTAGCTGACAAAAGAACATATAATCTCCTGCCACTTGTGTTATTATTTTAAGGCAATGAAATTACCTTATATGCTAATGGTAATATAAGCCACCAGCCCAAACTGTTAGTCCGCATTAAACTTTCAAAGTAATAAAATAAGTCACTCTACTGAAAGCAACTCTGTGATGATGGAGAGAAGAGTGGCTGTCCCAATGAAGAAGACATGTGGGACAGTTCTTTAAAGACTTGGGCTTGATTCATTTTATCCTTCAGAAAAGAAAAAGTAGAAAAAGGAGGAGAAGCAACGTAAGAAGAAAAGAAGAGTTGATGGAGGAAGAGAAAAAGGAGAAGGAATTGTCAAAAACCCACCGAGTGCAGCAAATAAATTATTTTCTTCCTTTTCACAACAAAGTAGTTCTCTTCCTACCATCCCCCTGCCACTTACAAGCAAACTTAGTTTTAACTGTTATAAACTTCTCTGCCCCTATAAATTGAGGAGAGGTGAGCCCATTTATCAGGTTCCAATGAAGATTAAGTCAGGTTACTGTGAGCTACCTGTGATAAAACAGTAAATAGCAGTTATATCTAATAAGGAACACTCATGCAGACATACACACACTTGCATTAATGACTTAGCAGGTGTCCTGTAGCTCCATTTGAAAAAAAGACCTGCTCTAGCTACCTCACATGAAAGTCTTCACCCTTCTCCAGCTCGTCATAAAAACACTATCACGCAAATATTGAATAGATCTGATGATACATAACTGCCAAAATGCCTCATCTCTATTATAAAAACAAACCAACCACCACCACCACAACAACAATAACAACAACAAAAAACCAAAACAGCTAACTATACTCCAGTTGTAAGAAGACATGAACGATTGGGATTGTGACTCTATGGTCAAGATGAATCGGATTTTAAATGACAAAATAACAACTTCACAAAAACCTTTTATGCTAAACATACTTTCTGTGTACCCTTATAACTTTCATCAAACTCCAATGTATTTGTGTTTTAAATTGAAAAAGGTAAGCTATATCATGAAGCTAAACTTTGGCATAAGGATATAGAAGTATATAGCCATCCTGCAGGATCCATGGAGAATTGCTTTTGGGATCCCCCTCCCCCAATACATACACACGAATATCAAAATTCACGATGTTCAAGTCCCTTACATAAAATGATTTAGTATTTGCTATAACTTGTGCACATCCTCCTGTACACTTTAAATCACCTTTAGATCACTTATACCACCTGATAAAATATAAACACTACATAAATAGTTGTTACAGTGTATTGTTTAGGGAATGATGACAAGGAACAAAAGTCTGTATGTCTTTAGTACAGATGCAACCATCAGAAGCCTAACTACATAGTAGAGGTCAGCAACAGTTTAAGCACTTCCCCACAAATATTTTCAATATGCTTTTAATTGAATTCATGGATGTGGGGCCATGGATAGAGAGGATCAAATGTACTGTTTCTTTGAAGAAAAAAAATACACTACTGTAAATTTTAAAATATCTGCTTTTCATCCTCTTCCTTCTAAACTCATTGTCGGAATCTGTTGTTTGACATGATCTCACTTTTATAAAGCCAAATATCTATGCCAACCCAACTGGACAATTTTTGTCTGAGAACATACAAACTCTTAGGAGGGCAACTTCAAACAGATTTCCTCCTCCTGGTAGCTGTTTGCCCATGAACAGAGAGGCTCTGGAAAGAGGCTCCAAGCTCCACTGACCACAGGAACTTCTGGCCAAGAATCTAATCACTGCTGCAAAAGGCAGAACAAAGACGATGAATGGGAGCCACAGAACAGAGTGTGTGTGGAATGTGGTGTGTCCTACAAATGAGGAAACACAGGCATCTCCCCAGAATCACATTTAGCACGGAGACACTCTAAATATGAAAAGTAAGACAAGCTTTTTAACTAATTGCCAAGGCTTCCAGACATCCAGCACTTTCACGAGGTCAAGAAATGTGTCCCCAGCTTCTGTTTTCTGTTCCCCTTCAGAGAACACGGTGAAGAATGGGGCCGCCCAGCTGCCTGTTAGCACGCCACACTTGGCTGACTCCCGTCCTTACCCAGGGAGTGTGTCCATCGCATTTGGACTCACAGCAGAAAAGCCAAAATCAATTTAACACGAAGGAAATTCACATATTTTTGCCTCCTTAACATTCTCCAGAGTGCCCATGGTACAGTTAAATTGATAAAGTTTTATCTAATGAAGATTAGTGAGGCATAAATCATATAGGTAAAAACTGAGATGTCAGACAAAGATGAAATCTAAAAGCTAATTAAATTCAGTAAGGGCTCTCAAAAGAAATCACATCCACTAACCTTCCCATGCTAATATTTTGTTTCGAGAAGGAACAGTTAGTGGTTGTAGATTGCACAGTGTGATTCTTTAGCAAAGCCTGAGAAGGAGAAAAAGAAGATTAGTTGCATGGATTTCTGTGCTGAATGGATGCCAGGGCCAAGATGCAAGAATAGATAAGTTTGAGATTTGGAGGAACTAAATTTGAAGCCAGCCAGTAAAACGTATTGAACCTTATTACCTCTAGTCACTGAGAAATTCCCGAGACAGTTGGATGCAATTTGAAAAGGTCAGAAAAATATTTCCTGCACAGCATTACTGCTTCATGGTTTAAGGGTGTACATTTGTGATACGCCAACTCGAATCATTTTTATTGACTTCGCTTTCCAGAGACAGACAGACAGTCTGGGAGGCAAGACCAGTAGATAACAGAAAGGCAATCTTATAAATGAAAATCTTATTTTGTTCTCTCTTTCACTTGTGACTGTGAAAAGTCCCAAATCTTGCCCATTGGAGGAGAAATTACACCAACTTTACTGAAGAATGGCAATATAGGGAAGTATTGCTCCAATTCTAACAATGCCATTTTCTCATAATTACTATTTATTTAGCCTTTACTATATGCTAGGCATTGTGAAAGGTAAAGGATGCTACCCTTTCACCTAAGTGTGAATATTTAAAATGAAATACCAGCGTGTGGATATGAATTTATTGTTGGCATTTCCTTTGAGAGATGGCTTCATAATAGAGGAAAATCCATAGGAAAAGGTAAAAATTAAAACATAACTATATAGTCAAAATAGTGTCTTAATGAAGCCTTTATTGTGATTAAAATCATTCCAAATACAAATAAAAATTTCTCTTTTTACTAGGACTTGTCTGTAATAAAAACCTTTTGATGACAAATGCCATCTGTGGGTCTTTGTTTTGGCATGCAATTAAAAGTCAAAGCTGACTCTTCAATACGGAATGGCAGGATCCATTCTAACCCTGCAAAAGTTTAAATAACACCTGACTTTTCTGTCTGTGAGGAGCCATGAGTTTTGGAGACAAACACAAGCCTATTTATTCTTCCCTTGTTTAGCAGCAAGACTGAAACTTGTTAATGGCCTTGAGAGCCAATCATATGTGATGCTCTGGCTCCGTAAAGATGGCCTGGTAGTCTCCTAGGGCTTTTCAAACAAGATGGCTTTTCCTACAGAAAGCCTAATTGCTAAGCAATCCCACATTCCATAAAATGGAATTTCAAATTATACCCTGTAATCAACAAAGCCACCACAACTAGCAACATAAGAAGCAAATTGCAAAATAGCTTTGCTAATATCAGGTACCCAAAAAACAAGTGAAAAAACCAGCACATTAGTTAGACATTTGAATTCTTGAAAGTGAAGGTAAAAATATCTGACTTGTAAATGACTTTTTCTATCTTGAATATTTGACATTGGTTAGATACAAGCAAAAAATTTGGTGGGATTTAAAACTTTTGTCTTTTTTGTGTAGCATATTAGATTCAACAATACCAAAAAAGGTGTTTAATGAATGTGATGGTATAGAGCTTTCAGTGAATCACACTTAAAATTCAAGCTTTTCCATATTTACATTTTATAGGCCCTTTGTTACTAGCAAAGAAAGAATCTAATGTGTCAACTTTTGATTTCCACAACCTAAGCTCTTCGTAGAAAAATATTTTGAGCCTTTCACACAACCATTAATATCAATAACAATCCTAAAAGTATTATGAGTAAAAATAATGATAATAGAAGTAATGACCATTAGTCCAGAATTTACTTGGTGTGGGCACCATGCAATTATATAATCTCATTTAATCTTTACAGCCAATTTAAATAAAATAAATGTGATTTCTTTTTCTTTCATATTTTCCACAAAGAGATTGAGGAGCAGCGATGCCACGAAACTCATCTAGGTCAGAAAACTAGTTATGTGGGACAAAAATCCAAACTCTTCTGAATCTAGTTCCTATTATTTCAAAGCCATGTGCCCTTAAAAAAGTTCATGTTCATTGCCAAACCCAGGAGTGTTACTCCTTTCAGATCATCCAGCATTTCTGGAGTTGGGTTGAATCAAATTTCCCTACTCATATAGATTGAGTCAGGCATGCCAAAAGTTGGCTGACTATCCACAAAACATAGCCACCTTCTAGAGTTCTGAGTTAACAGTGGTTTATGAATGTATTTCCTGTGTTCATGGAATTTAGTTCATGAAGAAAATAATACAGTCAGAGCAGCCTCATTAATCAGATTGCGTGGTTCATCTCCACCTAATAAATTTGGATGTAATTGTATACAAACTGCTTTTTGAATTATGTTTAAATTATGTTGAGAGAAGAGCAAGTTCCTTCTTAGCTGGGACTGCCTTAATATCACCTCTTCAATGTTCAATGAATCCCTCAAACACAATGTTAAAAGGGAAAATGTGTATCTATTTTGTTATTGCCACAGGAAAATAAGTAGAATGGGAAGGAAATAATGTTGGGTCACAAAAGTTCAACACATCAGCTATTTGAAGAGAATGTACTAAACCTACCCACGTTTCACCAAAATGTTATTTTACCTTTAATTGACAATGGTGTATTCTAGCCAACTTATCAAATGGACCCACAGTGATGATGCTTCCTGTTTGGAGAGAAGTGGTGACTGTAAATGCTGAGGTGCTGGTTGCCAGTTCCAGCACATGTTGTCCAGGAACCTGTCTAAACTAGAAGAACCTCATTTCCTTGTCAGGCACCCTTTCAGAAGACCTTTCTTCCAGTCCCGAATGTTAACTCTCCTACTGTCAAAGCTGCTTTGGCACTCAAGAGGCATTACAATGAGTTGAGAGGGGAAATAGCATCATCTGGGCTGCACTTCTTGCAGAGTGAAGCACTGTTGAGCTTGAAAAGTGGGAGCATTTAAAAAATAGAAATGAGATTAGGTGCAGCTACTGAAAGGTGGAAAGAGGAAGAGGTAAGGAGGCCAGAACCCTGAATGAACTTAAGTCTGGAGTATGAATCCCCCAGTGCTTCTGATTCCTTGATTTTCTTAAGCACCAAGCAGGACAAAGAATAACAGGGGTAAGCATGAAATGGGGCCTTTTCTTTGCACCCCTGAGATGCTCGGGAGCAAAAGAGAGAAATGTAAACTGCCCCCCAAAGTGATCTAAGTTTTAATATTGCATGTTGTAAAATCAGCTTTTTAGTCTTGTTATCTTCTAAAGAAGATGCCTGGAAAAAATAGTTTTAAGACAGGGTAATTGGCTAACTTCTATGTGTGTGTGTTTTTTTTTTTTAATTGCAACCTGCTCTCAAAACAAATTAAAATCTCATAAAAAGTGTCCCTGTAATAAAAAAGCTAGAAGAAAGCATCAAGCTAGCTTATTATGAAGTTCTTTTTTCACCTCATTTATCCTGTAAGCCAAAAATCAGATTCAGATATTAATATTATTAGAATTAACTTTCTAGAAATGACACTAAAGAACAATGGCATACAATTAAAACATAGTATTCATAGCAATAGAAGCAATTAACACACCCCGGAAGCTGTGGGGAATGAAAATAGCCTTTCCTTTCTTCTCTCCAGATCAAACATTGAAATTTAGCAATTTCAGAAAAGCTATTATTAGATTATTATTTTAATTATTCTTCCATTTTGATGTCACAATGTTCCTAGTAGATGCTTTGTGTACCTGCTCAAGAGGATTTTGGCAGCATGAGAACTCGAATGCTCTACCAATCCATTTTCTTTGAATTATAAGAATCTCTAGAGCATATTCTTTCCTACACTGGAAGAAAGCATTGCTTAAATTTTTCTGAATAATTTTCAAAATTAAATTTAAAAGTTTTCATGAGAGATGATCCTCCCTGATGGGTGATATGAAGCATAACCTGAGGGGAAACATGAAAATAATTAGCATAAACATATTAGCATATAGATGCCTCTGAAATAATAAACAGCCGAAAACCAAAATGCTTATCCCCAAAAGAAAGTTATGAGAAAATATAAAATTAACATACACTTCTTGCATGACAACCCTAGCCTGGAAGCCAAACAGAATATTCTCATTCAGTGAAAGGTGGAATGACCAGGAAGATGGAAAACTACTCTCTCCCCGCAAACTAACTCTTCATTGCTCATTACCACCATATCAACATTCTCTATTTGCCTTTTACCTCTTCCCCACTCCCCACACACCCCTGTTCTCTATTAAACAGAAAAATTAGTAGGAAAACAAATATCTTCTTTCTTTTCTTCTAAGAGCCTCCACGAAGTAAACAGATCTAATGTTCTCTTTTTCTCCCTTCAGCTGACTTTCTATCTTTCCCTAGATGGCTTGGTAATTCAACTACCAAGAGAACTGAGGAGTCTCTGTTGAAAAGTGAGCTTAGAACTTGTTAAAAATGGACAACGAATAAGATTGATTCATTTTCTATTTCAAATTGGTAAAGTCTCTCAAGGTAGTAAGTTGGTATGATGTGGTGTGATTGGAAAAATATGGTCTTTGGAGTCAGCCCTCATTTAAAAATCTAATCTGTACAACCCTGGAAAAGTTCATTAAATATTATTAATTTCAATTTTCTTTTCTACCAAATAATGATAGCATTGTCTACTTTTCTGGGTTGTGACATTTACATACAAGGTGGGGCAAAAGCAGGTTTAGAGTTGTTTGTATGGAAAATAATATGATAAATAATAATATAAGAATAAACTCTGTGTTTTGCATACTTATAAGTACAAACCTACTTTTACCCCATCCTGTATATAAACTACCTGAAATTTAGTAGGTACTCAATAAAAGTAGATCAATTCACATTCTTCAATGGTGTTAGTGCAAATGCCATAATTTGGAGATTCTAGGATTTGGCAAGCCTATTTTCTGCCTCTACATTGCATATACATGGATGAGTAGATGGCCCAAAGACATTTATTAAGTAGAGATACCACAAAATATAATGTTTTATTCTGAATCCCTGGTGGAATGGGATTACGAAGATGGTAATATAAGTATCACTGACAATAATAAAGTCAAGAAAATAAATATCCTTATGGAAATATTTGTCTCATGGAGCCAAGAGCAGGGGTTTAATTTTAACTTTGTGGAAACTGACAGAAACCCGTGAATATTTTACATGATTCAAAGAAAGTAAAGATTATCAGACATACTTAAAGTATCTGACACAGATAAATTCCTTGAACGAACCAATTTTGGAATGTGGAAACACAATCAATGTCCAGATATCTGGACACCATACACATTACAATGGTACCTTGAGATACGAGTGCCCTAACATACGAGATTTTTGAGATACGAGCCATCGAGCGAGCAATTTTTGCTTTGAAATACGAGCAACAGTTGAGATAGGAGTAATCGCACGGATCAGCTGGCTGCACACGACCCACCAGTTTACTGCGACTCCAGTGTCTCATAGTTTCCCACGCCTCAAGGTTATGGAACGAATTAAACTCGTATCTTGAGGTACCACTGTATTTTGGTTCTTTTAATATTTAGTTATTTTAATGTCTATCAATACAGCATTTAGAACAAAATAAGAACAGGTCCTTTGCCAATAATACCATTTGATTTTCTTAAGTTGTTTTCAACTTCAAACTTTTGTTTGGTGCCACTTAGTTGCTTCATAAACATTGTGTGTTTTGGTCTTTCTGCACATAAAACGGGAAAGGACACATTCATTACAAAACAATGAATTCCGTGGAGATTTGAAACTCCAACTTGGTTTATGTCACTTCATTCTCTTTCTGTGGAACACAGGTGTTGAACCTACTCTTTAGTGACTAATACCTGCTTTTATGTCAACGATTACATGTCTAGCAAATAACACCGATCAATTTCTGGACTGTTTATATTTTCTCATCAATACTTAACATACTGCTGACACAGAGTTATGAGACTAGGGATGAAAGGGGGGTGAGTACTAAGAAAGAAAAACCCTCACATATAAGTTTTCTGGACAAATATGCTACCTACTTAAGTATGTAATCAGCATGTTCCTGAGAAAGTTCTGGCTGCTTTGCATGAACACAAAATACTTATCCTGTGTTTCGCCTTTTCCATTTAAAATTAATTCAGTGACCATACATTCTAAGATAGATAGTATGTGCAGGTTATTCCCGCTGAAAGCTCTTTAATCCTCTTCTTTTTTATAAGCTAGGCCTAATAGAGGCCTGGTTTATTGCCTGTTAGGCCCAGTGTATTTTTTTCTAATGTTTAGAAAGAGTAAATAAACCTAAAGCTAGTGTTTCTTTGGCTTCTGGGATTTAAAAATATTTTGATTGCCTGCATGCCACCTGAGAATGACTCCTTGTGGCTTTGAGGGGAAAGGACTAGTTTCACAAACAAATAAATACATATGTATACAACAGGTATTCTCAAAGCTCTATGGGTCATCTGATAAGGTAAAACAGGTTCTCTTCTACCCAAAAAGGATTTAAGGCCCTATTAATTTGTTCCTGTAAAAATATCCTGACTTCTTACAGGTCTCCTAATGCTAATGATGGCCAGATGTTTTCAGAGGTTAAAATTACTTAAGGTGAGTAGACAGGCACTGGACAAACTCTGAAATCTTTTTGTTTAATTGATGTTCTCAAATCATTTCTTCAAGGATTTTGCTTTCATATCTTAAAAGTCTATTAGAACTTGATAAAAATAAACTTTTTAGGTCAACCTCCATTGGTTATTTTTAAAATTTAGTTGGTAGAATTTACATTTGTTTTATAACTGGTCAAAATGAATTATCCTTTATTCTACTGCCACAAAATATTCAAAGTCACAAAAATTTACTTTGACACTAACATTATCTTGACTAAACACTTTGATGTAAAAGATTAAATTTCCTCTACACACACGTTAGTAGTTTTCAGATATTCTCCATGATTAAGAAAATAAGCCAACAAAAACAGAAATGTTCCTCTATCTACGATAAAAGCTCTTTAAGGATGAAAATGACATCCAAATTCAATATATATAGTGTGATATGGACCTAAGTTTTGCTATCCCCAAGTTTGCCCTTTGGGATATTGATTTCAAACTGGTTATTAAGAAACAAAAGGCTCAGAAAGAACATTTGACCCACTTCCCTTACCTGCCTTGAGGAATTCAGGTAGAAAAACCTACTTTAAAGAAAGGGAACATCACCAAAATGTAACCTAAATGTGGCAAATGGGGCAAAATCTAACAAAGCTATTTGCTAAATTCCCCTCTGTGTCGCATTGTTTCTGGGTGCAAGAACAAAAATTCGTTGTCCACATGTTTGCTTTTTCTCATCTACCTATGAATTGCCTGCTTTGCCTTTGAAATCTCTTGCCTCCTTCTTCTTTGCCCTGAATGATATATACACTTCAACTACCCACTGTGTCTTCTAGTCTCACATTTTATGGAACCCCTACAAGTATATCCCCAATAAATTTTGGTTATTTTCTCTTGTTAATCTGTATCATGTTAATATGATTATTAGCCCAGCCAGAAGAACTTAAGGAGGTGGGAAGAAAGTTATTTTTTTTTGACTCCCACAGATGAAAAAAAATTACAATAGTTAACTGATAATAATGATTGAGGGGCATCTTTTTCAGTGTTACATAAATCATCCTCTTCCATTTCCTACTTCCTTTTGTGTCTGCAATGACTAAGCCCTCAGCATGGTACCTACAGATAGCCTTTCCTGTATTTGGAATGTTTTGTCACCTGGTGAACTGTTGTTTAAATAAGAATCAGGCACATTCCCATTTCTCATCCTATCCAATGACACAAATAATTTGTAAAAACCATGCCCCATTTATATCTTGTTTAGCTCTGAAATTGTTGAGACATATTTATGTGGAATCCTAATAACGTTGTTAGATTAGAAACATTAATGAGCAGAATGTTTATCCTTAGAATTTTTTTTTCCTCATCCAAGTCCATGACTTGAGCAACCAAGGTCAGTAGGTTAATAAATAAATAAACTGTGGTATATCCAGACAACAAAATATTATTCAGTGTTAAAAACAAATACACTATCAAACCATGAAAAGCCATAGAGGAACCTCAAATAGATTTTACTAAGTGAAAAAAGTTAATCTTAAAAGTCTACATACTGTTTGATTCTGACTATAAGACCTTCTGGAAAAGGCAAAACTATGGATGCACACACACACACACGCACACACGCACACACACACACACAAAATCAGTGGTTACTAGGGATGATGGCAGGGAGAGCACAATAATTTTTAGGGCAGTAAAATGTTCTGCATGTTATAATTATAATGATGGATATATGTCATTATATATTTGTCCAAACCCATAGAGTGTACAACATCAAGAGTGAGCTCTATTGCAAATTTGTAAATTATGGGCTATGGGTGATTATGATGTGTCAATGTAGGCTCATCTTTGTAATAAATTCCCCCCCTCTGATGAGTGATGTTGATAATAGGAGAGGCTATGCAATAGTGAGGGGCAGGAAGTGCATGGGATATCTCTGTACCTTCTCAATTTTGTTAAAAATCAAAAGCTGCTCAAAAACATTCTCATAATCTGCTATACTCCGGCCCTGCAATATTAAAATCTTGATGAAAAAGCAATTATTCCTGGTCCCATACTCTGGTTTATCTACTTGCCTTTCCATCTGCTAGAAGAGTTGGGACACCTGGAAGCCAATGTCTGAGGACCCTTTCTAAAGTCAGTAAGGGGGAAAAGAGGAACAGACACAGGAGAAAATGTCTACAGTCATTCAGGTCAATAACATTAGTTTAAAAAAGCCCTTTCCAAAATTTGTTCTCTGAAGGTGGGACATACCTGTAGGTGTTATTAAAAATACATTTATCACTAAGATGTGCCATCTGAAAATCAGACTCTAAATCTTAGACCCATCCTATATTAATAACATTATTTGTGTCCTTTTTACTTGCAATGTCTACCATGAAGGGTTGGAGAGAGAAGAAAATGTAAGGGAAGTGCCTTATATACTGTGTAAATATAGTGGTTTGGGGAGATACTCTTATGATGATGATGATGATGATGATGATGGTAATGATTATTAGATGTAAAACAGCAGATTTTATAATATGTGAAAGGAAAGTTCTGGGGAAACAGACTAGAGATAGTATGATTACAAAGTCCAAAAGAATAATTTAATATAAACATATAATTTTGTTTATCTGACCCCAAATGGGAATAATCATAGGTCTTATCTAAAAGGTCTTGTAAAAATTGATTTCTCCAGTTTTATCCCAATGTATTTGATATGTTTACAGGTAATCCATGCTTAATAATAGATTCCATTTATTGAGATTTGTGTGTGTGAGTGTGTGTTTACCATGTACTAGTATCGTTAAGCATTTTACATGAATTATCTCACTCATTTAGTAGGTGAAAGAATTGATATCCTACTGTATCAAGAGTGTATTGCATATAAATACATATTATATAAAAGAATTCAATAGGAGTATGTGAGCCCAAAATAAAGCTATTTCATTTCAAAATGGGATTTTATGGAACTGATAAATTCAGGAGAAGAAAAGATGCAGGAAGATTGATTTGGGCACCTGAACTGATAGGAGGAAACATCAGAGAAATGAATTGGTAAAATAATACTGTTGTATGGATGAATAAAAGGAAAGATTTCAGCAAAACATTCAGGTGATGAACTAATTCCCAATTCTAGTGATGATATGGTCCCTCTGGCTATGGAACATCATCCCCTAGGACACAGACGAGTCCCTGAAAACTGTGCTATTTTTCTGAAGATTTATCAGCCATCAATTACATTCTGTATACATCCACTCCCTGAATACCTATGTATCTGGAGGTGCTTCTCACCAATTTGCAATTCTATTTTGGCTTCTCTGTTTCTTCTGGCACTCACCTGGGACAAAGCCTACACCACTATGGAGGTTTCTTCTGAGGTACAGAAACTGATCTTTGATATGGACTTAACCAGACCCTACTGGGCAGGCACATTTGTGGCTCAAAGTTCTATAATATGTTTTTACTTCAAATCTAAACTTAAACCTTCTATCACTATGTATCTTAGTAAGAATGAAACCTGAGGAACCACGAGTAAGCCAAGGTAGAGTTCCTAATACCATTTTTTCCATCCAGTTTGACAATATACTTTGGGCAGTGTTAACACAACATTTTAGCTAGCATTTATCATATAGCCTGTCTTCTTTTTCCTTTTCCATAGAAGAGCAAGTAGGTAGACTAATCAATGAAGAGAGTAATAGAATATAGGAAAAGTGATTGCCTCTTCCTATTCCTACTTAGCAGAGTGAAATGGGAGTAATTGCCCTCGCACCACCAGGTTGAACGGAATAGCATATTTAAAAATATGGCACGGAATTCATGGATCATTGCTATATGATGACTTTTGCTAAATGAAAAGGTAGATCCATCCCTGAGATTATCTATTTTCAAACCCTGAAAGCCACATTACATAATAACAGGAGAGCACAGAAGAGTAGGCTTGTGGCTTTGAATTTTGGATCCCTTATGTCTAAGTATTGTGCTTTGGATTTCCCAACCATAAAATAGGGAGAATAATCATCCCCCACACCAAAGGTTTTTAAGCATGCTCAGAACAGTGCCTGACACATTGTAAACATTAGGCATGATCATCATCATGAACAATTAAATATTCATTATTTAAAAGTTGAAAGAAAATCTCCATGTTGTGCTTTTTATTTTTTTAGCACAAAGAGGAATTAAATACCATTCCCTTATCTAGTCATATCCAGCGTATTCATTATCACACACAGCATGCTTATTATGGGCTAAGCACTATGCAGTATTAAATAAGGCAACAAAGTCACCTGTTCTTATAGAGTTTACATTCTAGAGGAGTGATACACTGAATAAATGTATAATGTAATATCTGTAGTGATGAATATGATGGAGAAAACTAAAGGAGGTTGAGAAAAGCAATGAGCTTTACTCTGTCCCCATATTCAGCGCATTTGACAAAACAGCTCACGGCAGGCCATGCTTTTCCTCTGAAAGGAATTCTCTAGCTGACATTCTAGGTAATGGTTTCCCTGGAATCCCAACCATTTGGATGCAGCAAAAATAATCCGGCATATGAGTGCATCCAGATAGACATATGTACTCTGGTTTTCAGAAATGTAATGTGTATGTAATTTCCCGAATGGCTGGTTGTCACATCCATCTGGTCGTATTTCCATAGCACTTGAATGCACCACGAGGATATAAACCCTAAAAGCTGGAAAACAGAATTTAAATACCCAAACACATACGAGGTGTGTTTCAAAAGCCGCAGACAAGCAAGCACTGTGGTAACTTCATTAACTTCTCAGCCATAGTTGAGAGTAGCTGAGGCTAAACATAAAGGCCACGGAACATAAAAGGCATTCCACCGGCAGACCTCATTAAGTGGGCTTAAGACAAGCTTGACAAGCTAATGACAAAAATCTAATTTGGAATTTCTGGACATAAGAACCCGGAACAAGTCCAAATACACCGAAACTCTTCCATGCGTGCTATCTGAAAAGGCAACGACCTGCGTCAATTAGGTTCATATAGTTCATGAATCACAGCCCAGGGATGGATGTTATCCTATTCAATCATACTAAATAAGAAAATCGTGTTCCGTGTTTTTTTTGGGGGGTTTGGGCACTGGCCCTATTTAGATTGCACAGATGTAGGTTCCCAAATTAACAGTGGTCTCCACGGAGCTGCTCATTGGGCTCTGTATACTGAACAAAGGCATGGCTGGAATGTAGACACCACAGTGCTTGGAAAGTATTTTTGCTACTGTTTTCCCTTTCTCTAAGACTTTTCCTGTATCTAATTTTTGTCATCACCTATGGAGTCTCAAAGTTTAGATTGTACTTATTTATGCCATACTAGAATTCCCTAGTTGCTCTAGGTATATGGATCTCCAGTCTATTTTTATGTGCCTTCAGTGAAGGAGTGTTCATTTCCATGAAATAATAGCATTTGTGAGTCGTGCCTTACAAATATTGTGAATCCCCATATCTTTCTTATCATGATCAAACCTACTTTTTTTAGATAAGCAAGCTGAAGAGACAAATACTTTGCCCTGCCTTTAATTAGTAGACAACCACTGACCTATACCCAGGTCATCTGATTTCAAAGACCACATTTGAATTACACTACCTAGTGCAGAGCAGAAGAAAGGTTTGTTAAATAAATACATAAATGAATAAATGCAACACTTAATGTCCTTAAAATTAAGTGATGAATAATTTGCCAATTAAACTATATTATTGTAGCTATAAAAGGATATTTAAAATCCTTGTAGGCATTACATCTTATACTTTCTATATACCTATAGTAATTTTCATAATACTGCATGAATCAGTGTAATATTTTCACTCAATATAATAAATTATAAATGGATGCAATGGCTTCCTTGGGTTATTTTCCCTCTCCTGTGATTATCTCCTTATGTGAAAGACTAGATGTTTCTGGAATCTGGCTTTAGGTGCTAATTTCTTAAGAAATCCCTAGACTTGTGCCCATGTTTAAACTTCTGAGCCTTTGTCTAGGCCTAAAAGAGACCTGATTTCCTGGTTCCAGCTTTTCCAAATATGGACTACCCCATTTCCAAATAAGCTCTAGCAATAATAGTAAAAATGACAATGTGTAACTATTGAGAATAACTCAATGAGTCAGAATATCTCATAAATGTTTGTTGAGGAGAAATAAATTCCACTCCTTTTGTAAAATCCTGGACAATGTCATAATATACTCATTAGTGCGCTCTATACTTAAATGCAGTAATCGTCACTGAGGATGCTTTTTGCCTGTATTGCATGGAGAAACATTATCAGCTTCTTTTTCCTAAACAGTCTAGAAAAAGATTCCGAGTATATTCTCCTACTTTCATTTCTTCCCTATCCCTCATTGTAGTAAAACATTAGGTAAGTCACTTAACATTTCTGCAAACCACAGTGCAAAGAAAAATGGAACGTCACATGCCCTTTTTACTGCAAGGATTACATATGGTAACGTGTAAAGAATTATTTTTGAGCTATGAATTTGTTACATAGCTATAATCAATATTAGAAAAGAAAAAGCCAGATATCTACAGACCACATATCTTGAGGAGGCAGGTGTTTAATTACATTCTTAGGTAAACGATATGTTTACATGCATGTATACATATACATAGTTGCTTGGTGAAAATGGACATATATATTTACTGGTGGGAAATTCAAATCACTTAACTATATAAAATTTTGAGTTAAATGCTATATTCAAAAATTCTCCAATAGCTTATATGTTTTTTTATGCAGAGCCACTGTATTTTTTACAGTAATTATACCAATTATACTGTATATTAAGTGTCAACTTGATAGTAGGCATTCGGTTAAGGTGTTTATATACATTATATAGTTTATCACTACAATAATACTCCACGTAGGTACTATTAACTCTCTTTTGCAGATGGGTAAACTAATGCCCAAAAGAATTAAGAAAATGCCTACGGTCACACTGATTGCAAATAACAGAGGCAAAATATGCATTTACATCTGCCTGTCTACAAAGCTTTGCTTACCAATTCAAATCACGTTTGTTTGAAATTTGCATAAATTCAAGAGTAGCATATGTTACACAGTTTAGGAAGCAAGTTCAAATAAATCCTATCCTTTGTGAAATGTTAGGGTTCCTTTGACCAGAACATAAATAAAAAATACATTTTTTAAAACATAACCAGGAGCTTTATGTTTTTAAAAAATGTCTTCACAGGGTTCACAGGCCCTGGATTAGGTAACACACAGTATCCTGTAATGTAGGTTACTAAGAGTTATAAATGGGATGAATGGCCATTATTATTTATCAAGAATCATCTTGAGAGCTCCTACTGTGTGCACACCACTTCTCACTGAGGAATCTAGTTGAAGGCAGAGGGGAAGATTTGACAAAGAAATAAAAGATATCCCTCGGGGAGCCTACAGTCTACCTTTTTGAAAGAAATCAGCATATAGGAAGAAGTCAAAGAGTCAAATTAATTTTAGAATACATTAGCAGTACTTAGAAGTAATAAAACTAAATCAAAAATTTTTCAAAGGATTATGTCCTTCAGCCTTTAACTCAATCTGAACCGCTTCGCTCACATGCCAATTAGAGTTCAAAGAAAAGATTCATACACTTCATTTACAGATCCAATGAATCTTGGGCACAGTGATAAATCCTTTATAAATCAGAAAGATAGCTATATTTATCCTTAAAATTAGTTAATTTGCACAGTAAAGTTAAGTGATTTGCCTAAAGACAATTCATTGGAACGTCTGATAAAAATCCTTACTCCATTTCATATCACTGACCTCTTTTCCCATTTGAAGGTTTACTATGAAGAAATGATCATGTGTCAAGAAAGATTATTTAAAAAATTGTGACACAAAACAATTTCACATCTACACATGAAGACAAAAGAATCTCTAAAATATTTAGAGAATCTCATGATGAGAAAGGAGGGCCCCAGATGTCATTCTGAATGGAATAGATAGCTGAACTTCATGGTGGAGATTTGTCTTCTTTTATCTATGCTCTGAAAACAGACTGACTTTTATTTAGCAGTTGTTTTAGTGGATCCAGCAGCACAGAATGTAAACACAGTTAACAATCAAACTGATTGGTCGACTCTAGTATCTAAATTCAACTCCTTGCTTACGTGATTTTCTGGATGTATGTATACACACACACACACACACACACACACACACACACACACACATTTTATTTCTATAACAGTGAACTCTCTTAGACTGTCCACAGAGCATTCAGCAAACTACTACCGGGAAAGGAAACCTTTCAAGTTTTTAAGAATAAAGAAATTACAAGAATAAAGAAATTTTACAGTAAGCATATTTGAAAGGACCAACGCTAAAATGATAATCAAGGCAAGACAATTCTGAAGGTGACTTTTCAAATCATATTATTAAATAATCAGCACTATAACAAAATTTATTTTAAAAAGCTGGGATTAGCTTCATTGAATAGACAGCAAATAGCAATAATATGCTACACTTGGTATCGATATAGAAAATAGGACACAAATGGTTCAAGCAGGATTTAATGTCCCTTTTACACATTTTGATTTAAGCTATCTCAAGCACTTCATGTTTTCCTTGTGAGTTAACAGTAGTTTGAGCATTTCTGTAGCCAAGATGTAGAGTCATTTTCATCAAATCTCTTAATTTTAGTATTAGATTCTATTATAGTTATTGCTAGATTTACACCTATCTTAGGGATCCCAAATTACACGAAACTTTGGGGATAGAAATGAGCATAATTGATATAATCAATTTTTGGTAATTACAATTCTCACTTAAACCTAAATTAAATATGCCAAACTATAATTATGTTAAAATTTGCATCGTGGAAATTATCCCCATTTTGCTCATGGCATCTTAAAATATCTAATAAGGGATCTTAAACTCTTAAGTTTGAGTCAAGAGGCCTTATTTTCACAGCCTTTGGGAAGAAGAGACTTATTATGCATTAAGCATAGTTATTCAGCCTCTTGAGAAAGGGAAGATAGGTCCATTATTTCTTTTCTATATGATGTGAAAGATCTTTACTATAATCTTTGGATGCCTCTAAGTCACTTTGCTGTTAATGAGTGCTGAGTGCCAGAGCAGATGGTAAAAGATTAATGCTTTCTTCGGAGAGAAACCTTAAGCAAAGCAGGTCATGCTTCAGGAGAAAGTTAATGGGAACCAAAGACACAGAAAAGACTATACAGCTTTAAAACTGGGTACTTTAAAATAAGCACTGCATTGCTATCTATTTTTAAATGGTGAAAGATGAGACGATCTGAAGGCAATCTTTCAGCCCTGTGAGTTGTTCATTGATTCCTAAGAACTATCTGATCAAACTTTGTTATTATTAATTTGGGATGCGAAGAGAAAACACCCATAAAATACCACTCAGTGTAAGATGTCTGTTTAGCTAACCTTCCTGCTATTGGATTTGATTAAATTAGCTAGTTGGTGTGATTACCTGGCAGGGTGGTTTATCTTCATCTTTGGGACAGGAGGTGGCTATAACCTGGGATATATATATTGGTCAAGAAATAGATGAGTCTGAATGTGCAGGGCTGGCATGTTGTCAAAGCACATGACAACCTTCTTACAAAAAAACAAAACACATATGAATATATCTCCAGTTGAGTAACATATTCACATTATACTGGAATAAGGCAGAAGAACCCTGGCTGACATCCCATCTGTTCTTATGAATTAAATTTAGAAATCATATGTAATATAGACATTTCTGTCTGAATATCATAAAACCCTGACACATCCGGACTTTCATTAAAAAGCTCCACAATGTGACTTGAATAACAATCCGTCTTAGCTAATTAGTATTTTCAGTTCAGCATATTCACTTCCAGACATATTGCTGTTTGCACATGGTAATTTAGGTAAACAGATACCATCCACAGCTGCATCAATTAACACTGCTAATCAAAACTGAATTCAGGTAATTAGGCCCATTTATGCCAAAAAATGTGTAATTTTGGAGAAAAGCTAGATTTTTCAGTAATATGCCAATAAGTAAAAATCTGCTTTTGCTCATAAAGATGAAGAACGAGGGGAAGGAAATTATCATTAATATATACATCATGCAGACTGAGTGAAAATTCCTAAATTAAATATCAAACTTTAATTGGTTTATATTTTCAGAATTGGATGGAATTTTTTCATAAATGTTTTCCTCAGTGTTTCCACATACTAAAGTTGATTCACATCTGCCTAAGGGTTTAATCATTAATGAATTCAAAGTATGTATATCATTGGAAGAGATGGTCAAACTTGCTCTTCCTTCTTGCACAGCAAGTCTTAGGGAAGATGTTCTTGGTGTGTCTTTTTTTTTATTATTAGATACTAATTTTGTCTGCTGCAAAGGACTCTCATTTTCAGTTGACTCATAATAGTAATTTCTTATTTTTTTTTACAAATACTTCTAAATTTCCCTGATTCTACATATTGCCCTTTAATTACATTTTTATTCATTTCAAAATGAATACTCTGAATTATTTTCTCTGTATTTCTCCAAATGCAAACCAATCAGATTATTTTGATTAAATATTTTAATCAAGTCATAAAAACTAGTTTAATTGTTAGTAAGTTGTGATTAACTAGTGACTAATGAATGGTTCTGGGTGAGACTGACAGGCCTGGAGTAAAAGAAAAAAATGGGACCATTTTAAAAAGCATTCTGAAGAATGTATAGGAATATTATCTATAGCCATATTCATATCCATAACTACATCTACTTACTTTTCTGTATATGTATATTTCTCAACTTCTTTGGCTTTTCAGACTGTGAAGTTTAGATTTATTTCTTAATGCAAACACCAGACCTTTATAATATAGAGTCCAGTTTCTCTAGCTTTATTTTAATGGTAATAGACCCTTTCAGTATAATTTGACAAACATTTCTTCAGTACCCACCATGTATCAAACACTTTTCTAGACTCTATGGGTCAACACAGAAATACAGTGATGGATTTAGATCTATCACACTTCTCTGGTCCAAGCTCAGAGAGTTTACAGACTAAACAAATCGACTTTCAAAAGGTGGACCTTGTGTCATCTATCAATTTCAAACTTTTGGGAACTCCTGGGCTAATTTTGTAGAGGTTTACTTTTTTGGTCCACTGGTTAACTATTTTGTCCTCATAAATATCAAGAAATGAGAACAAAATTATTTTGCCAATTAGCACGATCTCTTTTTTGCATATTGTTGTAATACTGTACAACTTGTATGTTTATTATTTATATTAATTAAACACATTTCGCCCACATATTCCTTTAAACACATTTGTTATAAATAATTCCTCCTAAGACAGAAATATAACAGACTTATAAACGTGGAGGCACATTTATCAATGGATTGTCAAACTTCTCAGCCAATGAAAGTATACGGGGTGGGACAAAGGTACCTCTGACTTTGATGCTGCTAAGCAACATTATTCTAATTAAAGGTAGGTAAGCACATACATCTGAAAAGATCCTAATGACTGTTTTTTAATGAACTAAATGATAACTATTTGGGGAGCACAATTTGTGGTCTCCATGAAATAAGCCATCTAAGTAAAGTTCACTGGATGAAGCTGCCAGTGAATAATCTTTGGCATTCTAAACCACTTCTCTCTTTCTTCCTCAGACATCAATCAGGAGAGAGGTAATTCATTTTATTTCCTTAATTTCAGTAAATTTATTTGTCTAGAGAAAGTGTTTCAATTCATCTAAAAATCCTGGGCTCACAGTCACCAAGTTTTAGCACAGTGGAATGCCATCAATCTCACAATGAGCCCTGATGAAGAAGGTCTTAAATACAGGTTAGCTTCCCACCTAGGCTGTGCCACTGACTGGCTGTCTCACTTCTGGCAAATCACTCTCTGTCCTGAGTCTCAGTTTCTGGTCCACAAAACTTGGCTCAGACACCCACCTCACTGGGTTGGAGGGAATACCTGGAACATAGGAGGTACTCAATAATACCTGTTGAAACTGAATAAAAGGCTTTAGAAATACTCATGCTAAAGGCATTTTAGTAAAAGTTTCTTAATAAGCAGTTCTCTGGGTTCTAAAATAATATGTAGAGGTGATGTGATCATTTTCATACAAATATCATGAATGCACCAATAGGCCATGCATCACTACACTACCTTTGGTAGGCTTTCAATTCACTTGAAAACTAATTCTAGGAAACTAACCTTAACAATTAGCTGGAATCGTAACAACGGAGCACTTATTGTCTCCAGAGTACTTTTATTATTCTGTCAAATAAATCACAATAAATAATTCACTCAGCCAAAATTACTCAACCTATTTTATTCTAGAATTAAAGAGAACATTATCTTGAAAAGTTCATGTGATTACTTTCTGACTGTTGATGATTTGGAAAGCTCTAAAAATCTTTGAATTTCTCACTCAGCTCTCTTGAGCCCCACACAATAAAATTGCTTATGGTCAGCTTACTCTAAAGTTTTAGTGGAATTCAACTGTTGACTCACAAATAATATGCAATGACTAAAATGATACTATTAGTAATTTTTTTAAAAGCAGCCTGCTTTTTAAACAGAAGGGCTCCAACCAAAATATGTGGTCATAAAAATATCAAAGAGATTAATTTTGGCTTGTTAATGGCAGAGAATGTCACTTCCCATCTATAAGGGAAAACATCAGGTCTGGAACTGGATGGACCAGAGGGAACAGATAGCCAGAAACAAAGGCAATAAAGAAATAAAAATGTCTTCCAAGCACACTAAAGCAAAACAAATGATTGGATTTGGGATTTAACAAAATATAATCTTATTTGTCTTTGCTCTTTCACCAATTCATTTTTCTACACTAAGACAATATGAATTTCCCCTTCTCGAGCCATGATTTTCTCCGATGGAAAAGATTGCTGATAATTAACAGAAACCCAGAAAAGGATGTCGGTTGTCAGTAGTTTGACACATTAGCTTTTTGCGCTTAGAGAATGTTGTGTTTGAAACACGGTTTAATGCCCAAAATGATTTTCATTTAGTTCTGGTAAGTGGTAAAATAAGAATAATCAAATCAGAGACGATTATTGAATTATATATGAAGAATTAATAGTGCTTATTTTAGAGATTTAATTTAGCAGTCATGTTTACTTTTTAGTGAAGATTATCTTTAATAAGAAAACTAATATCATCATGGAACAACTGGATTTTTTTTTTAAGTTTGACAATTCCATGTACCAAAGCTAAAGCTGAAAAAGCTATACTTTATCAGGCAAGTACAGAATGACGTATCTGTTGACAATTTGAGGTTAAATTCTAGCCCCACGATTAAGAATGAGGACATTATCCTTATAACAAACAGATCTTAGTTAAACATATTATTAATCTGTACTGCGAGGTATTATCCAGCTCTCTGGAGGATGCCACTCACTAGGCTGGCTGAATAAGATCAGTCTATCACAAGTTTTTTTTTATCTTTGACTTTCTTCATAGGCCCGGACTAGAAACCTGTCTTTGAAAAGCATGTTAAAAGAGTACATGAAAAGCTTGTGCAAAATAAACTGTAGCACCTGGGGCTTCTTAATTTTTATATTATAATACCTTGGACTTTTCTACCTCGACACATTCAGAGCGAATTCTTTGATGAAAAGAGAGAGAAATAAATTACATATGGAATGAAGAGAGAGCCTTTATTATCATTTTAATAGTTCACAGACACATAAAAGGGAACCTAAACCTAAGAATATTCACTGACTTAGCAATAAAGAAAATTTAATATGTTATGGAAAATGGGAACAGTCTTTTGAAGCAATGTGAATATGCAACTTTCAGGCTTCAAGAAAATTTAATGAAGAAAAATAAAACCAAACCATTAAATTGCTCTGTAAATAACTAGCATTTGCTCCTCCTATGACATTTTTTAACTTAATGGAAATACTGAATACATCCATAGACTATCAGAGATCATGGGCAGTGAAATAGCAGACATCAAAAGCAATCCCCTCCTATGGGCAGCTTCATAAGCAGCCGTATCAAACAGTCCCCACTTTTAGGAATCTGTATATAGATGAAGTATGGATATAATATGCAGCTTGGGTGGTTGGCATTGAATTAGAATGTTATTTATTCCTAAGCTTTTCGGGATATTCTTAGATTGTTTTCTATTGAGATCGTGCATTTTCAGTGTGTGCAGTCTGCTTTCAGATTGCCTGTTTTTGTGGGGATGGTGATTTTGATATTTTGAATGGAGGGAGTGATACCTGGGACTCTTCCCATATGCTCCTAATTATCTATATGTTATTCTATGTTCTCTGCCACAGAGGTGCTCTTGCCAGAGCTATGATATGATCCTTCCAAACAGCATCCCATTGAGATGCGCAAAATTGAAAATTAAAATAGGAGGGTTTTTTATTATTATTATTTGAATGACATACGACCTGCTCAATGTTTGCATTTAAATTGGCCAGAATAATTCAGCGCTGGCTTTTAATTTCAGAAGGGTTAATCACCCTAACAAAGGTCAATCAAACTTTAATCTTCAATAAAATTGCTGCAGCTTCAATCACCTGCAGGACATTTATTACATTCCTATTTCCATGCGAAAGAATGCATTGCTTTCATTATGCACCACTAATCTTCTAACTCTTTACATTAGCACATTTTACCAAAAATATTAATTCCTTTGAAACTCTGACAAGAGTTCATTTCTACACATCTCAGGAGATAATCCTGTTTAAAGGAACGGGTACATTAGCTGTGAACCACTTTCTTAGACCTTTCTAATCCTCATAGACCTGTGCTACTCCAACTGAGTTGATACAATAGCAATTCTCAATTACACAAAACACTATAGAGGTTTAGGTTAAAACAACATTATATTATTTTAGGAACTTAATCCTCCTTATTGTCTGTGATTGTATCATTCATCTACTTGTTTCTGTCTATAATGTTTACCACATACAAAAGTTATTATTGATTTGGAGGAAGCAAATGTTAACCATATTTGAACAGCAGCCGAAAGACTTAAATTCTTTAATTCACTCACTCAATAAAAACAAACTGTGTGTCTATTATGTACCAAATACTAGGAGGAGGGAGATGCAAAGTCAAAGAAAAATAAAAGAGGGTTTCTATTATGAGAAACATAACATCTTCTGAAAATGATGTCTGGAAAATATTCAAATATTCATTGAAAGCTTCATTTTCAGCTTTTTTTTTTTATTAACGTCATTCAGTTTCAGAAAAGATTAAGAGTGTAAGTCAAATGTTCAGCAAAATTTCAATACGTGGCTTTTATGAAGATATCAGGACACTTAAACCTCTAAAGTTCACAATCATAACATGAGTCGCTTTTAAAATTTGAGAATATAAAATTTTATTGTCAAATTTTAAAATAACTTTATGCAAACTACTAGTCTCCCAGGATTAGGAATAAAACCATGAGTAAGTTTAAATGGTCTGATTAAAAATATACATGCTATAAATTAATTTGTTTCCAAAATGTTATTTCATGATGTTTGAACACTGCTATTCACACGAAAGACAAGACTAACAGGCAAAAACCAAATTGGTGTGTGTGTGTGTGTGTGTGTGTGTGTGCGCGCGTTTTGCCATTATATAGTGGCCTGGGTGACCACATAGGGAAAATAAAAGAACTTTAATATATGCCTTCAGTTATATAGCAAATTGATTGCCTTGGTATTACAGCAGCGGTGTGACACAGCATAAATAAGTCAAACTTTGCCTTCTGCATATTTTTTGAGATGCTTGCCTGTCTGTACTCAGAGGCAGTGCGCAGGCATATACACAGAGGCACATGTCCCTCTTCACCGGTATTCGTGTTCATCCATCAGCAATATGTGATGGCTATAATTTGGGAAACTCCCCAGAGCTTGAATATTCAATCAAGCAGAGCAAATCACAGTGAAAAGAAAATACAGGTAAAACAGTCAATGGCCAGACTGGCATCGGGGGAATAGCACATCATTTCCAGCAATGCCAGTCCCTCTAAATGTAAAAAGCCCCAATTACTTGGTTTAATTAAAATCAAGATCTCAGCCCTGCCATCCCCCACTCTGAGCATTTCTCGAAACTAAAATAGAACCTCTACATCTTCTATAGCTATGCTCGCTTTGCTTTTCGCCCCTGTAACTAGGTTGACACGATAGAATGAGGCAGAGCGGGCTTTTCACATTGTGGAAACAAAATAAATCCAACGCTACACAATATAAGTGTTCAACTGACATTTCTTACCAAATAATTATTCTGAAATATGATTAAGATGAGCCAGATACAACAACAAGCAGAACTCTCAGCCTCAAAAAGCTATTTCATTACATTTCTGAATTTCCAGATTTGGGGGCAAATACAGCACCAAAGCTCTCAGAAAATATGCTTGACATACTCAAGACGTATATGGATCTTTTCTATAAATCATTTTGGTCATGCAACCAAATAGAACCCACCAACCACCCCACAAAACAATCTTCATAAGAGTTCCCAGGATGTGGAATTAGGAAAAAAAAAAAAACACAAAAAAAACACCGACCTTTGGCTGAACAGGTTTGCGATTTCTCCGCTTGCGTACACAGCTTTGCCATTCCACCTTGAGCAGAAGTCGGCTCCGGGTCCCTGGTGATCTTTGTGACAATGCCATCATATCCCTGGCAAATTTTTCAATTAAACTTTGCCAACGTAGTAGCAACTTTGTTAATTATGACATTAGCCAGCTGGCAGGTACAATCAGTCAACCGCTGTAAGGAAGCCAGACAAAGAGACATCTAATCATTGCAACCAGAGCAGATAAATTCTGTTCCTTTCTCAGACGTGTCACAGATTCTTTCCCTGCTGACCCTCTCCTCCGCCATCGGCTGTCAAATTTAGATTCTTCGAGCTCCTAGCTTCCCCTTATCACTGCCTTAGATCTGAAGCTCCTGGTTATCAGGGAGACACGTGTCACCAGCTGTCTTGGAGCAGGAAAGCAATCAGGTGAATACTACTTATTGTCTTGCATTGCTTTCCGAGCAGTGACAAGAGTGATTTGGGACCAAGAACACATTCAGCCCCATCAGACACATAGTTCTCAGGGTTCAAGTTCAAACAGGATGTGCAAAGTCACAATAGGGAGGACTTCAAATCCCAGTGAGTGTTAAGGATATGGGATATTATAAATTTAAGGAAAATTTTGTAGAAATGTATCAGAGTTCATTTTCCAGATGCCTTTGTGTTTTCTTTTCCACCTCTGTGCTTCCTTGCTAATATCGATAGTTACCCAGAGGAGGCAGCTTCATAGCTAAGTAGCCTTACTTCAACCCATGCAAGTGGTATTCTGACACTATTGCCTCCAGCTGTCCTTTTTCATCAAGAACAGGAATCTATGTTTCCATTTCTGGAACATATCCTCACATGTAAATTCAAATCATGTTTATATAGAATAATGTGAAAAACTAATTTGGTCATCTCAGCTAAGAATCATTTATACAACTTTGCATTGAGAGGTAAACATTTATCTTTATGCCCTAATACTAAATTTTCCCTTGAAAAATGTCAGTCCACTGGAATCATATAGAAGTGTAATTCTATCAGTCAATAGATCAATAGGCAATTATACACCCAAATGCATGTAATGAATTTACTGAAATTTAAATGCATATTAGGTAACATGCATAACATTCCTATAAAATGATATAACAACATTTCTGGTAGTGAAACATTCAATTAATCTGCATAGTGAGCCATTAAACTAACATCATATTTACTAAAGGATATTTTTCCCCATTGAAATTTTAAGCACCAGTAAAGTAAAAATTGTACACTGCAGAGTTGAAAAAGGAGTAATATTACAGCATGACAAAGTTATAGTCATCAGCAAATTAGTAGGTCTTTCTGGGATGGAAAAATTAGGTGGAAAGTTAAAATGCAATTCTACAGTGCATTTTACATAGGAATTCTATATATTTGACTCCCTAAAGGGACCAAAACAGTTATTGCTACTTGTGAAAATTGCAGTTATATTAATAAACCATGGTACGTACCCTAAATTTACATTTTAGTTTTACACGAGGATATTCCTGTAATGAAGGGTCCAAAGTCCCTATACTTGGTTTATTTAGCCTAAAAAGATCGATGTTTTGGATGCAATATAAAATATATGCCATGGGGTTAAGATAATTGAGGGATTCCTAAACTATAGAGCAAAATACTTTCATTCTAGAAAAAGAAAAATGTTTCTTAAATCTCACCAACAGTGGAAGTAAGATATTCTTTACCCTTTGTGTCTTGCACTGTTATTAAGAAATGAGTCAGAGTTCATAAAAGCAAAAGAAGAAAGCAGTTAGAAATGTTACAAGGACAAGAGTGTGCTATCGCACAAGGTCAAGGACAAAACCATCTCAGATGTGTGTTTAGTAATGCTTTGTAGGGAAATGAGCTAGCCCCTCACATTTACCATCATCAACGTGGTGACAATCATAGGGCCTGGCTCATAGTAGTTTCTCAAAAAATACTTGCTGATAATTGAATACTTTTGTTGTACACACTGTCCTCCCCCAAACCTAGGTCACCTACTTATAAAATTAAATAATGCAAACCCATCACTCATTAGGCCTATGTTGGTTACTAAATATTAATTAGCATATATTCATTCATATTATACAATTAAAATACTAAAAAAACAGGTAATTCCTAAAAATGCTTCAAAATAGATGTTTCCTTTAAGATTACAAAATAAGTATATTAATAATGCTCACTATTTGCTCCCAAGAAAATAATTCTAACTCCAAAAGTTAGAGAATGAGTCAAACACGTCTTTACTCATTGATCAGGGGGCTTTCTTCTAGGAAATGCAAAAAGAATAAAATAAATTATGTACACAAAATTTTTCATTGCAGTGGCATCTATAGGAGAAAATGGAAGCAATCCAATGTTCCTAGTAAGGGAAATTATTAAATAAATTATAGCAATTACTTGTATGAAGTCATTATGTGATAATGAAGATAACTGAGAAACCAACTTCTTATGACTATACTGAATGAAAAAAAAATCAGAATAAAGAATTGTACATATATTAACTGCTGAGTATCCTTGGACATTGACTGGAAGGACAGATACAAAAATAAAAAATCGGTTCTGTGGAGTTAGAAAGTATTTTTTTTTCTTTGCTCAAGATAGAATGGCAAAGCTGTGTAGGCAAAAGCATGCCTTACACAAGTGGTCGGCAAACTCATTAGTCAATAGAGTGAATTTTTAAAAACTTAGAAATTAAAAACACAGCTATAAAATGAGAACAAAAATCGTAACAATATCCTTCGGACAGGGATTTGTTACTAAACCAGATAACCCATATAAAACCTTTTACATATTTCCTGACCTGCAGTAAATACTCATTATGTGACTTCATCATCATCTTTACTATAATAACCAAATAAACAGTCCAGACATGTGTTTTGATACTAACTACAACTTTTTCTTTTTCTGAGGCATTACATAAAATTAACTGAATTAAATGAGGCAATGCTAGAAAAACTCAGTTGATTCGGAAGAAATTGACCTGGAGGAATGGAAACCAAGAGAAATCTCGGTGCTCTTGTTTTTATTTTCCAGGGTGGGCACTTGTTGATTTCTGTTCCCTGTGGGCACAAATTCTGACTAAGAGCAAAATCATCTTTCTCTAAGACATGCTAGTGCCACATCAAAAATGTTTATTATACAAATACGATATATAGGTGTGGGATTTTGAAAGATGGAAACAGTCAGTGAGAACAAAGCAATCTAGCCTTGGAGACACTGTCTATGGAGAACCATGGATTCATACAGACCACCAGGCCCTGCTCTGCTACAGATGTTGTTACCGATGTGCCACCAACTGTCTTTCAGTGGCCCCTGCAACAGTCCTTCTTAATCCCTCTGAATCACTTGAATATGTTCCATGAAGTCTCAGTCATATATTCATTTCCTCTGTCTTCCAGACTGCTGAATGTAAATTCAAATGCCTCAATTCCTGTCTCGGTGATACTGTGGTCTCAGGAGTCAGACGTTCTGCTCTTGACTTCCTAACTTTGGAACTTAGGGCAAGTTATTTAAACTCATTAAGATGGTGTTTAAAAAACCAACACCACCTCATAATGCCATTGTGAATGTTAAATAATATATGTCAAGTGCATCGTAGGTATCCAATACCTGCTCTGTCATTGATGAGGTGGCAGTGGAATGGCCGGGCAGAAGTGCAGCCCCACAATAGGAGCCAGGGATCTGGATCAAGCTTTTTGGGTCAATTTAAATTCTGGCCTTCTCACTTAAATAATTAACAACAACAGCAAATTAACTTCCCCATAGAGTAATAAGAATTAAATGACTACTCTCACGTACTTACCACAGAGTAAATGATGTTAGCAATTAGTATGGTTCTGCCTCCTATGCTCATTGGTTATTTCTTCATCACTGCTTAGCTATGGTATAGTCAAATTAAATTGGGACTTTGTGAAGAGAATACATATATCCATTTATGTTTGGTAACAGGTGGACAAGAATCTTCATGGCAGCACTGTTGGTAATATAGCAAAAGACTGAGAATGATGTAAATACTCACCAGAGATAACTGGTTAAATGAGGTATATCAGTTCTGGAGAATGCCCTGTAGCTGTAAAATGAATGGAGTACTGATATGAAATTATTCCTAGGATGCATTTTAAGAGAAAGAAGAATGGTGTAGAACCATGTATATAATATTTTATCATTTTGTTTAATGAATATTTTATACATAATGTTTTTATATTTAGAGACTATCTTTGAAAAATACACAAGAAACTGCTCATCGTGCTTGCTTCAGCAGGAAAAACAGGGGCATGGAGGAGGCAGAAGTGAAGGAAAAACTACTCTTTACAGTATATTATTTGCTACTGCATGAATTTGTTACCTATATATTCTTGTTATAAAACATATTTGTTTGTAAAACATTAACAAATTCCACTTAAAATACTTCATTATTCCTACTTAAATGTGCGACCAGTATATATTTCAGTTTCTCCATAAAAAAGGCTGGACACCCTCCACTTTCCCATGCCAGTAGGCACAATTCGCCAGCTTCTGTCTGCCCAGTGGTACACAGGGTACACAGCGCTGTTTTTCTGAACCCTAACATGACCTCGCTACTTTTCGCTTTGATCTTTCATCTCAATGCTATTTTCAATGGCATTTGTTGCATGAGTTCATTTTCTCCACCCCATAGATGCCAAATGGTAGATATTCCTGAAGCATCTCCTTTCTCAAAGGATGTCTTCTTTAGAAAGAATGTAATTCAGCACAAGAGAGGCAAGCTGCATTTCTACATTTTGTACAATTCTAGGATCATTTCTCTTCATGTAACAAATATCCAAGTATTTGTCCTCAGAAGAGCAGGTGATGCTCAAGGCTCACTTTGCAGATGCCAGATGCCAGCAGCATGTGCAAAGCCAAGGGCTTCTAAAGGGGCACAAGATACAACATAGTGCACACACCTACTATATGACAAATTGTGAACGGATCACCTTAAAGTTTCATGTGGGCTTAACACTTGGAGAACTCATTGCTGATCATAAGCATGATCTAAACAGATGTCAACTGATCCTTTCAAAGGCATCTTCCAAATGATGCATTTGCTTCCTATTTGAAACAAACAGTCTTTTCTACAGGACCAACCCTAATCACAGATATTATGCATGGGAATGCTTGACTTGAGCACAGGGTGATCTTAGACAACCTGAGGCTTGTGTTGCCTTGTTTATAAAAACAGCATTGAACTCATAGGGGAATGATGATGGTTAAACGGGCTAGTTAATACCCTGCACACAATGGACAACAAATGGGAACACGGTAATGAGTGCTCTCATTAGCGGCATTGTCACTGTCATTATTGTTAATTTTAAATTCATGAGATAGCCAATCGCAGTTGTAGGGTATGAAAAATTGCTGGTTCTTTCCCCATGCTGATGTTTCTTTTCCACAGCAAGTGTTAGTCAGGAAATGAACACAGGTCCACACGGCAACTGGTAATACTTATCCTATAGACCTGCACTACTCCCACATCCGTGATCATGTAAACCATTCAGGGATCATGTTACAATGCAGATTTGGATTGAGTGAGTCTGTGGTGGAACCTGACTTTCCCATGTCTAATGGCTCTGAAGTAAGGCTGCTGTTGCTGGTAACGGGGTACCCAGGTTACATATCATTGTGAACTTTATAGAGTAAGAACGAAATGCTTGGCAATGAACACAATGAATACCAAGCCACTTACAAATGTGCGCAAATGTATGTTTCTCTCTCTCTCATGCTAACCTTGCTGAACAGCACTTATGTTTCTTAGTCCTAAAATAAAATACTAGTGCACCATAAAGGTACAGCTACAATTTCTTCTAAGTCCTGGTAGATACAAAGGTGAGGGAAAAAGAGCAATTTATATCATTCATAATGTCAGGGTCATATTTTTAAGACTTTTTTAAGTGAAAAGGCAAAGGTGTTAGCCTTAGAGATATTTTAGGAGAGTGATAACTGTTATTTACTTGCTTGTTATAACATAAATATACAGTCATAGTTTAGAGACATTCTGTTTGGCTCAACACCAAAATAAGGTATTAACAAAATCCTTTTTCTGTGATACGTATGATTCTCTTGTATAACTAAATATTCATAGCTGTTTCTAAAACAACTACTTAAAGCTAAATGGTTTAATCAGTAATAATATTACTCCCTTGGTAAGCTCATATGTCCTAACTCAACAATTCTGGAAATATTTGCTAAGCTTCCATGATTTCTATTGCTATCAGCTAATTCCTTTGATTTGCTTCAGGATAACTGGTGAAAAACACTAATAGAATTTGCATATAGTAAAACACTATTCTAAGTTCTAAAATCCAGCATCCAGGCAAGTCTTTCTTTATGGCTAATTCAGTTTTAGTTTTTTTTTGTTTTTGTTTTTATTTTTTTTTTGGTATTTCATGCTTTTGTATTTTTTACTGGATTTATGGCAAGGAAATATATATATAACACAATCATATATATGTGTTATATATATAACACATGCACTCTGAATGGTTTTGAAAAAGCATGTTTATGAAACAATACTTATTCTTACCACAGACAGCACCTTGCTATTCTTTGTCTTATCCCCTCTTTAAATTTAAATGCTGGTTATGATCTACTAAGTAGATTTCATGATCCACGAATGGGTCATTCAGACAAAATAAGATAGGCTTGAGTAAGTTCTGACTAAACTGAGGCTGGTTCTCTGGAAGTACACAGGTGCATGAGAAGTTCAAGAATTGAGGCAACGCTTGCCATCATAGACCAAAGGCATGATCAGAGAACCCATAAAGGGTGAATGTTAAAAGCTTTATCTCCTCCAATGTAAATGTTTTCTTCTCTCCCTTCTCTTGAATATAATATAAGAAAATCACCTTTCACATTTAGATAGAATAGTGGAGTTTGGAATAATAAGCAAGTAAGTTAAGAATGAATATGGGTCTGAATTGATGAATACAAGGAAATGAGCAGGTAGCAATTAGTATCTTTTGAACATCAGTTTGTTGTTTCGCTTTCTCATGCATTCATTGATTGAATCGTGTATGTTCCCTGACTAGGGGTCAAACCCGCAACCTTGGCATATCAGGATAACTCTCTAACCAACTGAATTACCAAACCAGGGCACAATTTAGTATCATTTCAATAAATTCCAGTACGGTGAGCTACACTGACCTGGGAGTTAGTTACATCAATGAACCACATAGACATCACTGAAGCTTCTACAGATTTGCAAAGCTCACATACACAAAAGGGGCATGGGGAAAAGTGAGATTTTAGTTTGTGATGCTTCATTTCATGAGGGCAAGACAAAATTGTACATTTTTTTGTAAGTTCGAGAAGCACAGAATCATTATAGAGTAAGAGTGTGAACATTTTTGTCTACATTTTACAGAGGGAACACAGCAATTGGGAGTGTGAGATAAGAAGCTAAAGCAAATAAAGTCAGGGAAGCTGACTAAAATGCATCGAAAGCACATATCTTATGTTGGCTGTTTGGGAGGTCTTTTCTTTCCTACTGCAACATTAACGCACACACACAAACAAAAAGAAAGCGTACCCCATTTGGTATCAAGATAAACACACTGGCTAGAGGAGAGTGCCCTTTAGTGGGTCTCAGAGTAGTTCTGCCTAAAGAAGGATTGAGTAAGCTTCCTGCACAGTTATTCTCAGATTCCATATGGAAAGTACAAAAATAGTGAAGAAAAGCTCCCTAGTTCAGAATAGGGTGCCATGTGGGGGCTTGAGGGATACTTTTTGAGTAAAAGAAAGCTAAATATTTTTAAAATAGCATTATTTTTATTATAGTATCAAATTCCTTATATATTTATGTCTTTTTTTTCCTAAGGAAAATGTTTATTATGACATGTTACTAGTAATTACTAGTATTTTTAGTGTATCTGTGTTGGGATAAAGACATGTTCAATAGAATAGAAGGTCATATCACATCCCTCCTCTTGAAAAAAAGGTCTTTTCATAACTCTCTCAAGGGCTTCTGGCTCTTAGGAAACAGCGGTTTTTTGCTCAGCTGTAATTATTCTGACAACTTTGACATTATATTATCATCACAAGATCATGGTACACTCCAAGATAAACAAAAATTCATGGGGAATAAAAAAAATAATTAATACAAGTCTCCAAAACATCAGATTAGACTATCAAAGGTTACTCAGATAAAAACTTGATATTTCCGATTGAATTAATCATAACTTTATATGTTTTAATGTGGGTAAGCAAACAATTCATGCTATTCCCTGAACATCCCTCTACTCCCACTTCACACAAGAACCTACACATTTCATTTTAAAGATTTGTTGAAAAGAAATTATATTATTTTAGCATCCGGTGACCTAGAATGAATTCTCCATATGGATTATTTCTGATTCTAACTGATTTTCTCTGCATTCCATCTCCCTCACTCACATCAAAAAGAAGGATAGGATCTCAATTGTTCTATGGTAAATTTTTATAAGTAAGCTGTACACCTTTTGCTCTTGATGTGGTCTATTAATATGATATGAAGCTACCATGCAATTGACTAAATTGTAATGGTCAGTCATTCTTATTTCCTATTCTAATCTGATCCTAGAGAGCACATATACATTCATACATACATAGTTAAATATTCTCAAGTCTGGTGTTCTCTTACAGAGTAACATAATTAAACTGCTTTGGGTATGTTTTTTTTTTTCAAGGAAGTTTACTATGATGATGGGGGAGGGGGTGAAGAGAGAGAGAGAGAGAGAGAGAGAGAGAGAGAGAGAGAGA
>JAAGEH010000311.1:37840214-37921359 GCA_011751065.1 Lasiurus cinereus | reverse complement strand
AGAGAGAGAGAGAGAGAGATTCCAAATGAAAAATGGAGTTTGTAGCTGAGTTTTAAATAGCAATTTTTATTTGTTTGTATAACTATCCATTTAAGAGTCCCAGCCAAAATGGGAGTTTGGAAGACTAAGCATGAAGAGGAAGGATGAAACAGATGCAGTACACAGTTAAGATCAAAGAGCCCCATCAATTCATTGGGAGAGTCAAAATCCAGCTGAGCCTCAGAACCCTGTCTGCATAATAAGAAAGGTTGAGGAAAGCATAAGGATTAAACAGATGAGCTGTCTCCTACGGAGGCGTGGGAGGGAAGCCCCACTGAGACACTTGTAAAGACACTTTGGAAGAGCACACCTGCTCCTCCACCATCAAACCTACTGGAGACCAGCCGGCCACAGTATTAAACTGCCAGTTCTAAGAGAAAGGAATATATGTCCCATGGATGTCTTTGTATAAGTCACGATGGTTTCGGTCCAGAGAAATGACAAATTAATAAATCACTTTCATTTTCCCAAGGTGACTTACCAAGTGCTTTCTTTTCAAAATTGAGAAAAAATAGGTTGTGCTAATTTGCGTACGTTGTGAAACAGTATTAGGGAGATGCCTCCCTTATGATCAAAGTATGTTTCCAGTGAATAATGTTTTCCTTGATTCAAGCTTGAATAATATCAGCAAATTATGTTGAGTCCCGTTTTCCATTCTCAGGAAATTATCATTTTTAGTAGCATGAAGTATATCCCAATTTTTATGAACACCATGTCAGGTTATACTTATTGCTATGCTAAATTATATCATTTGGTTCTATATAGCAAGAATACAGCACAGGCCTCAAATGCACTTAAGGTTCTGTGCCTGTGACAAATGTCACATTTATTCTAATGGTCGTGCCCCGGTGCTATGATGTAGCTACTGATAAGAAATTATTCTAAATATAAAAACAATTTTCTTTTGAGAAAGCTAAGCAAGCTTGGCTTTTAGCAACACAGACTTACTTGTGTGTGTGTGTGTGTGTGTGTGTGTGTGTGTGTGTGTGGTTGGGGGGGTTGTATGGGGTTACAATATTAGATTTCAAATGAAATTTTAAAACTTTACCTTTTGAATGGGTTAACATTCTCAAGCACTCCATGTAGAATGGTTTAAATATGTGACTCACAGATCCAAATATATGGTAAGCATTAGCTTTGGTTTTATTTACCTAAACAAGCAATCATAGAGTCAAGAGTAGAATAAGTGGCAAAACATCATGAAGTGGTTTCATGGGGTTGGAGTGTAGTCTTTGACCTGCTCCCTAGCAGTCTAATTACAGTCTCACTTACTCCTCAACCTACGCTTTTTTTTTACAGTGTTGATTATGTGAAAGGCACTCTTAGGGATACAAATAATTACATAGGAACCATAAGGATCAACATTAAACCCTAAATGTCAAATATATGGTGTAAATACATGCTATAGAAGTAGACCACTATCAGATGAAGAAATCACAATTTCCTGAGAATGGGAAATGAAACTCACTTAAGAGGTGTGATTTGACTTAGTCATGAAGGATAATATAGAGCTAGAAGTAAAGGGGAGAGAAAGGAGTTTCCAGGGGTTAAGTACACAGATAGAAGAATCTAGAATCCAAAGTGAGAGAGAACACGTCATCCCATTCAGATAAAGGACAGAGAAACATGTGTTATTTTAACACATAATTATGAGGAGTCTTTCTTTACTTATACATATGCTGGTTTTCCCGTCTTTCTCAAGATGCAATCTGAAGAAGCACCTGGCAATCCTACTAAAACCTCAGATGATCCAACCCACTCCAGACCTTGTGAATGAGAATCTTCAGGGATGAGAACTGAGGAACTGGATTTCTTAACAAACTCACAAATTACAATATTATTTTAATCTCTTAGCAGCAATAGGGAACCTTAAAAGTATTTGGGGAGAGTGAACTGAAGGATATGTTAGAAGGACTTTGGGAAAGGAAGGTTGAGAGACATGAAGAAATGCTACACAAGAAGTCCAAATCAGAATTTCTTATTTTAATCTAGGTGAGTGCTAATAATAATTACCTTTGCTCTAAATAAATATCAATATTTTTATTTCTCTCAAAAATGTAACCCAGAATTTTATCAGAATTTCCTCTATATCAATAGTGCCTTACCAAAATTATAATGCCTACTAAAATTGTAAATTCCCACACTATTTAACAATAACAACAAAAAGTTAAGCTTAGAATATAACTACAGAAGTGCAAATACATACATGCAGATGCTCATAGAAGCCTTAATCTACAGAAGAAAAGGTGGAGATACTATAGAAGAACATCTGTAAGAAAATAATTACATCAAGTACATATGTCTTACAGAAAGCTATGCAGTTATAGTCACAAATTCCTAACTTATAATATATGGGAATGCTGAATATGAACACTTATTTTACATTTAAGTTTAATAGCAATTCATTTTCAAAACTTCATCCAACAGATGCTATTTAACGGACTATAGAAATGATCCCTGAAACTATAGTCTTAACAACAGATGCTATTTAAATTGCTAAATTTATAGTATGCAAAAGATGAAGCTTTTTTCCCACACCAACATAGCAATTTAAAAAATTTAAAAACTAATTTATGTATTTTTAGAAGGAAATTTATTTTAACTCTTAAATATTATTTTTAAAAAACAAACCCATAACTTCAACATGAAATTTTCTAGAGTTAAATATATACACATGCGCGCACGCGCGCGCACACACACACACACACACACACACACACACATTTCCCAGATTTTTCAATCTTTTAGCAGTTGTAGCTTTACTCCAATTTTAAGAAATAGGAGAAGAAAAGTAAAATATGAAATAGAGATGGTATAAGTCACATTCTCATGTATTTAATAGTTCCAATGGGACACCTTTGCTGGCTCTATAGGCTACAGTGAAAGGAACAGCTTCCCCAAGCCTATTCAGATAGGAAATAATGAGAAGAGGACTGCAGAGTTTCATAGAGTTGGGTGGCAATTAGCAAGTCCCACTGTTCTTATTTTATTTAAATCATTTTTAAGTACATGTTTTATAAACTAGGAGCCTAGTTAAGCAAACATGAAGTTCTTAAGCAAAGTATCATTTCCATAAATGAGTAGTTAGAAATTTTAATAAAACTTGAAAATAATATAAAAGGTTTTCTCTAGATATATGATTTTTTTTAAAAAAAGGACATACCAGTCAGCTATTGTTGAAATGGTTTTTCATCATTTAAGCATAAATATGTTGAAACTGAAGGTTTCATCTCTCCAGTGTATGGAATTTTAGAAACCATTTGAACCCAAGTGTATGGTCAAGTCCATACAGAGAACGTTTAGGAAGGAACAAAAATAATTCACCAACATGGAACTGATTGAACAAAGTGTACACTTGTGAAATAATTAGAAAATATTTTTAAAAGAACAGTGTTTCTGTGTCAGACAATCATAGAATAAAAACAAAAGAGTGGGCCACCAAAATATCCTTAATAATTTCTCAAATCCTTAGGTAAGGTCATTTCCCGCCGTAACTACACCTAATATGTAAGCATATATTTCAGAACATGTATAAATATCTTCAGCTTTATCTACACTAGTTTATTTTTCTCCCCCCAATCCTACCCCAAGATTTATCACCCTATAGCTATGTAAGAACTGAAAATATTAGAGGTAAAATAGTAAAATCCCATGGAATATTTTAGTAACTTAACAACATTGCTTTCTATGATAATTTGTATTTCTTTCTGCTGTTAGGAAAGCTTGTTTATTCATTTAACAAATATAGTACTGTTGAGTTTCTAAGAGGTGCTAGGTACTATATTTGGTACAATGTTATACGACAGGGATAGAAGATGAACAAATGAAAAAGTCCCTAAGCAGACAAAATCTGGCTTCCTTGTTTTAAAGGTTCCTCCTCCCTTCCCACCCTACAAAAGTAATTCTATAATGTTCCCTAATAATGTTTCCTGGGTTCACCTTAACTATTTCAATACCTTAAAAAACTTAACCTTTGTTTCTTATTTCTATTAGCTCGGAAAAAATAGCTTGTATCCTTTATATATAAAATTTATGACATTTCATTTGTTTTTAAAATACCTTTTTAGATTATAAGGTAAAAGCTACTGGATAGCAAGACAGAATGATAAAAAAATGTAACATTAGTTCTAGTGAAGGTCTACCTGTAAAAAGCTTAGAATGAATTTTAAATTAAGGCTACATAAATCATATTAGAAACATAGACAGCTCCCCATACACCACTTGATATTTCACATATAGTTGACCTTGATTATGATTTACTTTTGTCCTGACTTAATTGAAAAATGTCATTCATTATAAATACTATCATGCAACATGGCTGGGTTGTGCCGGGGGTTAATAGCGTAGCTTTAGGTTTGAAAACAATTACTATTAACTTTTTAAAAGATATCACAAAACCAGGACTTGCAAAATCTTGAAATTGGTCTTAAATCTTCCCAGTGTTTGTGGAGCTGCAGAACAGAATGTTTCATTTTCCCTCTCAAAATACTTCTATTTCATCAGCAACGGATGAATTTATTAACTTTATTATTAATTCAAATGATTTTTTTTATTTTTGTAAGCCCCAAGGTTGTCACATTTAGATCAGCTCTCTCCGTGTGTACCAGAAAGTATAATCAATCTCTATTATGGTCATGAAAATGGTATTTGTCACTTCGCTGAGAAAAAAAATCAATATATCTTCCAAGGCTGAACAGGCATTTAATGCAACGAATTGAAGACTGTTAGAGAAATTTAGCTTACCAGGGATTTAGGACAAGCTAATCGAAATCCAGAAAATTCACAGTTGGCTTGCCAATGAAATATATAGATGCGCTACAGAAATTAATATTTGGGTATTAGAATAACCTGTCATCTTCAATCTTGACAAGAAAATGGATTTGGACATCTCCAAGGGAGTCTCTGTTTTAAAATGCAACAATGCAATCCATATACCCCAAAAATTCTTTAGTATGGCTGATAAATAAGAAAGGCTTCATAATCCTTTCATATAAAATTTACCCTCCCAGGTAGAGCGATACTTTTAGAGATGCCAGCTTGTTAAAAACTTTAAAGATCAGAAACCTAGAGCAATAATTGCCATTGAAAAGAAGTTGGCTCTGAGTTTTTGGGGGCTGTCAATGATTGCAGTGGTTAACTACAGAGCAAAAATGGTGTCATGGGGTTGGATAATCCAAGGCACCTCTGCCATTCTCCCACTCAGAGAGGAGCCTGACCTGGTTCTTCCAGATCCTACCAAGTCACCTCAGCAAAAAGGGAAACTTGCCCTCTGACAACCTCTTACCTATGGAAGAACTCTTCTAGATTGAAAGTTCTTTGTCTTGAGCTAAAATCTACTGTTTCGTTGTTTTGTTTTGAAGATTGCCACTCTGTTTTCAAGTCCTATATTTGGAGCAACCTAAATTCAGTCTGTTGCCTTTCTGTTGGATCGGCCTCTTCAATGCTTGAGGTCATCTGTCCTTTGCTGCAGCCCTTTTCCTTTTGAACATAACCTATCTGGTTGCTTCGCCCACCTCTACTAGCTCACCATTTATAGTGCTTATGGTTTCAAACATTCACGGTCCTATCTTCCAAGATACTGCAATTTACCACCAAAAAGAAACAAGAAAATAAGTGTGTTCAATATGCATTAAACCCATTAGAGTCCTGATTGACTGTAGTTGGAAACTGCAATAGAAAAAGTGAATCCCCACTTTCTTTTTCTTTCACAGCAGCGTCATTGGATTTGTGTTGGGTTGAGCTTATGATTAATTAAAAGAGAAGCTCTATGAAGGCAGGAATTCTTGTCTGTTTTGCTTACTGCTCCATTTCTAGTTCTGAGCACACAGCAGTTCTGAGCACATAGTAGACACTCAATAAATATTGGGCAAATTAATTGTAAGAATAAAGCAGTAATTTAAAGCAGTAGATCTTTGCTTATCTGCATTGTTGATAAGACAGGTCCCTTCCAGTCTGTATTCATGAAACCAATTAAAAAAAAATCTAAATATAGAGCTTTGTACCTGCTGAATATTGCCTTGATTAAGATCAAGTGGTTGCAATAGCTAAAACTATATCCAAATGAACAAAAATTTTCTCCAAAACAATGGTTCCTGTTAGCCAATAAGACTTAATGGATTCAAAGCCATTTTGTCTTCATCATATGCCCCAATTTACAACTACAAAGTAAACATCTCTCTATAGGTCAATTCATTCCAATTTCAATCCTGCTGTAATTAATTATTTCCTTTGCTCTTCAAAATGATACTTATCTCCTACATGAAACAACTGAAACACAGTAGATTAATAACTTGCCCTGAGTCATACCATAAGTAAATCCCAGGGTCAGGAGTGAAATTCAGGGACCTTAGGACCAAATTTTATATGTTTTCCACTATTTCACTCTCTGCTTTTTAGAAAATTAAAAAAAAATACATATATAAAATGGAAAATAATGTCAAGGAATTTCTAAAGAGAAACCCTTGGAAATAATTTGTATCTCCCTGGTAAAGAGAAGTACAATTTCCAAGAATTTATTATAAGTTCCCAATAGAAATCTGTTCTCCTTTAAATATGATCCCTTCTGTGCTCTATAACTTCAAACAATCTACACTAATAAAAGAGACACATGCAAATTAACTATCTTTCTGCTATGCCCACTAGCCAATCAGGAGGGAATATGCAAATTAGAAGGAGAAAGATGGAGGCTGCCCAGCCGCTCTAAGCAAGGAGTGGCTGGGTGGGGCAGGATGCCTGCTCTAAGAGGGAGGGCGAAGGGTGAAGGGATCTACAAGGATGGCACTCTGGCCACAGCGAAGACAAACTGCAGGCTCCAGAGTCTGCAGCGAAGATGGCAGACTCAGGCCGGAGTCTGCAGCAAATACAAAGGCGGCAGACTCTGGCCAGAGCTTGCAGCAAAGATGGCACACTCCAGCTGCGAAAGACTGGGTTCCAAGTGCTGGAGAAAAACTGGTGCTGGAAGGCAAAGGAAGGCAGGCCTATTGCACGAATCTTTGTGCAATGGGCCTCTAGTTAGAGATTAAAATTCTAAAAGAATTTCAACTGAAATTTAAATCAAATTTTGAATTGTCATTCCTATAACAGATGGAGCTGGTTGATGTAGAAAACAATAATTAAAAAAAAGTTTAGGGGGCAATGGGAAGATATGTATACATGTAACACATTTATTAAAAAATTTTTAAAAAACTACATTTTTACATGGGAAATATCTGTAATACTATCAACAATAAAAATATGTTTAAAAAAAGTTTAGGAGAGGAGAAACAAGACTCACATCATGGAGTCCATGTGATAAACCATGTGTGCATAATGAAAAATCAACCATTAAATTCAATTTAGAAAAAAAAAACTGCATGGAAAATAATTTAACACATTTACTTATTTGGTGGAAATAAGCCAAGATAGACTAGGGATAAATTGAAAAAATTTAAAATTTAGACCATTTTTGGAAGGGTCACATAGGGTAAACATGTATGATAAATGTTTGTATCACCTACCAGGTTTCTGGAAGTAAGTCCCTATGTGACAAAAGATCAAGGCACTTTTGACCAATGGATTCAAGCACCTGCCAATTTAGAGAAAATATTCCCTTCAAATAGGCTAACTAATGTTCTACTGATATAAACTGGGTAAATAACTTGTTCAAATAACGGCATTATGATCATACAATGTACCAACCTTTTTAACTATCTTGAAAATTCAATTTCTTATTTAATAGAAGCACATGATAATTCATCTTCATTTGCAACAAATCTGTGGATGCTCAATTCATTTTATGACTTGCTCAATTACAAAGTAAATAAGTGACTCATAGAAATCATTTATTAGTTGACAACAATGAAAACCAAATATCTTATTTTCTCTCTGGGCTTAACCAGCCCCTCTCTGTTCTATATGAATAGGATTTTTTAATGCCTTCATCTGTTGTTGGCACTGGCAGAAAATGTTTCTCATAGACATTTAACTGTAACACACTAAAATGACAAGATTAATTTCTGAAGTTACCAAGCAGATCAAATTAATGAAATATATTTTCTTGTATCTAACAGAGCATATCACCCATTAAGAGATAATTTTAAATCTTCTGTATATATGTTTCCTCCATTGGAAGTCTCAGGATGTAAACATGCTTATGTTAACTGATCTATTCACTAATGAACTTATTCAACAAATCTTTATTGATCACCCACTATGTGTCAAACACTAGGTTAGATCATGGGAATTTGAAGAAATAAGGCACAAGATAGGTCAGTCTAGTGGGTAAGACATAAACCCAAGTATAAAATATCAGTACAGTGCAGTAAAAATAGCATTGCAGAGATCGTTTAAGTTCACAAATGTCACTAGTACTCAGAAATGTGAATATACTTGTTTCCAGAATATTCTGACCTCATTCAGTATTGGTGGTGGAAAAGGGAGAGTAAGGAGAAGGGGGTAATGGCAGTAAATAAAGAGAAAGAATCCAGAGGAGGTGGAACCATCCTAATTGCCCATCTAAGAGGATTTATCCTATATGACCGGCTCTCAGCCTGAATCTGGGAGGCAAGTAGAGTGATTTTTATGCTGATTACATGGAAGCCCTAAGATATAAAGTGACTTATTTTTATTTAAGTGGTTGAGAGTAGAACCAAGCCAGCAAGTTTAATCTCAGTCTTATCTCAGTCCCACTATGTCACATCCCAGAGAACATATTAATGAAAAAGCTTTTTCTACTTGGAGGTAGGCTTCAAAAAATTGTCTATGAAAGTCAATTAAAAGTTTGACTTAAGACACAAACAGAATAGAGGAACTCTAGTATCAGCTTACTCTTATAATGGAGTCTTTATAAATAAAATTTATAATTATCCGTTCTGAAATGTCTAGCTTGATTCTTACTAGATAGAGTATGGCAATTCAAGCAATGATAAAGATGGCTGCTGAGACAATTAATGATGGGCTCCAGATTGAAATCCTATTCAAAGGATGAACTTTCTGAGAATCACTTTACCACACAAACTCAAGAACATTAAGTCAGTGATTCAAGCTCTCTTCTACTTATACCACCTTATATAGTGATAAATCTAGTAAAGAGTAGCTGATTCCTGTCTAAATATTTGTCTTCTTTTAGAGCTCACAGAATAAATTAAGTCTTTCTGCTGACACCTCCGATATTGTAGTAAAAAATAAAAGTGATGTTATATGCCTTGATTATGTTAGCCTCTGTCTCCATTACTACATTTTACTACTTTCGACTTTTAGATTTTGCCCCACTGTCCTTCTATCATACCCCTGGATCATTGTCTAATTCCAGGTAATTTAATTAAGAGATCTTCACTCACCTCTACCTCAAAAGCCTAGCACAGTGCCTAGGATATAGAGAGTAAATATTGAATTGAAAAATAGTTTTGGTATAATCATGTTTTACATTTATTACTGAAAATTAATGATGGGAAAACCCAGATAAGGAAAGAAACTCATAATTATTTTCATTTTGATATGTCTATTATGTTGAACACAAAGACCACTTTTACAATTAGCTAAATAGGTAAAAAAGAAGGATATCCTAAGTCATTTATAAAATTATATTTGGACAATTAACAAGATAACTTGGTAACTAATATATTCCTGTTTATTATATTATAAAATCTTATGTGGTCATGTATGTTTATGCTTTTCAATCTACCTACCTGACTTATATATTAGAATATAATGTACCATTAAATGCACTTATAATGGCTACTTTTATTAAATTAAATTGTTTTTCAATTATAAAAATAATTCATATATACAGAAGTTGATACATATTGTAAATGGTTCACACATCTATGTATTACATTGATTGTATGTTTATCCACTTGGAAATACATAAGAAAATAAGTTTCTTTCAATATACCTAGATCTGACCTTATCTTCTTTCCATTCTATCTAAAAATTCACAAAATCAAATTTTTATTCTTTTTGTAATAAGAACTACATGAGTAGAAATATTCTTAAATTCATTTCATTTCAATCACCCATGACAGGGTGATACTAAAATTTAAATCCAGATCTGATTTTTTTTTTAGATTATACTAAAACCTCTAGAAGAATCTGTTTGAAACAGAAGCCCCCCTGTGCATTATCCACTTACCAACATTCATCACTTATTACATACATCTTGTTAGTTGATGGATAAGAAGAATGACAAGAGTTAGTAATACATGTTCTTGTCACCATATATATTTAAGGTTTACATGAAAGAAAACATTTGCAAGTCACAGTTAGATGCCTGAAGTATTCATTGCTGCAGAAAACAAGTGTTACTCTCAGTTAGTTTTCACTATAAACTTTTTCAGTCTTTGTTGTTATATCTAAGCACCTGCTACACTATAGTAAGAAATATACACACAGCCCTATGCAGCTGTCAAAGTTTGTTTCTACTTTTGTGGAAACTCATTCTTTGCAAGCAGTCATTCACTTAAGATTTGCATTCAGGCAATCATCAACAAATCAACAAACAAGTGTTGGCGAGGATGCAGAGAAAAAAGAACCCTCATGCACTGCTAGTGAAAATGCAGACTGGTGAAGCCACTGTGGAGAACAGTATGGAGTTTCCACAAAAAACTAAAAATGGAACTCCCTTTGACCAGCAATCCCACTCTTAGAGATATATCCTAAGAAACTGGAAACCCCAATCAGAAAAGATTTATCATAGCAGCACAATTTATAATAGCTACAATTTGGAAAAAGCCTAAGTGCCTGTCAAGAGATGAGCGGATCAGGAAACTATGGCATATCTACACAATGGAATACTATGCTGCTATCAAAAAGAAGGAATTCTTACCATTTGCAGCAACCTGGATGGAACTGGAGAGCATTGTGCTAAGTGAAATAAGTCAGTCAATGAAAGAAAAACACTACATAATCTCACTCATTTATGGATAATAAATAACATTTTAAACTGATGAACAAAAGGATAGATACAGAGGCAATAAAGCATCAAACAGACTGTCAAATTACAGCAGGAAGGTTAGGGAGAGGTGGGGTAGATAAGAGATCAACCAAAGGACTTGTATGCGTGCATATAAGCATAACCAATGGACACAAGACACTGGGAGGTTAGGAATGCCTGGGGAGGGGAGGCAGGCAATGGGAAGATATATATACATGTAACACATTAATAAAAAAAAAGATTTGCATTCAGCACTGATTACTTGATTAGCAAGTTATATTCTTAACACAAAATTTTTCTGTGATTCTATAACCATAATATAGGAGTTGCATATTAATATTTTTAATTACTGTGTGAATACCTTAAAGGAATTACATTGATTTTTGCCTTACACACTTCTAAATAATTTTTATCCATCTGACAACTACATTTCACCTATTCCAAAAAATATATAAATCCAAGAGAAAATGAGAACCTAATATTTTCCAATTAAAACCTTTGCTGGGCCATCAATAGCAAAACAAAATAAAAGTGAGCTGAATCTAACATGAAGATTAAAATGAGAGGCTCTCAAACAGCAGTGACCAAAACCCCTAGGAAGGTAATCCTTCTTATATTACTCGCTTTACCATTTCCTCCTCTAATAATAGAGTAAGTCTAAGCATCATTTTCCATGTTTCAAAGTGTAGAACTCATTGTAGCGATGAGCGAAATCACTCATTTTCCCTATGCTAATATTCTGGATATAAAACAAATTGAAGTCTGAAACCATATGTATTGGGATCTACAAGATATGGTCAAAATAAATCTGAAAATATATGGGATCCCGTTTAACAAAAGTAATTATTTTTCTAAGTACGCTTTCTTCACGTTTCAAAAAAAGTTACCATACTCAGATGTTTCCATTACTGGGAAAATAAAAGTCAAAGCTAAAAGCTGAGGTTTTATGCTAATACACCCGTAACAGTAGTGAGTGTTCAAAACAGAGTTTATTCTTGTGTTATTATTTCTCAATTATTGTATTTTTTTCCCATATAAACAACCCTAAACCTACTTTTGCCCCATCCTGTATCATTCCATACTTTTACAGATATGGGCAAACAAATTGTGATTGATCAAGGGGCACATGCAAGCTGACCTCTGGTACATGTCTGAGTTGGCAGTAACTCATAGGTCTGTTGTCTCCTGGCAAGTGGTCTGAAACTGAGTGGTAGAGACCCAATTCTTATATTCTGAGATTTAGCCAACAGGACTACCCTATTATGACATCCTATCCTAGCTCAGCAACTTCTCCTACTCCATCCTATCTCTGGACTCCAACCTCTGCCCAATCTCAGTCTCTATTCACTCCTGGGTAGCTTCCATGGGTGCTCCCGTCCCATCTAAAACCTCACTTCCTGAGGAAACTATCTCAGACACACCCCAAGACTTAGCTAGATCTCCTTGTTAGTTACACGCACCATCCTCTCTACATCCCCTGTTGTTGTCTCATATTTAACACTAGATGGACATCTGTCTGCCTGTCTGGAATAGAATAGAGAATGAGTGTTTTCATTCACTATAGTGTCTCCAATCCCTAGAAAAGCTGTACTGGCACATGTAAAGGCATGACGCCAAGTTCTTAGTTTTGTTTTTATAAATAGTACTTTAAGTGTATCAGTCTCTCTTAATAAATGAACAGTGACTGACATATTTTTAGCGCTTACTACCAACTTCCTCAGATGTTCAGTTGTCTTTATTCATATTCAGAACTGCAGGATTCTGGATGGGTATTGAGCATGTGTCTTGACAAAAATAGGACTGTAGGACTTACTCTTAACACATTTTTTGTCATGTACAGGAATGTGCTACCTTCACACTTTTTGCTGACATTTACTGTAGTTTTGGCACTCCTCATCAATGACCCTTTAATGCTGTGTGGCCCCATCCAAAGTCTACTTAGTAGCCAAGAGTTGTGAGGCAGGCTCAATGAATTTCATAAATAGCAACTCTATATGTTCTGCTTATTAAGCCATTATCTCTCATTTATCTCCTGCAGACACTGCTACAGATGGATGCGGACATGGCACCTGCTACAGACCATGTTTTCCTCTGGGAAACACATGTTTGCTATTTTTCATGACCATTCTACTCTAAGACTTGCTTTCAGAAATATTGAAAAAGGAGCTGTAATTAAGCTAACTTACTCTGCTCAGCAAGAGGAAGCAGGAAACAAGCATTTCTCTGGTCACTGTGGGAACTAACCAGAAATGTTGGCTGTGCTGGCTTTGTAATCGTGTTTCTTCTCATTTCTTTAACCTACTTGGATGCAGCAGGAGAGAATATTAATTAATCAACACAACAATGAGGCCGTCCTCTGGAAAGAAAGCGATATACTTGAAAAATATTGGTATCTCTATTCTATCAAGTAAGCTAATTTTCAATGGTCCACATTTCTTGGTTATGTAGGTTATAAGAGGATAGGCCTTCAAATTATAGATGTTTCCCATCCAAAATTAATTGAATTCCTGCTGGTATATTTTGAAGACATTCTATTTAACGTTAGTGAGATAAAAAATGCTAAAATAGAGGCCTTGACTTTCAATATTTAACTGTATTTTCATATATTGCCAACCTGGGTATTATCCAAGGCCTTACTAGTAAATGTTGAAATCAAACCTATGGCTATAAGCCTTTGGTTAATGAAGAAAGAAACTGCCTTATCATCATATTCTAACAGTCTAGAGCTGCTTTTTTTCAAAGCATTTCCCGTGCATGCGTGCTGGTGCAGAAGTTTTGTTATTGGTCCCCCGTAAGATAAGCCAGAAGTCATGAGAAAGTGTTCAGATGCGTCTCCAGCAATGAGACAGAAGACTTTTATATTTGTCGAATGAAGCAATAAAGGATAGAATTTGAGTTTTGAATATCTTTTTTAAATTCTATTGTCCCCAGTAATTCAGTTTTATTCTATTTTATGAAAATATCAATATGCAAAATGTAAATTGAGGGGAAAGGTTCTTTTTGAGATTTAGAGCACTCAGAATGGCAGTGTGGCCTAATGTACAGCAGGTCAGGTCAACGTGGGTGGGATTCCAGCTCCCCCACTTATAGCCATGGGTACAAATTACAAAAACCTTCTGTGCCTCCATTGCCTCATCTGTAAAATGCACAAAATGCTGTCTATTTTTCCAGATTTGAGGGGAAATCCAGAAAACACTGCCTTTGGTGTCAGGGAGCCCTCATTTCCCTCAACTATGAAATGGACATAATCCCTGTGTCCAAAAGTTGTAAGGATTAGATAACTGGATAAGTCTGCCACTCTGTGCCTATTTGGTGTTTAGCAGAACTCCAAAGTTAGCAGTTACTAGTATTGAAAGTGTTTTGCACATAGTAGGTACTCAAAAACTACTAGCTTTTATTGTCTCTCGCTTATGTAGAGGACCCTGCAAATGCTAGGCCTCAAGGTCCTAGTGGAGTGACATGAGGCATCTCAGTCTTATCGTACAGAAGCTCTACAGGATCCTTTGAGAAGCTGCTTATAGATCTAGCCCATCATTGCTGGCCTCTTGTCTACTAGTGGACATTTCCCCTCATATTTTCATCTGAGGATATTCTCCTCTGGGCTGCCCCTGCATTAAAGGGGTCACACTGGCAGAGGAAACTTACCATGATTAAAAGAAGCACACCATAGCTATTTCAGTAATGAGCAATGATGTCAGACACAGATGATCCTATCTCTTTTTTCAAAAAATACTAATATAATGTATGTCTTCACTGCCCTCCCTTAAAAATGTTGCTTGAGTAGGGAGGTGTTATGATGAGCAAAAGGAAGGCCAGAAAGCTTCTAATTACTTTTGAGTTCACAAAACACGGACTTGATTCTTACAACACCATGGCAGACCTTGTTATTCCAATTTCATTGGCAAACCCAGGCTCAGAAATTGGTATTCCAAGCATAGATTGCTGGTGAAAGCATACCTTCAACTTGAACCTGATCCTTAAAACCCTCAAATCTGCGCACCAAAAAAATAGAGGTGAAGTAGAGTTACATAAAAAAGAAGACCATTTCAGGAGAATGTCTCAGCATAATGGTTTGATGTGTGAAAACTTTAAATCATGAACACATGCCTTTGTGAAAGAAATACAATAGGAAACTAAAAATGAATATATGGATGAGATGTGGGTAGAAAAAATAATGGATGTATATCCAAAAATAAAGAAGAGTATTAGGGAAAAAGGTTGAAAGGAATACAGGCATTCCTTTGTGGTCTCAGGCATAACTAGATCCAAAAACCCACAGACACAAATGGGAAAAAAAGGGGGCGAAGCTGATGATGGTTCCTAAATGGCCCCAGGCTTGGAGAGGGAGGCAGCCTTTGAGGATTTCAGACAACCCCCAGGAGAGCCCCAGCAGGCACCTTTGGCAGTGGAACTAACCACACCCCTTGGCCTATTTAACCATTCCCAACTCCGGAGAGCTCCAGAAGTCAAGGGAGAGATCATCCTACAAACAGATGTCTCCAGCCGCTGCCAGATGCCTACCATCTCCTCAGCCCAGTATTTGATCTTTGATAAGAGGTCATGACCTTTCCAAGGACAACACATCCAATGTTCTCAATCATCTAGTTCTCTGTATAGATTAAAATGTAGGTCCTTACTTAAAAGGAGGTCTAGCAGGAAAAGCAAGATGAGAGGCAGGGCACTGGACATTTGGAGGGAACAAGTAAAGAATGCACTTTCTCAAAGAAACTGCCAATGCTGAAGGCGGATCTAACCCTTCACAATTTTGCCTAATAGTAGCCATCATTCTTTGAATATGCATCTTATAGAAAAATTGTGTCTGAGGGTGGATATGTATATGCACAGACACGTAATAAATAATAATAACACTGAATATTATTGCTAACATTTTTTTACCTTGTACCATAAGCCAAGCACTGTGCTTTACACTCATTATTCCATTTAATCTTTATAGCATTCCAACTGGGGTTGTATGTTACTTACTTCATTTAATAACTAAAGAAGCAGATGTAGACATTGATGTATATATAGCTAGAAAGTGGTAGAGTAAAAACTCAAACTAGTCAATACAATTCCAAGTTAACCAGTACATTTATGTCCTAAACGTAAGATTCAATATTTCTATCATAACACACACACATTATATTTTAGGCTCTGCAGCAAAGAAACCAGAGCCCCCTATCTGCTCAGTTTTTAATCTCCTGGTTTAACACATAAATTTTTCTGAAGGAAAAAAATACAGCATTTCATTGTCAGAAAAGATGGAAAAGAAGGAGGGAAAGGTGAAAAAAAGAAGGTTATAAACATTAAGCATAGAGAGCTCTTGTCAAAATTAGAAATGGAAAATAAGAACTTTCTGTATCTCTACAAAACAATGAAAAGGTAACCTTTAAAACTTGAAGGAATTGCTTTAAGTTCAATAAAAATTTACAGCTTTGGTGAGGCTTTCTGCTAAATTCTGAGAATGATCATATAAAATCCCTGGGCAAAAGAAAAAGTGCACAGTATCAAGTTATTATGGTAATTTACAACTCACCTCTCCACTGCCAATTCATCAGTCTCACAACCTTGTATACTTCCACTCTGTGCTTTTCCAGAATTAAATAAAAGTGTCTGGGATATAAGATAGCATTGGGGAAAAGAGGTAAAATAGTGCCTGGCACAAAGTAGAAGCTCAATAAATGTTCTCTGAATAAGGCATCAAAGGGCAAACATAGCACACTTGTCTCGAACACCAGATCTTCTCAAAGGTAAGGAATTTAAACTTTTTAAAATAATAAAACTATCAGGAAACTTAATGGAACAGAATGTAAAATATGAGTGAATATCTAACCTAAACCTCAAAACTTTAAACTAAAAACTGGACTTGCTTTGCCTGCTTAAGGCAACACCAATAGCCCCCAAATCCTTAGGGTGTCCTGTTCTGTCCTCTCCACCATTTTTATTACTTAGCTGAAATATTTGGACAAGTATATGCATATGAATATACATATGTATGTATTTCTCCTAGATTACGGACCTCTGATCTTCCTATTTTAAAATAAACCTGTTTAAGGGAACTGTTCTTTTATGTCATGTTAGAGAGGAATGGTGCACCCTTCCTTTTAGCTTATTAACATATAGCATAGTGGGTCCCTCAGAACCAGAGCAGCCAAAGGGTAACTGATTCTTTCCTTTTCTCTTCTTCATGACAATTATGCTGTGATTCACTTTTCAGACAATTATTTGAACCAAAACCAAAAGAAAGACATTTTATTCTCCAGCATTTTTTCATTTAACGAATTTGAAAAAGAATCATAAAATATCATTATCCTTGTTTCCTGTCCTTTTACCTCTTGTTCCAAACCATGACTGTCCTGAGAAAGGAATTTGGAAAACAAGACAGCACCAACTAGACAAATGTTAGACCTCCTGCTATTAGACAAACAGGCTATTCAATGCACTAAAGTGTGTGTGTGTGTGTCGGGGGGTCAGTCGTGTCGGGTGTCGGAGAAAATCTGGGCATGTCCATGGCAGTGCTGAGCTGGTCAAACAGAGAAGTCCTTGGCAACTCTGAAATATTTTTAAATTATTGATTCAGAATCTATCTTTAGAAAATAAATGAGTATCACAGATTCCTCATGGATCCTAAGGGACATTTATAAATAAAAAATCTTTGTGAACTTGAGGCCAAAGTAGTTACAGAATTGATCTGCCTGCTAATACAGAAGGGACCTTACTCTGTTGAAAATATTCCAGGTCCAGTCATGGTGCAGGCATCCATGGGGTTCTTAATCATTTCTTTGCTGTTGTTTTTTTTTTTGCTAAAACTTTAAAAACAAGTATTTTAGCTTTCCATGGCATTCTCTGTTAACTTTAAATCTACCCTGTCAAGATATATGCATAGACTAGTCATAGAACATAAAACAGAACAAACTAGTGTATACTCCAGAGTAGGAAGATGAACGTGAAGGCTCTAAACACAGTGAGAAAGAGACTTGGTGAAATTTAGTTCAATATATGGCATGCGGGAACTAGTGGAAGAATATTTAGATATATCTATAAAATGAGCTATGATGTCGTCACTCTAATCTGACACATCACAACAATTTAGTTTTCCCACCTTAAATATATATTACATTTATCCCTCCTAAGTGACACTTGTATAGTCCTCTTAAGCTTCCTAAAATATATATCCAATATGAATGCAAACTGATATTATTCATCCCAATTTCACCACTTGCAAGACAATGCCCCTGAGGAGACAATTCCACAGTCCGCTGCTGACAGAGAAAGGCTGACACCTAAGCTCTCATTGCAAGGACATGAGAAAAAGGCATCCAACAGGACAGGGTGACAGGTCAAAAGGTCAAGGGCCAATATAGTGATATGCTTTAGGATATTTGCTTGAATAAATGAGCTTCAAAAACTAATTAAGGAGGTTTATACTTACCACTTATGAGAGAGTATTCAAATTAACAGGACACAGTGAAATCCATTCTCAATGTCTTGTTTTAACCGAAGTAAACGGTAGCATTTATCTGGGTTGTTTGGAGAACTCTAACAATACCTATAGTTTATGAGCATTTCACCCTGCATGTTTAGTTTCTGCTAACTCAGAAGTTATTCTTAAAACTATTTGGAATCCTTCCACCACATATTATTTAGGCAGTGGCAGAAAGTAGCCCAACAACATGCTGGGTATAAGGAGACATGCCTTTGGGTGGACAAAAGCCCTCATAGCTAATGCTCCAAAGTGAAATTTCAGCATCCTGTCATCAAGAGTTGCTGGGCATTTGATTAAATACCCCAGGCATTTGGTCCTCAACCTATTTTCATTTCTCCCCCCAACTGGCAAACAAGAGAAGTTAGATCAAGAACCTGAAGAAAACAAGGTGTGTACTTTAATACAGAAATGCTTTTACCTGCCATGCCCGCTGTGATCCAAATGGAACTGGGTTTTCACAACCTTAGTCAACTTAACTCCTAGCTGGTGGCTCTGTAAAAAGTAGCCATGCAGTCTTACTGCTCAGTTTCCGTGCTGTCACTGTCCGCTGGAATACAATAGAGAGTCAAAGGGAAACAAAGGAGAGATGGACCCAGAAAGGACCTGGAGGTTGGTAACAAAGCAAACGAAGAAAGTGGTAATAAATCCAAGACATCGTGCTGGCCCACCATGGCATCCCAGACCACTTTCACATGGAGGATAAGTATGCTTCAATTAATAGTCACGTTTCCCTGCAGACTCATGATATTTTACAAACTATAAATTATCTAGTAGAAAGCCATCTTGGCAATGTTTTAGGCAAGAAAGAACAGCTACTATCATGCTGCTCAGAGATGGATAAAGCATATTTTACATATTGTGGGAGACTTTGATATAAAGATAAACAGTGTTGAAAACACTAATATTTGGGGAATACAAGAGAACACCTGGCCAATTTAATATCCTTGTATTGTGTCTACAGACACATGGGGCTTTCCATGTGTCCAGTTCCTTTGTTATCTCTTCACTGTCTTTTGTACATTATTTCTTCTCATGCAGATGTTATATTTTACAACAGTAAATAAAAGGCTGTCCATTACCACCAAATCTATATTTCCCATTTTAACTGGAGAGCACTTGACAGTATGCCATTGTTTTTGGTTTGTTCACATTTAAGAATTCACACATCAACAGTTAAACCTTATCAAAAGTTAGAGAATAGTATGCCTTTCCCTCCCATAACAATTATAATGTACATAATTTATTTGTATTTAAATATGTGTGTGCTTAATGAAACATAATTTTCTAAGCTGGAAAGGATGAAACATAATAAAAATAATGTAATGAATACATAAAGAAAATCCATTAAATAGTTTGGCTTTAAAGGTCTCAAATTGGTCACAGTTTATTTATTTTTTATTTTTTTAAATATATTTTATTGATTTTTTACAGAGAGGAAAGGAGAGGGACAGGGAGTTAGAAACATCAATCAGCTGCCTCCTGCACATCCCTTACTGGGGATATGCCCACAACCAAGGTATATGCCCCTGACCAGAAATGAACCTGGGACCCTTCAGTCCACAGGGAGACACTCTATCCACTGAGCCAAACTGGTTTTGGCTGGTCATAGTTTAGTCAATGTATATGAAGCTTTATATTATAGGTTCATGTGTCAAGTTGATAAATGAAAACTTTCTTGGTGCTGGGATAATGACAAATAAAATCAAGTGTAATCTTATTTAATGGGACAGGACAAAAATCTCACCTCATTAGATGGTACATTCAGAGTATTTCTTTTTTTTTGTTTGTTTTATTACTAATGCAGTAGCAGCATTCAAATAGTCTTTCTTATAGGATACTGTGTTCAAGATAATCAGTGTTAGGGTATTAACTAGATCATCCAAAGTTAAGGTATAATTGTAAACAATTATTATTGTTGTTGGTTCAGCCAGTCTGAAAATTTAGGATAAGAAAAAAAGAGTAAGAATTTTCCACTGAGTAGCAATAAAAATAGTATTAAGGTAATTTTATATATTACTATGAACTTGCTAGCATATTTTAATTTCTCAGAAACAATTTTTGATCCCACAAAATATTAAAACTCAAATTATATCTACCCCCAGACATAGGAAATTGGTAATTTGTTAATTTTCTACATTGAGACCTGAATTATCTTTCTCGATCGCATAACTCTGCTCAAATTCATTATAAAAATGACCAATTTACCACCTCACTTAACATGAGAGAGACAATACTACAGAATGTGGGTCTCAGGATAGAACAACCAAATGCTACCTGGGGACAGATGAACGTGCTAGAGCATGTGTGAGTGACTTAAATCGTTCCAATTATTCTTTTACTTATAAAACGATTTCTATAATCCCCATTATGAGTTCCAAACACATACACTTTGAAGTGAGAGCCATTAGCATACGTCATTTCCTACTTCCAGAAGCCAACGCACAATAAATCTCTTACCTTGTAGAGATGGAGCAGCAGAGGGCTCATAATAGAATGAGTGATGCATAAAATGTTCTGCAGCTCACTTCCCCTGGGATTTATCCTTCCAGACCTAGGAACACCGCCTGCCTGCGTGGATGGAATGCTAAGCAATGCGGCAAAACAACCAATGGGTTAGGTATAGCTTTTCAACTTTGCAAAATCTAGAAGAAACTGTAAAATAAGTAACACATAAGCAAGTGTGTGTCTAAACATTCAGGCACAAATTAGCTGGAAAAAAACTCACTGTTTAAATAAAGAAGATGAGAGGTAGGCTCATATTTTTAAGTATGAATGTGTAAATAATATGCTTTTTTTCTTAGAAACTGAAGGACCATTGCATTCTTAAGTGTTGTTTTAAGAGAGAGAGACTGTTTTATAGTGTGTAACACAATTACTCCACAAATAAATCACTGGCTCTGAATTACAGTTAAAAATGTTGGTCAAATAATTCATTTCCCCCCCCTTCAGAAGTGCTCAAAGGAATAAAGAAAATAAGTAATTTTCAAAGAAACATATGAAAAACATTTATATGCTCAAGTGTTTGTTCATTCAATTTCCTCATTTATTTTCTTGAAATTGCCACTAATTTTTTGAAGGCATAATTTCAAATCAGACTTGTCCCTAAGTCTAAGTTTAGCCTCCATTCCTTATCTCATATTTCTTCAGGCATGAGAAGGAAAATCAATGCCCCCACTCACCTTGGGAAGAATTTCACTGCCATGTGTCCATGGTTCTATGGGACCCAATAATCCATGGCTCAGCATTGATTTTTCTATGACACCTGTAGAAACAGCCTCTCCTTCCTTTCTAACAAAATATAGCAACAACAATTGTGTAGTTTCTGAATGAATTAAACAGAGGCTTTTAAGTAAAACTTCATCCTGTAAGGAAATGTGGTTTACATTTTCTGATAAAAAGAAAACTTTGGTTGCTTTTTCTGGGCTATGTAACAACCCTTTAAAGATAATGTAATATATTTATAAAGATAACTTGAATGATGTTTTCTTCAGTACTTTGTAGCTAACTCTTACATTACCAATAGTATTTATGTTTCTACATAAATTGACAAGTTGTAAATAAAGCCTATCAAACTTCAATTTCCAATTTTAAAATATCTCCAAAACAAACCTCTTTTGACTGTGGAAAAAAAATGCAATCGTGTCTTTAAAGTCTAAAGTTTTGATGAAATATAGGGCCAGCCGGGCAGTAAAGTAGAGTAAAGGAAATCCTAGGAGAGAGGCTAGGTTAGCGTTTTATAGCATTAAAGGAGTTGGGAGAACAGGCAAAAGCCACCAACCTTTCTGTTTTTCCTTAACAAATATAAAAGCAAAAGAAATCTTTAAAAAACCACCCCAAAAGTCATGTCCCCAGCATTCTTCACACACCTGATTGAAACCTCAAAGATATTTGTTTCATCCTGGGCAGACTTCTCTGGGCATGTCTGCATTTTCTCCCTGCAGCCATTCTGCACTGAGTGGAGAAACTACAGTTGTCAACTCACTCCATCACCACTCCATCAGCCTGAGAATCTGCAAAATAAAAATGCAGTGTTAAAACACACACACACACACACACACACACACACACACATCCTTTCACATTAGCTTTTCCTAGTAAAGTCCAAGAGAAGAAAACACAAAGCAGATTGCTTCCCACCATATCTGTGACATCTTGGTTAAAAGTGACAAGGCCACGTGGCACTCTGACAGGTGTAGTGTTAAGACCTGACAGATGTAAGCCTGCAAGAACAACCTCCTTGTCACAGATATTTAAGCTTATAGTAAAACTTTGATTTGATAGACCCTTGATTAGCTTGTGCAACTGTGAGTGCTACTGCCTTTCAAATTCATTACCAATGATGCTGTTCTCCATATGACTGCCAATTTAAGCTCCCATCCTGCTAAAAGGAAGGCATTCAACTGCTCATCAAACCTGTGCACAGTTTTGAGTTTAAAGACTTAGAGCAATCCAAACTTCAGATCTCAGAAGAGAAGTTCCATTGTGTATCAGGCCATGTCTACACTGGCTGAGCAAAGCGCTCTGTTCAGATGGAGAAGCGCCTTTGGCAGCTAGAGTCCACATAGCTGACCCATGGATGCTCGGTGTTATGTCTCCCCCTCATCTCGCAAGTGCAATGAAATTACTAAGCATTTGATGACAATGACCCATGATGACAAAGAAAAAGCATGGCATGATTGCGGTTCTAGTTTATTTGCATGGCATTCATTTGGAATGTAACTCAAAGACCTATAAATATAAGAAGAATGCTTCCACTTGACAGGCAAAGGTGAATATGGGCATTGAAATAGTTGGTAACTCAAAATTTGGTTTAACCCATGTCATATTTCTTCTCAACAGAACAGTTGTGGCACAATTTTAAAATGTAATACTTTTTCCTTACTGATCTAAGTTAAGCTTATGACTCTAATTTTATATTTATGGGAGAAAAATCCTCAAAGTTTCAATCATTGAGAAGAGGATTTCGATCTCACAAAAAAATGGGTCAAAATGATCACCTATATTTTGAAAGAGATATTTATATTCTCCCCACTTGCACCATAAAGACTGAGTAACAACCGCGGGTGCAATGCCCTCAAATCATCTTGAATGTGAGATCTTTTCAGAATTCGAGGAGAAAAAGAGGTTTAGCAGAAATATTCTACTAGCAGCTCTGAAATTATAGGCTTCTCACTTCTTCCACCCAAACACTCTCAACCCTGTGAAATAATGGGTTCAACACTAATCACCTCTGGAATTTCGCCAGGCTTCCTCACCTATGAGCAGGCAGAGTTGGATCAAATTGCCTTGAAGGAAGAAAGCCTGTCTCACCCCCATGGATGCCCTCAAAGTGTCAGAGAGAATCCATTCCAATGACTTGCAGGAAGCAGGGTGGAAGACTCAAATGTGTGGGAATCTATCAGAACTGTGCTTCACGAGCTATGATTTACCAATATCACCCCACCCTAAAGTTGCTATGTCAAACTCCAAATCTTGGTTTCCCTGATCACTTGGACCTTGCATGCAGAATGATCTCCCCCTCCTTTTTTATTTTTTTGCCCCTCCCATTTTCATATTTTCTGGATAGTGGTCAGGCTGTTTCTATTTTATAATCGTTCAATTAAGATGCTAAATCCTCTTCTTTGGCCGGGAGCAAAATTCCTCCTTTAGATTGAGTCCTATTAGTTGAATAACTTATAAATTACCACTTAGACTCAAACCAAAAGAAACCTAGGTGATCTAAGAACGGCTTTACTTAGCCAAGTCTAAAGTAAATCGAGCCTATTATTTTCTCTTTCTATATAAAAGCCCTGAGAATATCTAAATATAGAACTACTGTCACTACCTTTGCCACCCAATGTTCGAGGGCCTCACGATGGTGAAGATACCGCAAAGCCCCGTGGGGCGCTTACTGCATGTCAAGAGGTGCTCTAAAGGCTTTATTGGCATGAACTCTTTTAATCCCCATGACAACCCTTTAAGGTAGGTCCTATTATTTCTCTTTTACAGAACAGAGTCGCAGAGGCAGCAAGGGACTTGCCCCAGACCATATGACAGGACGTAATAGAGCCAGGATTTGAATCCAGGCAGCTTAGCTCCAGAGTCTACTCCAGCAGTTCTCAACCTGTGGGTCGCGACCTCTTTGGGGGTCGAACGACCCTTTCACAGGGGTCGCCTAACACCAGCGGAAAATGCAGATATTTACATCACAATGCATAACAGTAGCAAAATTTCATGGTTGGGGGTTACCACCACATGAGGAACTGTATGCAAGGGTTGCAGCCTTAGGAAGGTTGAGAACCACCCACCGGTCTACTCTCTCATGTTGCTTCTTTTCCCCTTGCTTGGTCGCAGCAACCGAACCGTGCCATCATCGATGGAGATCCATGTCAGAAAGTGGTTTCTTTGCATTGCCTCTTTCTTTCCTATGTGAGTGGAATTAATGTGCAAGAGACTACATTTTACCGTCTGACCTGTTCTGACTCCTTGGCTCATTTTCCCCCTATCTACTTGGCATTTTCTTTCACATTGAGCCAACCTCTCCTTCTCTCCGAATAAGTTAGATGCAGTAAGAAGCAAAATTAATTCTCACTGATCATCATTTCCAAAGAGCATGTATGCCTCTAAAACTTCCACATTCTGGAAGATGCTCACTGAATGTGGAAAAAATCAAATAAGAAAGAAACAGCAAGAATAAAAGTGATTAAACAGGGCCTCTGAGTAGAGCATGTACCTAATAGTTGCCTCACAGAATCAGGCCTCCTGAAGTCACATCCTGATATCACCTTTTGCAAGTTGGACTAGTTATTTTCTCTCTCTATGAACTTACTTTTCTCATCTATAAAATAGGAATAAGAATAGTTCTACCTCTCAGGGTTTTGAGGATCAAATCCATTTAAAATGCTTAACCCACTATATTGTCCATAATGAGCATTCAATAAATGCATGCTGTTGCTATTACTATTCATTTAGCTTGTATGAGACTAGCCTCTAGCTACAACTGAGCATTAACAATCAAAAGGTTTACTCATTTTGGTGTGGAACTATTAATACAGATTTTAGGAAAGTCAGTTGTGGTCCCAGGAAATCCTTTCCACCTAGGGATAATTTGGTTTTAAAAATTTATTGCGACATACCTCCACATATAATTTCATTCCCCTTTATTATGTGATGTACAGGCAGATCACAGAATCCATCAAACTACCTGAAAAGTCATCAGAGCTCATAACTGTTGTTGGACACTCACCTCAAGGGCCAGTAGATGTTTCTATAAAGGCTGGGTTTTTCCTAACATAACAGGATTACTTGCTTAATTTTCTAAATGACATTGTCCAGATTTCTGCACAGTTACTGAAGTGAAATGGACCTGGGTAGCAACTTAACAATTTTCAGATTCCACTGTAGTAAAACTATCTCCCCATCTGTCCATGTATTCAGCTCGCTTGTTTCTTTCATTTCCCCCCCGTCCTTTTCCTTCTTTATTTTTTAATAAACTTAGGCTTATGCTTAAGCCCCAACTCTTTGAGGCCACACAGGCAACTAGGCAGAAATGACTGCCCAGAAATTTCTATCACTAAGAGGAAATAATGCAAGTCCTAGAAGGAAAAGGCTGAATGTCCACTTGTACCGAGCTACTTGGTAAGTATTATACGAAGAAAAAGGAAAAGATTGAAACCTTTTTCCTTTCAGTTCTAAAATAGGCACAATGTCGGTTAAGAAAGAAAGGAGCCTGCAGGCCAGCAGGAGAAGCACAGAGAAGCTATTTGAGGTAAAGCTTACTCTTTGCCTGGGTATTCCCAGGATGCACAGAACTGTCTTTTTGTGATCCAGATGCCCCAGGACTTAGGAGCCACTTGCTGGTCCCCAAGCAGCTGGCAGTGAGGAGGATAACTTTTGCCTCACTTACCAGTGCCTTCCCAGATGGCATATTCCGGGAGAAGGAAATATTGATGTATCAAGCAGTACCTTAATCAAAAATTAAAATTTTAAATCAAAGGGTTAGTGTAGCCTCATCTGGTGTAAAGAGAATATACAGGAAATGGAATGGTGAGACAAAGCATGCAAGGTGTCGATTTGAATCTTACACCTGCCCCCATGGAAGCGTCAGTGTTCAGAGGGCACACACTTATAAACTGACAGACCAGCAGACTTTCATTCTCAAGTAAGATCTTAGCAATAATCTGCCTCTGGTTCTCTTGAGGAGCACGGTGTGCCCCAGAAATACTTATCTGCCCAAAGTATCATGAAGTGTGGGGCAGTTTTAGGATTAGAACACATGGAAGCAGAAGGCGGTTGGAAAGCTAGAGAAAAAATAAAATTGTTGATAGCAATTTAATTATTGGAAGGAAAATGGAAGGGCCAGGAAACATGAAGACAACTGATGTCAACATCTTCAGCTGGGAATTACTTACACCAGGGGTGCGGAACATCCAGCCCATGGGCTATGTAAGTCCCATGAAATAATTCAATCTGGCCCTGCCAGGGCATAAGAGGTGAGTTAATTAAATGTTTGCCCATATATAGCAGCCTTAAAACTGATAATTTTGTATGGCCCCAAGAATGATGTTATCAATATTCAAATGGCCCTTGGCAGAAAATAGGTTCCTTACCCTGACCTACCCCTACAGAGGCAGAAAGAGGTGCAGTCCTAGGTGCTCTACAACCAGAAGATGTGGAGAACTGGGGTGATGAGGAGTCATTCAGATTATCTGGTTTCTTACTTGAGATGAGAAGCCATCCGATCACAAAAGTAGACCCTTTCATCAACTATGTGGGAAAGTTATACCATGAGCAGGCTTTCTATCTGAGGTCACCATCAAGTCCACTGAGCACAGTGCCAGGCACAGAAATCATCCTTGACAAGCACCTTTCTTACTCTCATATGGGAGTCTTACTTTCCCTTATTGCCCCTTGGTTAGGTCTACTTTAAGGCTGTTTTAATCCTTTAACCTGAGGGATTTTAGAAAGCATTCTACTTATTTCATATCATATCCAAATACCAACAAAAGACCTTGATTCCCCTAACAACAACCAACCTCCAAACACCAAGTGGAACATTAACAAAAGGAAAAAGAAAAAGATCAGATCTTTGAGTAGTCTCCACTGGACACTCTGAGGACCTGCTGTCATTTCTCATTATCCTTTCTTTTTTCTTTTTATGATTCTCCCACACAAATTCAACCCAGGTGACTTGGCCCTTAATGAAATGAATGTGAATTAATTCAGATCATAAATTTTAATGACACAACACTTCACGTACTCTCAGCTGGTCCAAATGCAAAACTTAGCTTTCTCTGTGGTGAAACTGAAAATGCTTAGGAAACCTTGATGCTTTCACCTCTGCTATTTTGACATAATGAAATAATTTGCATATTTGTAAGGTCAAAGGGGGCAGAACTGAGATGTCTAGCTCCCTACATCCTTATTTCTATCTCATCACTACATATTTCTCCTTCCCCGTGCTTGGCAAGTTTTATAATTTCATAGAAACACAAGTCATAGAGCACAACATTAAGCTTGATCTTGCCATTATGCTCCATTGTTCAAAATTACACTAGTCCCAGAATGTTGACAGAATTCCTCTCAATATTTCCTCTGTTGGTTTATTAAATGGCAATGTCATACTTAAAGCATGGTTATTTCTGGGGCTGCCTGTTCAATTCTTTGAAGACTTGACATCACATTAGAAAAGGTTCCCTCCAATCTTGTACTATTCTCTCTATCCCCGGTATATTTGACATGTCAAAAATAATTATAAGGGGCTTGATAAATACAGGAAACATTTCTCTTTCATATTCCAGAATGGGTGAGTGCAAAGTGGCTTTGTTACAGCATTATCTTAATTGGAAATTAGTATTCAGCATCAGCAATATGTCATTAAAAAGCAGAAACCTGCTCTAACATTTTAGGTTTCTATTTCTGCAACACCAGCCCTACTTCCCAGGCACTGTTTGTTCCTCACAGATCATTATTCCTGGCAAAGACCCTTCTTCCTTAGAGAAATCTCTCACCTTCTCATGCCCTTTTCTTATATGAGCAGTGACTTTTCTATGTCACTTACTAATACGAGGGCAGCTTGTTTAATAACAGGTTTCTGATTAGAATGCAATGAAGAAAAAAAAAGGGAGAGGTGATGATAACCTTATGTTCAGAGCTCTTTGTCTCCTTAGGATGGGTACTGCATGTTCTTTTCAGCAAAGGCAGAAAATCCGTTTTATATCCATGGTCAATGGAGAAGACCCACACCTACATTTCCTTTCAAAGCTCACTATTCTCATACTTGGTAAAGGGCTCTCACAAAGGGTCCCACTCAGTCACCATCTTGGTCATGTTGTAGGAAAACTAAAGCCATCTCTCTGCAAAATCATGCATCCTATGCACCGCTCCTGGAGGATGGGACACTACCTAATATTGGGGATATTATCCCTTCTTACTGGTAATAGGATTACAACACATTTTCTGATTTGTTGGTTGATATCCGTTCCTCTGACCGGAAGTAGGAAGAAACTCAGCCCAATGAGCTTCCACATGGAGAGGTCCGTGGCTGGGTGTGGTGTCCTAACACAAATTCCGTGCTTTGACAGAGAGAGTTCTTGACTTGGAAAGATGGTATTGGGTGTCTTCTCTACCTCGTATATTAGCCTTGTGATTTTGAACACACCACATAGCCCATGAGGCTTATTTTAGAAAATTCTGGTAATAATATCTTTTAGGGGTTATATAATAAATTGGGCAATTGATATGATAATGAAAGCATTGATTCATAATAAAGCATTATACAGATACTCAGCACCTATGACTAATGAACAAATAAGTCAAGACCATGGACACCAGACAGAAATTTAGAAAAAGAAAAGTTCTTATAACTATGTTTATTCAGCTTTTGGAATAGGAGCTTTATTCTAAAGAAATATCACCATTACTGGCATTTAATCTTCTCCATATATTATATATGCAGGCAACCAACTTGCAAGGAATGATAATGCAGTTAAGTACTCAAAACTACATACAGAGTGGACATAAATGAACACTTCTTAATAATTGGGGAGGCATTTCATTGTCTTATAGCACCTAAGGGTCACAATTGTGATTATCAGTGGCTAATTTACAAGGGAGATGGATGGAATCCAAATGACTCTGTGATATAACTGAGCATAAATTTAAGGAATTAATCCATGCTATCCATCTTTAATAGTGTCACAAGTCTCTATTTCAACCAAGTAGCATCACCTCAATAATTCTAAGTTATCTGACCTGCTCATTGCAGTGATTTGTATCCTCTCTGAGGGGATGTTGGCCACAGTAGGAATTCCCAATTCCCACATTCTAACAGATCACCAAGTATGATGCCCCAAAATCATGGTTTTTAGGAGATATTCAAGGTTGGGAGTTTTACTTCTCTACATCTAATCACCATATTGGGAAAGAGCAGCAGGAAGTACCTGCAAAGGTGGGAAGTAGGGAGGAAATAATAGGTTCTAATCTGACTAATTGATGGAACTGTCAAAAAGATGAAATGAATTAAAATTTGAGGAAGACTTTGTAACTTCTTTGGCACTGGACAAATGTAAGGTGTTATTATAATTGTTACTATTAATAGTCTTACTCAGTTTGCAATGTAAAGTTATATATAGCTTGAAAGAGGAAAGTTCTTTTTCAAATGATGGTACATTTATTCCTCCATCATCCAATTCTTGCTTTCTCAGCTAATTTCTCAGCCAACCTGAGTGACAAGTAGAGTCTATTCTTGTTTTCCTCTGTTTTTATCACAGTTTGACATGGTTGGAATAGATGGGTAGATCTTGCAGAGAACACAGCTGCAAGTGAATTTGAAAAATTTTTAAATAGCTATTTCTGAATAGTAGGATATAAAGGTTTCTGCACATAAGGCTGAAGATGCTCTTTGTTAATATGGCTAAAAGCCTGTAGCAATTATTGTAGAATAGCAGACCACTCTGAAAGCTCAACATCTGAATACTATATCTGTTAGGTTGCCATTATCACAAAAGGCAGATACATGTCATAATGATCTCCACTCTGAGCTTAGCCATCTAAATTGACTCCTTGAAATAAAGAAATCTGCATTTGCACATTTGTAGGCATGGATCCTTATGGTTTTACAAGTATAAATGCACAGTAATAAAAGATATAGGCCACATTAAGAACCAAAGATATATTTGGCAGAACAGTGGTAAAACAGAGCTATCGACAGTCATCCATGAACCGACTAGTAGTAAAACCAGATGAATGAAAGTAGATGTTCGTTTTTCCCCCATGCAAAGAGCTATTTTTGTTTTCTTAATTAACTACTACAAACATATTTTTAAATATGCATTACTATAAGCACAGCATGGTGGACAAAAAGGGAGGGGAGAAAAGTATAAAGTAGTTATATATGTAGTAGTATTTCAACTGAATGAGGGAGAATTCTCTCTCTCTCTTCCTCTACATACATATACTATATATATGTATATATATATATATATATATAGTATATGTATATATATACATATACTATATATATACATATACTATACACACACACACACATATATATATAAATAGATACAGAAATAGGTATAGGTATAGATATAGATATAAATGATATAGATATAAATATATATTTCCCCCCCAGTTAGGTTTGACACACATAGACAACTGTATGTAAAGAAAAAGTGTAAAAAGACAAAGGTCAATCTGTTAATCAATATTGTATATGAGAAGGGAATTACAGAATTGGGGAAGGAGGGACAGAAGGAGGAGAGGGAGTTACTTTAATTTTTTTTTAATATATTTTATTGATTTTTTACAGAGACGAAGGGAGAGGGATAGAAAGTCAGAAACATCGATGAGAGAGAGGCCTCCTGCATGCCCCACACTGGAGATGTGCCCGCAAGCAATGTACATGCCCCCCGACTGGAATCGAACCTGGGACTTTTCAGTCCGCAGGCCGACACTCTATCCACTGAGCCAAACTAGTCTCGGCAGAGTTACTTTAATTTTAACTCTTTAGATTTTCATGTTATGATACTATACTTATAATTAATTTTAAAAGAGACAAGAAGAGTAAGTTATGGCACCTATCCTCAGGAACTGTTGAATATGATTACAGGTCTTTTATAATAGAGCCTATGGCTATCTATGTTGGTCAGAGAGTTCTGTAGAACAAATATTTTTTCATTGATGTGGAGAGCACCCTTTCTGGCATATGGCCACTTACCCGTCACAAGAACTTCCAAAGCTTCACCCAGGACACGATGCCGACAATAATCTCAAATCTAAGGAGTCTAAAATACTAATAAAGCCATCATGCTCCTCAGCCCACATTTGCAGCTAAAAGAGTTAACCTTTTTAGTTTTAATGAGACAGATTTAAAGCGTTGGAGAAAAATGCACTTTACATATTAAAAATCTATCCATACCTGCTTACTATATAAAACCTATAAGCATCCCTTTCAGAACATGGACTCAGTTGGGAACAGATGCCACTTTCCCTACTGTTGATGGCACCAATATGTATCCCAACATCAGTGCAGTAATTCTGGGATTCTTTGAAATAACAGAGCACAGAGAACTTAAGAATCTTAAAAAATTGGTTCTGATATATTGTCTATATGTGATCAACTTATTTGTTGGCTTATTTGTGATCAACAAATAAGTTGATCACATATAGACAATATATCAGACATATTCATTTAGACAATATATCAGACATATTCATAGACAATATATCAGACGTATTCATTTGTTCAAAACTGTGCCTTTTCCATGAACCAGCACTTTGTCATGGTGACAGTGTAAGATGAATTATGATCTACTCACTCTCCTCAAGAAACTGACAATTGGCCGAGACCGGTTTGGCTCAGTGGATAGAGTGTCGGCTTGCGGACTGAAAGGTCCCAGGTTTGATTCCGGTGGGGGGCATGTAACTTGCTTGCGGGCACATCTCCACTGTGGGGCATGCAGGAGGCGGCTGATCAATGTCTCTCTCTCTCTCATCGATGTTTCTGACTTTCTATCTCTCTCCCTTTCTCTCTGTGAAAGATCAATAAAATATATTTTAAAAAAAACCTGACAATTGTATAAGCAGTAACTTGAAATACAGAAATTATCTTAGATATTATTAATTTTTTCTTACCCTTGAAGAATTCATTGTCTTTGATATAACCTAAACTTTTCCTCATTATAGAAGCATTGGTCTTTATGTCCATGACTTTAAAATTCAAAATAAAAGAGTTAAGTGCAAAGTAGGTAAACAAGGACTAGTGGGCTAAATCCAGCGTGCCACCTATTTGTATAAATCAAGTTTCACTGGAACACAATCATGCTCATGTTTGTGTATTATCTAAGGCTGCTTTAGATCTACAAAAGAAGAGGTGAGTAGACACAATAAAGAATATATTAATTAAAACTAGATGGTGTCCTTAAAAAACAGAGTAAATCTATTTATCTGAGAGTGATTTCTTGGGGAATATGTGTTCGTTCCCTCTCTTATTCAAGGAACAATAAAAAAAGAGGTTGTGAACAAATAAAACCTAGGTAGCAGGAATATAAATTGGAAATGGAATAACTATACAAGCAGTGTTTTTAAATCTGAACTTTCCACTACATTCATACCCAGGTGTGCCAAGTGCTGAAGTTTGGATGTGTGTGATGGGAGTAGAAAGGCTTGAGCTGATTTATTAGGAAAATAATGGAGCTTATTTAACCAGTCTTTGGAAATGTTGATAATGTTGTGAGAACTGCCCCAATTCCTGAATTCCCAACTTTGTCCTGAAAATAATCTGGCCAAAAAAAAAAATTGCTTAAGCTAAATTTTTGCAAAATATTTGCATGGATAGAAATACTATATAGTTTACTGCCAAAGATGCACCGATTTAAATACGCCCAGCAAGTTGGCTGGGCTTGTTGGGTATTTCATTAACATAAAATAAACCTCATTCTTCTTTCTGAGAGAATAGCATTTGTAGTATTTTTGGAGAATGCAAAATTTATTATGCCAATTCTTTGTATGAAAACTATAGACGAGGTGAGGTAAAAGTAGGTTTATAGTTGTCCCTATAGAAAATAATACAATAATTAATAAAAAATAACACAAGAACATGTTTTGTGTTTCGCATACACACAACTGTAAACCTATTTTGCCACACCCTTTATATGAAATGTAGAAAAATAAAGCTTTAAATTCTTTTCTCTGGCATGGTAACTGGCCACCCTGGAAAATCCATGTTTTAGCATGTGCCTGAATATACATCACATAAAATATGCCTTTAAATGTTCAGAAAAATCACAGAGAAACAATATTATAAAATAATAAGAGTATTGAGAAAATATATTCTTATGATATTTTTAAATAATCTTGGTGTCCTGGGTAAGCCAATAATATATGTTTTTCTTGAATTTCAGCTTCTTTTAGGAGTAAAATACAGTTAAAGCATGGGTATTGGGGGAGAAGGTACAATAAAGAGATTTGTATATTTATGACTCAGTTACCATTGAGAAGAAATAAAAGCTTAATTAAATTACAGCCAAAGGTAAAATGTATACACACATCTAATAATATATGTATATTTCCATGTCTATCTACCCATCCATCCATCCATCCATCTATCAATATCCTTAAATGAGCAGTATCCTGACTCAATTGTCAGCAGTGGAACTAGCAAATATTATTTTCAGTTCTATACCAAATTCCTACACAAACACATCTAAAGCTAATTGAAAAAATAAAAGGTTGCTAACAGGTTCCTAACAGCTGTGTATGGACTGCATAGCTCAGAGAAATTCAAATTAGAAAATGATATAGTTAATCCATAACTGGAATATGCAAATGGCTTGATGAAGATAGTTGAAATGGAAAGTGATAAGACATATATGGGAAAGGATTTTGGAGGAGGTAACACATTTGTGTTGACTCATGAAAGGAAGATGGGGACTGAGACAGAGAAGAGAGGTGAGAAGTGGCATAGAGGCAAAGAAGATGTAAAAGCAAATAAATAATATGGTTTCTGTAGAATACCCAGCTGGTGTGTGGTGTTGAAAAGCACAGTTTAAAACAGGAAATAGTTAGAGATAAGACCAGCGAGAGGCAAGAAATAGCATAGTTAAAGGCTAGAATTTAAGTTGAGACTATTTTGAACTTTAGCTAGAAGGGTGAGGAAACATAAGGAAGGTTTTAAGCTTGAAAGGCAGGTTTAGGTTGGATCGTATGTACGATAACATTTGACATTGACAAAGCTGGTAGAAGAAAAGCCATTTCAATGGTGCAAACACCCAAATAAGGGAGAAGTCACAGCAGTGGCAGCAGTTCTAAACTATGACAGTGGTAGTAATGATGGTCATCTCAGATGGGTTGAAGAAGTATTTAGAATGGAAGATTAGCAGGTCAAGTAATGGATCTGATGTGGAAAACAGTAAAAGTGGGAAAATAACTGTGCATTCAAGTTTGGATGAATGAACGGAACCACAAAACCATGTAGAGAGCATGGGTGGAGAGGTGAAAGGGAACAATGAGAAGGTTGGTTTACACATGTTGAATTGAAAGATGCTCAATGGACCAGCAGGCTGTTGGATAGTTGAGTCTGAATTGGCAGCAAGAGAATTGTCTATATATAAAATTTATGAGTAATTGTAATCATGACAGTAGATGAGAGTATGGAAGGAGAGTGTGAGAGTGAGGAGAGGAATGTGCTGAGGATGAACCCCTGGTAGGAGGAAGTAGAGAAGTCCATGAAAAGAGACAGGAAGAAATGATTCAATGATGAAATGGTGAATGAGGCACTGTGGAAGGTGGGGAGCAGAGAACTTTAAGAAGGAAGGAATGATCAATGGGCCAAATGTGCAGATAGATCCAGGAAAGATGCAAAACCTCCACTGGATTTAGTAGCAATTCAAGAACCATCAGTTCAGTTGTGAAGATTAAGCATGTGCCAGATGCTGGGAATTGTAAGGTGGGGACGAGGAAATGCACGAAATAGTTTATAATCTTCTGCACTGGGAAGAAACACCACAGCTTAGTTAAGAGAGGCTCAGTCTGGATATGAACATATTTGAGACTTTTCTGACTTTATCTAGCCCTGTGACCTTAAACAAATCCATTCTTTAAGTTCAGCCTTTATTTTAACACTAAAATGAGGTGTTTCCCTTTTATGGCTCCCTCTTCCAGAATTTCCAGCTAAAAGAAAAATAAGACTGAAAGTCCTGTTCTAATTTCTGAGATTTCAGAAATTATATTGGATTACGTTTTGTGGATCTTGAAGCAAATATTGAGCAGGTTCCAAGGTCATAAAATTATAGCATGTATCTCGGGAGAAAAATGGCTCTGGTAATAATTAGAAAAGATAGCTATACACATAGTCTTTTCTCTTTTCAAGTGAGAAGCTCATTTAAATCACACAATATTTTTCTTCCCTTTCAAAGTCAAATACCAAGTGTTTGAAGACAAATCAAGGGTAGATTGTTCTAGCCAGAGTACATATGCCAGTGTTGCCAAAAGAAAAGTCAGAATGACAATTTCTGGAGATAAATGATTCATTTCTGTTTCGGTTCTATTCACTAGAAGAACATAACCACAGCTGAGATTCAATCTGAAGTTCAGTAATACAAAATCTATGCCTTTGGTTACCACACAGACAGTTGTTTCTCTCTCTAGTGACTCCCTGGACAATGCCAAATGAAATGACCTCCCAGAACTCTAGCGTGTGAGAGCTAGGGCACTAAAAAGTGCTTTGAGCAGTATATAACTCACATACACTCTGTGTCCTAGGATGAAATGGAATAAATCAAAGTGCAAAGAAATAACTTTATTCTCTTTCTTTTTCATCCTAGAGACAGAAGAAAAAAACACATGCAATAAATATGTTTATTTCTCTTTCTAGGATTTGCTATATATCCTCACTCAGTCTTGCTCTGTCTGACATTTCTCTATCAAAGAAGCAAAATCTTCAAATGATTTTTATTTCCTTTCAGTCCTTTACTGTTTCCGAATCCTCTTTCTATGGTGTTGGATTTCGTTGATGTCATTTTGTTTGATTATTTCCTTCACAACTACTAAATGCATTTCCTCTTTTTTCTTTTTAACATTACATTTACTGTCTCATCCCACTTGCATTATTTTGACCTTTTCTATCTTGGTCCTCTGATTTCCTAAAATTGACACTCTTCTTTGTATAGCTTTCATACATCATAAATAAGCCTATTGACAATGCACAGCTGAACTGCCAGGGATGTTTCCCTGCTTTTCCAAAGACCTCATTACTTCCACTTCCTCCTTAGGTTTCCATGTTGATATTTATCACAGACTCCTCCTGGCTTCACAGTCCATGGGAACACCTCATCCTGCCCTGTCTGTTTTGTCTCTAACCTGCTCCAGTCTAACTTATTTTTCTCTGCCAAGTCATCTCAATGTCCACCTCATCCAACCATTCTTCTTTCACCACTAAGCCTTCTCCCAAAGTGTGACCTAAATCTGTGATGATGTCTTCAACTCAGCCAGTCTTCTCCCTTCCTTCCCTCTGCAATGCCTGGCTCTAGGCTTCTGCAAGAAGTCTACCTTTGCTGGCAAGATCAGGGAAGCAAACATTAATTACAACTTCTAAAGCATACATCTTTCCTTACACCGTTCCTTTTTTTAATACCTAAAATTACCCTATGATTTGTAAGTTTCATGCCTTCATGACTTTAGTGGTATTTTCTCACTCCAAATTCATTATATCTGTATCCCCTTTATGAGACTTTAAATTCCCCAAGTGCAGGAATTACATAGCTATAAATCAACCTTTTAAAGGACTGCTCAGTCATCTTTTTAAAAATTATTTTAACAGTGATGATAAAGTAGAAGCAACTATGCAAATTTACCTGTTCTTCCACGAGGACATAAATGAACAAGTCATCTTGGTAACTACATAGCTTGGCTCTATCAGCTCCCCAGTGGGCCTTGAAAGCACTAAGCCTGTTTCTTACCTTGCTCCCTATCCTGTGGAGCTAATCCAACCATAGCCTTGCCTTTGAAGTCAACTGGAACATCATGCATGACTGAACTCCAGAGAGTGCACAAAAGCAAAAAACGAAAAATGGCCTGTTATTCTTAACCAAAGGGACTGTGCTATTTCTGTGTTTCTATACCCACTTGGACATCCCACAGACTTCAAGAGCCTGCATATGAAGTGGGAGAAGGCACTGAAATTAGCAGTGTCTTACAAATAGAGAATGGCAGCAGACGAAGCTACAATAGAATAAAAGTTTTAAGCTCCTAGTATACCTTACTTTTTTTTCTTCTATCAAAAGTCACAAAATTCCCAAATATAAAATCCTGAAGGCTATTAAACTCCCCCCTGAGAATGTCAAGCTCTTCTGGAAATGGCATCCACTCTTCATTGGAGGCATAACAATTGCCTTGTGGACTGGCATTCAATTTCATGCAACAGCCATTTATCCAGAATCTTTACTGAAAAGGAGCTGTGCCCATCAAGAGGAGAGTACCATCACCATCTTCAAGAATAAGAGCATAAAGCAGCTCTCATAGAATGTAGCTCTCCAAGGCCACTTACAAACTCTCAGGCAGCATCAGTTTGCCATGCAACAACATGGTGAACTATAAATTACAGCTTTAATACTCCTTTTCATCGTGAAGGGCTCAAAACTAAGTGACCTTTTGGAAACTAACTACATTTATAATGAACATACATTTTCACCCTGCAATTTCTTTCCTAAAAATAAATTCTATGAAAATAGAAGATGCCGACTAACTAAAGAACTATGTGCACTGTGTGTGTGTGTGTGGGGGGGCCCCGCCCCTTTAGACTCTACAGCAAGTCTCAGAGTGATGATATGTAAGCTGTGGAGAATAATAATATTTGTTTCATAGCCCATGTGACTCTGATACGTGACATGTGGGAAATGACCAAGAAATGTTAATAATGTGGGAATTATAATCCTTATTTTACAGAAGAAGAAACTGTGTTTCAAAGATCCTAACCAATTGGTCCAAGGGAACAGCAGTTAATGGGATTTGATGTGATTACAAAGCCTACATTCTTCTGACCTTAAAGATTTCTGCTTCACTTAGAGCCCCAATGTGACTAAGAAAAGGAGACATCAGCTGGGAAGATGTCCCGCACACCATCCCAATGCTCACGTAAGGATGTCTGTGATCTATAACTTTTCTTTAAAGTGTATGCTTGAATATCAGACTTTCAAAAATCATTCTAGGCCCTCTAATAACAGGGAATTAAATTCAAATGTAAAAATCCCTGAAACCATAGCTGGTTAATCTAGCCTAAAAGTACAAACATGAGCTTGAAAGCTGACTCTCATTGATTACTGACAACATCCTAATTTATTATAGGGGTAAAAAAAGGCGCTCTGCTTCTTGGCATTGATGTAGTATTGGTATTTCTATTTCCTGTTTACATATTTCAAGATCAAACATAAGAAGTTGTATGTGCCATCAGAAGCATTGTTAATCAAATTAATTTGGCTACTTTCTTGGGGGAAAAGACTTGGATGACAATGAGTAAGCTATATCAAAGTTAAATTGTTATGAATGAGCATGCTGCAGATGTACCAAAGAGTGTGCCATCCACTGTAAGAATGCACAAGGTGAAGGATGCCCACATTAACACATATTTACTTTTAGAGGTATAGCACTAAAATTAAATTTGAATGAGAAAATTGGCATCATGACCTAGCAAGTACAAGTCAGAATAAGTGACTCTGTAATTAAACACAAACGAGATCTCATTTCTTCTAAACATTTTCTTTTATCTTTTCTTATTTGCAGATGTAACTGACTGCCATTTTCCCCAATGTAAAATATCTTGACTTTCTCAAGTTTTGGGTTGGCATTTTTTTGTGTTTTTTTTTTCCCCAAATGATGTGAGACTAAATGTGTAATTTCAGAGATAGGCTAGATACAATGTCTCAAAGTCACTAGTCTTCATGTTCCAAATCCCCCACTCATAGGAGGGAAGAAGGGAGAAATCCCACTGAAGAAGCTCTCAACCATACCTTTTACATTGCATGGTGTTCAAAAGTGCCTACTGCAAGTGGCTATCACAATGAAATGCAGCCTAGGGCAGGTAAGCAGTGAGAGGAGTTTCTTATTTGAGGCACCAAAGGCATTCACAAGTCACAGGGAGAAGGTGGGGTGTATCTGCTCTCACCTGGTGAGACATGTACGTGCTAAACCTTGCTTCCCAAAGACACCAGAAGAGCTGCCACATTCTGGAGAAAATGTTACTATCTACTCTCCAAGTGGGGCTCATTATATGTCCTTCCATCTGATTCTCCCTATGATGTATATATTCACATAATAGGATACACCGGAGAATTGTTTATTGCTACTCTCTCCCCTTGTCCCCTTAATAACAGAACATCTGTCCTCCAGTGCTTATGGGATAGCATATACTGTCCACAGGAGATGTCTGGTGAGAATGGGATGAGCATTTTTCTATCCCTGAGCAGAGAAGGCAGAAAATGGCCAAAAAAATGGCCAGCCTTCTTGTTGCTCTGTCTACAAAATACCAACGCCACAAGATAAAAGAAGAGAATAATTAAGTGATTGCCGGGCTTTTCTGCATGCTTGTCTCAGTGTAACGAAAGGCAAACATGTCCAGGTGTTAAGTAAAGTTTTAAATTTCTTTGGCTGGCAAATCTTTGGCTTTGGAAATGATAATGCACATACAAAGTTGTTGTTTATTCTTAAAATCCTAAAACTTTTTGTTCAAGATAGAAACTAAGAATTAAACCAATCCCACAGGTTTTTGCTTAATGTTAAGTTTTATTTGGAACGATGTTTTTATCAACATGGGTGAATGGTGTAATATTTCTGCCAGAGAGTGAAGCTATGGGCAGGGCTTTACACATCCAAGGATGCTGTGAAAGACAGCTTTGAAAAGTTTTCTGGTGTGTAGAATGTGTTAGCTTGACTTCTCAAGATAGCGAGGAAGTGTTTCGAAAACATTTCAGTTTATATTTGTGTCCAAATTTTGGAAGAATACCGTGAAGTACAATGATAATGGCAATGGTAAAGTCTACCTTCCTTCACATTCTATATAATAAAAGCCTAATATGCAAAGTGACCCATAGGCAGGGGGGAAGGCCTGATGAACAGGCAGTGCCAGGCTAGCCAAGGCAGGTGCCAGCAGGCAAAAGGAGGGGACAGCAAAGAGGAGTGGGGGCGGCGACTGGTGTGGCAGGGTAATTCGGGGGCAGGGCTGGCCACTCCCTCCGGTGCTATCCCCTGACCAGCCTGCTGGCTGCCTCCCCTAGAGGGAGGCCAGACTGTAATTAGGCCCCTGAGGGCTCCCAGACTACCAGACGGTGCAGGCCTGGCTGAAGGACGCCCCCTCCCCAGTGCACGAATATTTGTGCAACAGGCCTCTAGTTTAATTATAAACCAACAACAAATATTTGTAAGTTTCACTGAATTAATCACAAATCATGTGACACAGTTAATTGTTTTTGAGTCCTCATGAAATGAAAACCTTCATTTTCCTGATGAAGTCAATTGGTGAAAATTGTAAAATCCATTTTTAAGAACTCGTCTTTATTTTCAATGTTCTATTATTGTTCTCACAACAAATAATCTGAAACAATATTCTGATCCAAAAAGCTATATCTGATTGTTAGTATTGCTTTCTACCTGTGAGAAAATAGCTTCTCCATTCACAGTACTGAAGTATGATTGCTAAGAGTAATTTTATTATATTACCCAATATGTTCTTTTGAGTTGTTTTTCTCTCTCCAATTACCCTATAGTTGACAAGGGAAAGATCGTATTTTCTCTTTTTTGTATAATTCTCCCCAGTGACTTTAGCAACACTGGTCAGACAAAACCATAAAGAGAAAAAAAGATCAATTGAATAATTGAGTAAATAAATGACTTGAAGTGTTCTCAAATTTGATAATAATCATAATTTTGAGTAAAAGAGATGTCAGTTTGGTTAAAAAGATCATATTCTGTACCAATTTTTACCTATCTTGGAATGAAAAAAAAATCCCAACCCATATAGAAATTCTGAACTCTTTAAAATATTTTGTTTTGTGATAAAGAGCTAGACATTTTTTGCCCTATGTTCCAACATTTCCTATATTGTCTTTATCCAACAACAACAACAATAAATAATGATATCACCAAAGAGATAACTGATTGGGGGAGGTTAAAATGTTCAGAACTTTTAGAAATCCAATGAGCACCTTGGTGAATTCAAGTGGGCTGTACTGCATTGAATTAGTAGGAATTGAAATGGGCTGCACTGCATTGAATTAGTGGAATTAAACTCTGGATATAACTATTTCTGGCACTTTGAAAGTCTTTAAGATGACATGTTGTTTATTTATATAGATGGTCCGATTCTTATACCATGTTAATACTTTTAAAAACTATTTTTCTAAACTAAATATAAGCACAACAGCTGATGGGAAGTGAGGTATGTTTCACATTTTCTTTATGTAAGTGTACATCTCCAAGGTGACTTCCTTGGCACTTGAAATTTATACCATTCTCGTTATTTTTTTTAATTAAAATTAAAAGCTGCTAACGTGAAGCTATATTTGGAAATGTCACCAAATGAAATGTCTCTTAAAGATCAACAGCGTCATCATACAATATCCTTAAAAAAATGGAAGGATATTATTCATACACCACTTTTTTTTCATATTAAATCTATAAGCAAGTAACAAAACAGAGGACTGGGGAAACTTAAAAAAAATAATTTGGCCAAAATGAGTTACTACCTTAGCATACTTAAAATATAGTGTTGTTTGCACATTCAAATTGATACGCAATGTCCCCAAAGATTCCTGATATGAATTCAAGAGGGAGCCAAAGGCTTTATCATCCCAGTAACAAAACAACCGGTTAATCCAGAGAAAATAAAATCTTCGACCGACCTAACTGATGGGTACTGTGTGGAGAAAACTGGCTGATTAAACATTTCCCCTTTCCAACTGCATGTGGTGTGTTCTTATGGCAAATCACAGGGGCTAAATATTGTTCTCCATTGTGCACCCAGGTGGCAGCGAGATACTAACGATTACACACTGTAGCTGAGTGCCAAGGTTCATGCCTGAAATTAGTGTCAAAATGAAAGGGCCATAGATGGTTAGGGTTAAAGGGGAGACAAGCCCATCCTCTGCACTTCACTGACATCAACGCAGCATGCAGCAAGCTTGGGGAGCACTCTTTCATTTTTGGAGCTCTCCTGGATGGTTCAACTGCTACTAGTACAATACAGACGGTGGAAATATTTCTTGTTTCTTCAAAGCAGAAGGTGGCTCAAAGAAAGCCTCAGGGGCAAGGCTTTATCCTCACTTATCTCAACTAGCAGGTAGGAATTCCCAAAGAATGGGACTGCTTCAGCAGAAGGCTCCCATGTAAATTAGAGAGTACACACAGGCTATGCTCTCTGCGTCAAGGTGCAACCTTTCTAGCTTGCTTCACCCAGGAATACTGGGTGCACAATGGAGAACAATATTTAGCCGCATATATTATGTATTTGTAGTATTTTCTTGAAGGAAGCTCCGTATTTATGTGTACAAGTCATGGCTCTCACAATCAATAAAACAGCTCCATCGCAGAGGTCAGATGTCATAGTTGCTTTAAGAAATATTCATCTAGATTTTCCTATGAAGTAAAATTTCGACCTTAATTTTACCTTAGGCACTAGGTTTGATATATGTATTCACACTTGAGATTTCAAGACTACACGTTTGAATACAATTAAAAAATGTAAGTCAAATTAACCAAAGAGTTGCTTATTAACAGAAGAAATTTTACACTAGGTAGGATTTTGAATGTTAAGTTGCCTTTTATTGGGGGGAAAAAAATCCATCATGAAGTATTAACTAATAAAACATTATGCCTGGCTAGTGTGGCTAAATGGTCGACCTATGAACCAGGAGGTCACAGTTCAATTCCTGGTCAGGGCATATGCCCTGGGTTGAAGAGGGGAGGCATCCAGGAGGCAACCTATCAATGATCCTCTCTCTACATTGATGTTTCTATATCTCTCTCCTTCTCTCTTCCCCTCTGAAATCAATAAAATGAAAAACACACGTACAAAAACTTTATAGTGGTTAAGAAGATGGCTCTTTTGGGGACAAGGGTTGTCAGCAACTTGTATGATACTAAAAAATATCCCAAGGGAGAAAGAAATAATCATATACAGCATAAAACAATAAAACTAAATTTAGAATCAGCTATTTCATGGACATGAATAGTAATGGGAAACATACACAAACAGATCATAGTTGCACTTTTCTTAGAAAAAGCAGAAAGTTCTTTCTACGTATGAAGTATTAATATTGATGGGTGACAATTATTCTCAGAAGAAGCAAAAAATATATTTGAAAGTAAAGATTATTGTGTATGCCTATATTGCCTTATTAGGATCTCTGACCCTCAGAAATGTAAAGATCAAGGTCCTGGGCTATAAACTTAGAAACATTTTTTTTTTCTTTCCCTGTTGTTTCCTACTGTTGTCAGTCTCTCCCCTCCTTAACACCTCTCTTCCCCTCTTCCCAGTCTCAAATGTGTGTTAACTGCATACTCTATGCCAGACACTGTGCTAGGCAGTGGGGTTCTTGCCTCCAAACCTCTTACTTTAGTTACTTTCATCTCTTCTTATACTGATAGTTCCCTGCATCCTTTGCCGGAACACAGGAAATAGGTGAAACGTTACCTAGCCTGAAATCACATTAGTTGTTGCAAATGCCATGTGTCCACCAATCAATGCAGATAAAATAATTTTAGGATTTCATTTCTAAGAATCTGTGGGACCCATGTCTTTGACCAGACACTGAAGGATGGGAGGGATTGAGAACACAGTGCGGACTTCGTGAGGACAGCGAACAGATCAGCCTTCCAGTGCAGAAAACTCCTATTTAGGAATTGGCAATAATGCCGTTGAGAAGAGGAAAGCCAAATGGTGAGAAGTCCAATGAAGTTTGAAAATTTAAAAAAAATTATCTCATTGGCCCTGGGGACTACATAGATGCAAATGGGGTTAACAAAATGAAAGTATCAAGGTGGCTCTGAGCTCATATTCCAAGGGCAGAAACTTGCCTGATAGAGTCACTGCTTTATTCTGAATACCTCCAGTGGGCCTACAATATCAAAGAGGCTCCATAATATTTGTTGAATGACTAGAATAATGAATGGAAGCTGAAAGACCTCAGTATTAAATCATCTCAGATGCTTAGTAGCTCTGTGACCTCCAGGGAGTTACTTAACTTCGAAAAGCCTCAGTTTCCTCATCTACAAGCAGGGATAGTTGAGTGATACTACTTTTCTCATAGTGTAATCCAAAAGGATTAAGTTAGAAAACAAAGGCAAAGGGTTTAGCACATTAACTGGCATGTAGAAATAATTGTCAGACATTAGTAATTAGAATTAGAGGTCCCTTAAGTATAAGAAGTATAAGAAGCATTGGAAGGAAGTGTAAAAATAATAAAACCAGCTTAGTGTCTGCTGTAGTGCAGGCCTGAGTAGTGAGGGAAAAGGTGTGATGATTTTAGAGTGTGATGCTTTTCTAAATACATATCAATAAGATAAGATCTTAAAACACATTGTGACTGTTTTACCAACGTATTCTTTTGAATTGGTATTTATGCCTACATTATATTTAAAGTCACTTAAAGAATAGATAAGAAAAATGCAAGTTCCAAAATTATATGGATTGTGATGTGATTAGCTGATGATGTATGTATGAATAGCTGGTGACACTCCTATAATCTGTAAAGTCAGCCAAATAATGAATATTAAAATAATGGTGACTATTAACTTAAGAGGCTCAAGAATAATGTCTAGCACAGGATAGGCATTGAATAAATGTTTGTTGAATGAATGAATGTTTTCTAAATCTATATGGTAGCATCTTTTTATACTACTTAATTTATTTCCATGTTTCAGATTTCCAGCAAATTGAATTCTTCAAATATTTCTGGAAAATCCAGTATTTTCCGTGATGCCTGCAGTAAACTATGTTAAAACCCTTGAGGCTGTGATAATTAAACACCATATGTTCCTGACCACGGTGTGTTGCCTTGCCTTTCTTTCTCTAAGGAAACTCCTAGCCTTATGGTATATTTTAGTCTTTGCAGTTGGACTGTGAACTCCGCTGTCAGAAAAATACAGGAAATCCAAGGATTTATGAACCATAGGTACATGTGCTTAAATAACACTCAGCAACATTAATAATATAAATGATGGCTCAGAAACTTATTAAGAATGTAAAAAGTTTCTGTTCAGGATAGATATGTTGTAAGGTCAGACAGTCTAGCAACTTTAGAAGAACCTGGGTCATTATGAACATAACAGGCCATCTCTTGATAAAAAATAAAATCACAAACACCATTAATCAAACTACAATTTTCACATTTAAAAATCTGAACACATTTTTTAAAATTTCAATTCATTATTAGTGAATGCTAGAGCATATAGTTGAGCTTTTAAGCATAAATTTATCTTCTTCAATTATTCTGATAACATTGAAATGAAAGAACCCCACGGATGGCAATGCAAATTAAAATCTGCTGTTGGATCTCAGAGGTGATTAATACATGAAGCAACAGTAGGTAAAACTTTCCATGCGTCGTCGAACATTATGCTGAAATAGGAATTTGGGGTGATGCCCTTACTGTATTAAATATTCTAGATTATGCTCAATGTAAGTCAAAGGTTTGCCACTTTTGTAGAAAATAAACGAAAGATGTTATTGAATTTACCTGCTACCACCAGGAAAATCCTATAGCCTAATATCAACCCACGGCCAAGTCAAGTCTCTCAGCACTTTATACACAATTTCCAATGACACTAGTTTTGAGGTTCCCCCTCAAATTAGACAAATATGTTAAACAGTTTCAAAGTCAATAGAACTTTCTAGGTGACAGATAATGTTGGCACACCAAAAAAAAAGACGAAAGACAAAATTATAGTGGCAGAAAGAAATGCAGAGTAACCAATTGTCCTGCCAAGCTAGTACTTGGAAAATAATATTAATCACAAAAAAGAAAGCAAACTTGGGGAAATGTAGTAAACATATGACAAGGGAAGAATTATCAGATACTTGAGCCTAATTTTATTCCTATAAATATGTGCATTGACAGCGTGTCAATTCAGCACACATATTCTATCTTGACTTCAAATATTCACTACAATTAAGTTAAATTGAAGAAAACATATTTCCACCTAGAGTTTAGAACAATGCAGTTTGGAAGCTAATGTCTCTGTGTAAGTTGCACAGAATGACTGATTTAAGGATTTCATTTTGACTTACATAATTTGATCTAGTATGTCACAACTCCAGTTCCCAAAAGGTTTGATTATTTAAAAGTGATGTGATTAACTTTCCTGGGTCTCCATCTCCTGAAAGTCCTGAGGGGCCAAGATCTTCCTGGTATCATTGCCTGCAATCCTATTACATTTCTGTATCTGCACTTACCTAGTCCTTAAAGGTAGATATAATAAGTAGATATTTACAGACATATGTATTATTTCTCAGCCCATATTTAACTTTTTAAAAATTACATGTCATTGGGAAGCACAGTCCATTTTGGAATAGGCATAGTATTTATTCTTTCTGCTTTCCAGTCTTTCTCTGACGTGTGTGCTTCTTTATTTTTCCTCTTTAGCAAACTATCATATACAATATTGCTCCCTTTAAGATACATCTAATTCTTGTAAGGAAGTACCAAATTAAAAGAGGAGGAATTGGAAACACTTTTATCTCGAGTTCAATGCAATTGCTTCAGCTGAAATATATGCATGAAGACTTTTCCGAAATAACTTTCACATGAGGATAAAATGATTTCTATGTAAGAAACAATTACCAGCCAACATTATCATCACCAGAAAATTGTAAGCTAGAATGAGCAATAAAAACATTGTATTTGAAATGAGATATTAGAGAATAGCTATTAAAATATTTTACTCAATTTCTATTACACCTTAAAATGAAAGCCATCAAAATGTCATTACAGGCCTTCTCCCTAGATTCTTCAGAGACTGAATTTAATCATTTCAGGAAATTGAGCACTATCCAACATTCACTTTAATCTTTTGACATAACAGCAAAGCAAAACACAATGAGAAATCTATACGACATTTTATATTAAAAGATGTTCATATATATACATGGATACATACCACATACCGGGAGTATTTGTCTTCTTCCAATCCCTAGAATTAAATATTTCTTGTGACATTAACCACCTAAATAAAGCATTATCTTTAGGAAGACCTGAAGAAACCCAAGATAAGAAGCCACAATTGAGCTTTGCCAAATCCCAGTCTTAATAAAGCGCTAAGTAGCAGTTTTTTTTAAAAGATGCCTTCAAAAATCATTATTTTAGAAATTACTTTCAGGAATTTATTACCTGTACAACAGAGCATAGAACTTTTAACTGCAGCTCAAGTAAAGAGAACTAAGCATTAGTTGGATAAGTGTGATTACCCAATAAAAGCATTCTTATGCCTTCTTTCTGAAAACTCCAAGCATTTCCAGGCGGAAGAGACCTTCCATATTACCTACTCCTGGTTCTTATTCGCCAGTTTTAGGAATAAAACCTAAATACAATAAAGATCATTTATATTGATTTCTAAAATGAGCATTTTCTCTAAATAAATAAATATATATATATATATATATATGTATATAAACAAGCTGCTTATTTTCAAGACAGAAAGTAAACAAAGTACCTGATTTCATTTTTTCCAAAAAAAAAAAAACAACCGAGGCAATTGTAGCCAATGGCTCACAATACAATTCCCCGAAAGGTAGTCTCTTCCTTAACACGATCACGTTCAAAAGAACAGTTTAGATTTTGAACAGTTTTATTTAGAGGGCAGTTTTCCAAGGCTACCGACAAGAAGTACATGCAACGGTTTGTAAAACGGCACTTTATAAAAAAAAAAAAACAAATGTTGAATTCTTACCTTGCAGTTCGAGGAGGGAGGACTCTTCTCAGGGAACTCATTTTTTTTTTTTTCCTTGAAGATGCTCCGTGCTGGCCGGTTTAGAATAAAAACCATTAGCATATCACTCTTCAAAGAGAAGAACCGCACTTGTACAAGAGCCACACTCTCGGAAGGAAGCTGTGGGCGCTTGTAGGCACTAAGTGCCTTTGCAGACACCTCCTCTGTGCCCGTTCTCTTATTAGCGGAGTGTGCTCCCTGCAGTCTCAATTAAGCAGTTTTTTAAGGGAATGGGGGGGAAATAAATGTCTGAGGGCTCATCTGCTGAGTACGGCTGTCCACTCCACAGCCTCTTAATCACCCGGGCTCTCTTCTATCAGGGTTCTAGAGGCGGGGAAGGGGTGGGGTGGGGGGGCGTCCTGGGACCCGTCATTAGCACACCAGCGGAACATGCCTGGGAATCACCAACATTAGATACAACTTTCCCTCCCAACAACCAGCTTTGGACTGAAGGCACCAGAGCCGCACACCGCCCGCCCGCCCGCCGGCCTGAGCCTCAGCACTTGGCACTGGCGGATCCAAGACCCACCCCAAGGCAGAAACTACTCCTGACTTCTCAGCAGCGCCCCAGCGGAATCCAGGCACCCGCAGCCCCAACCCGAGAGAAAGTGAGGACAGAAAGGTTAGCCTTTCATCCCCCCGATCCTCCTCCGACCCACCCAGCGCCGCACCAGCTGAATCGCAAATGAGATGCTAATGCCCAAGAAAATGAAAGCCAATTTCCTCCACTTTGCTCCAAGTTTCAGAGGCCCCCCCCCCCGCCCCTCCGCAATCAGAGATCGCTGTTTGTGGAGGCTGCCTTGTTCCATACCATTAACTCGGAACAAAACATATTTTTAGTGGGACAGCGGTGTTTACTTGTAAGAACTGAGGAATTGTTCGGCACCATTTGTCACTCGCAGACAAAAGATGTGCAGCCACAGTTTTGGACATCAATCAAGGTACATGCTCCTCATAAAAAAAGAAGATGATGATGATGATGATGAAGAAGAAACAGCTTAAGTCCCCCCCCCAAACCACCGAGATTGAGGTCAGACTGGCCATAGCAACCAAGAACAGGACTTAGTCTCCAGAGGACCTAGCAACGGATAAATGAGTTCAGATCTCTTTTCATCTCCACTGGTGTGAAAGCCAAAATTAAAAAGATTAGATCACCCTGCACCCGTTACAAAAGGTGCCACAATGAAAAAGTCATTTCCAGCCTTTGAATCACATCAAATAAATAACATTCATCCCTGCCATAATGAACAACTTTCAAAGTAAATTGAATCTCCATAGCGCTGCTTTCCCTGGCTGCACAGTATTTACATAACAATATATCACAGGAAGCTCAGAATGGGTCTTGTAAATGGGGAACTCCGGATAAAAAGCATCTTTAGCCCCGATTACTGTATACTCAGACTGCTTTCAATCCCCCTCGTTTAAACAATGTGTGGTATCTGGAACATAAACAATGTTTTCTTAAATTGTGGGAAATGAAAGTTTTGGGTAAATTTTTAAGTGTCCGGACTCACCCCTTTAGAGGGGCACTAAGAATGTAGAATCACTTAACCTCCTAAATTCATGCCCCGGGTTCATTTTTATGACAAAGAATTCTCATCTATGTGCACACTTGTTTCTTTGTTCGTGCCAGCAAAATTTCACCCTCAATATCTCCTGAATTTTTATATGTTACTAACGAGGAAAGTCCTTTTGCAGATTTTTTTTAGCATGTGGCTCATTCATTATTGTCATTTCCTCGAAAGTAAAAGGTATTCTCCATTGTCATCACAATAATGTCTATTAAGTTTTAGCAATGTCTCTACACAAATTAATCATTTTCTACAGCCTAATTTTGACAAAAATTGCTCCAAGTGATTGCAAACAATTTCTAAGGACTAATATCCAAATATACCATAGACTTCCATAAACTTATGTACAATTCACATATTTCAAAGGGAGTGCATTCAAAATAATACAGTTAAATCTAAGTTAAAAATATACCAGCATAATCCTATCTTTTTGTGGCAGTTCACACAGACGTTAGTATTTGAACTCCACAGGGAAGCTCATTAATTTTTAAAACTCTCTGACCTCAGTACAGTTGAGTGTAAAAATAATTACAAATTAAGAATGAAAGAGCATCGCTTGAATTCTACATGGCCATATGCTCTACGCTGCACAAAACATTGCTCATTATCGTCAAACAGAATTTCTTCCAGATATGAATTTAAACAGCATGATAAATGTCACCAGATAGACATAAAAAGCAGCTCACCCTTTCGCCCAGTCTGTTCACGCCTCACCTCCAAGGATTCTAGTAACACAAAGCCCGAGAACACAGGTTTGCAGGCAGTGACAGCAGAGATGATACCCTCACGAAAATGTTTCCCTATTGAGACTCGCTCTCAGCCACAGGGATGCAAAAGCACAAGAATCGAGGCATAAATATGTCCTTACCTGAAACTTGTCAGAAGGACTGTCCTTGAGTCCTTGTCATTGTTGTCACCTCCAGTGGCCCCTCTTGCCATCGTGGAAATTGGCTCCACTATGTTTATTGCTCTGTGCCTCAGTTACAGCTGTGACACACATCTGCCTGCATAGAACCTATAAAGGGAGACAGGAAGAGAGAGAGAGAGAGAGAGAGAGGAGAGAAATGGAAAGAGGGAAAGGGAGAGGCAGGGGTGTATGTGTGTGTGTGTGAGGAGAGAGAGAGAGAGAGAGAGAGAGAGAGAGAGAGAGAGAGAGAGAGCGCAAAAGGGAGAGACTGCTGACTTGAGACTAAGAACCTAAAACCTCCAGCCAAGACAAGCTGGAATAAAAATGATCAAAGCTCTGTCCTTCATCAAGAGAGCAGACAGAGATTTTTTTTCCTCCTCCACTGAAAAGTGGAACTGTCATTTGGGATTCTCACCAGGAAAGCACAGACAGAGGCAGACCTTCTCCGGAGTGTCGGTGCTGCCCAGCAGCCCGTGCAGAATACAGGTACCTATTGTTCCAGAGACAGATATGTAGCCAGCCAGTCAGACTCTGACAGATCTCAGCAAACCAGTGAGCCTGCCTTCAGTTTAACTCCTTCTTTACTAGTGCTTTTTGGACAACGCAAAGGTCTTCTCATCACCCAGGAGAAATAAAGGGAGATGAGGCAGATGAGCTCATGGTTATGAACTAAGCCTGGATCTTTCACAAAGAGAGACTCTTCAGGACTGTTATTGAAATGCTAAGTTTCATGCAAACATCTTATTTTTTATTTTTTCTGGAAGAACTGAAGCATTAGATTACACGGGGAAGACTTAGGGAGTAAAAGAAAACCTTGATATCCAAGATGAACAGAACAGCCAGTTTTAAAAGGAAGACAGAAACTGGGTTTATTCAAAGCATCCCGAATATAAATATATATATATACTCAAAAATGGGGTTACCTGAACCAAAGAGGCCCAATCTTTTGCCTCGGGGTGTGGTACATTGAATACATTTCACACAAAATCTCCCCCTCATTTTTTCTAGGGGCTAAAGTCTTTTTGGTCTGTCTCTCTCTAGACCCCAAAGCTTTCTCAAGCATTACCCCCCCCCGACCCCCCGCAAACACCCTGCTTCTCCAAAGCCTCACCAGTGTTCAAGTTATGCCTCAGGCAGGAAAACATAATTAAGGAAATCAGAGAGAAATAACTTGCTCTACATTCTCCTGATGGACCCCGAGATCTAGAGTACATTTGGTTCTTTAAATTTCTGGACCTTTCTAGATTACAGTGGTTTTTCAAATTTCATCTTTGTGTATTAACTGAATAATTTTCTTCTAAGGAGTGAGAGAAGGCACAATGCTTTGCATTTGAACATTTAGCTCTATTAAAAAAGCTTGGAATAGGAAAACAGAAGACAAGGGAAAAAGTAGAAAAAGTAGCTTTTCATTGAGTTAAGGTAAGAAATGGACTTATACTCCCCCTAAAGACTTTCTATACTAGCATCTCGGCCTTTTTTTTCTAGACCAAACACCAATTTCATTCACTGTTACCATTTTCCCAGGAAATGGTATATATTCCGTTATAGTAGGTGTTTGCAGAGTCTATGATAGGTATGAAATTCCTTTGCAAAACCCACACTCGAGCATCACTTTACAAAGCCAGAGGGCAAATACTCATTGCGATAGGATGTTTAACTACGCATGGCCTTTAACGGTAATGAGATATGCAGTATGTCTATGGACTCCCTACCATCTTCTTATAAAAATCTAAAGTATATTTTATTGTTTTGAAAACTTAAGAAGAGATTCATTTAAAAAAAAATAAGAAAAAGAACCTAGAAAACATAGTTCCCTCCTTTCACACTGTCTCTTGTCCTAAATCCCAGCATTTTGGAAAAAAAATAAAGTCACACTAATTTAACTAAAACTTTGTCCAATGAAGGTAAACTTTAAAAATTCTTTTTGAAATTGAAAGTGCTTGACTTGATGACTTCTGAAAGTCTGCCTTGTGCTTTGTACTTGGGGAAACTTCTATTACACTCTGAAGAGAAAGGATGTCGAAAGACATTACCTGGACAGGCAGAATAATAGACAAATTTTCTTCCTAAATGTATCTTAACCTTTGAGCCAGCAATGAAATGAGAGAATCTTGTAGCCGACTTTATTTGAGTGATAAGCTGATTTTTTCAAACCCATCTTAAAGAACATACATATCTTTGGAAGCTGTAGGGATAACTTAGTTTATCACGAGCTTCTGAATAGCAACATAGCAAAAACCCATTCAATAAAAGAGCAAAAAGGTAGAGGACAGATTATAGGTACACAGACAGAACAGAGGTAAAAGTTCCCATATCAGGCTCCCAGGACTGCCTATAATGCTGTGATTTAAAGGGGCATCGAAGCCCTCCCTCCCAATCATGTGATAAGACTTAGAAGTACATTTAATTAGAGCATTATCCAGGCCCCATCCAGCTGTCATTATCTTTTATGGTGCTTTTGATTTTTTTTTCTTCTTCTTTGATCTTTCTGTCCAACTTCTGTTGTCTTCAGAAAACCAAGCTTGGTGTGCCAAACAGATTTTAAATATTCAGCTCTTAACATGTTTGAATACAGACAGTTCTCACAGTGGGGGGTCCATTATTTTTGGTGGCATGTGCAGAGGGTTATCAACATTAATGAGAGTCACGTGCACATTTCAATAAAAGGCAGGATACCCTTCTGCAAAATGTGTGTGTGTGTGTGTGTGTGTGTGTGTGTGTGCAAATAGTATCAGTAGTTTTGCAAAGCACATATTGTTTTGTTGTTGTTTCATGAGCAGAGAAAAAGACCTCCCTTTTTTTCACAATCAAGTTTTTTGGCGAAATCCCTACAAAGATGGTTTTCTCCAAGAACACCCCTAAAGCCCATTATAGAGACCTAAGTTTATAATTCACACTTCAGTCCCCAATTTGCCAAATAATTCATGCCAAGCATAAATCCAACATAAAGTGCCAACTGTTTCTTGACAAACAGCAACCCACTGTTTTATGTGCTGAGTTTTTAAGGAATAAACACATGAGGTTAGGGGCACACTCATTAGCAGGTAGGTTAATTCCCCGGCCATTCCACTGGGTAGTCATCTCTTTTTCACCCACTTAGCTTGAGTTGAGAGACATGAAATCAGGTTTTCCAGAAGCAATGTGAACAGGGAAAAAAAAATCTTCTTTTTATTACAGAATATTTCAATTTTTATGATTTCCCCCCAGGATTTGCTACAGACACAGTCAGTTACTCATTCACACAATAAACCTCATGCCTACAGAACTTCTAAGAGACTCTCTGGGAACATTGCAGGTAACCTGACTCCAGGAAAAGTTAAAAATAGTCTCTCCACCGAATTAAACATTATCTAAGTTCTCCACATAATTATTAAATACAGAGGAGATCACCTTTGTGCATAATCTATAAATGGCTTGGATGACATATTAAAATTCTAATTAAAAGTTTTTGTCTCATCTCGGTGGGCCAATTTGAGATGAGAGCGTGGATTCTGGTTGAGAGTAAAAGCTTGTGTGGAAGCGAGATTTGGGCTGGCTGCAATTTAGAAGCTTATGACAGAATGACAATGTGATTCTAATAGAAAGAAAATAATGCAAGACCATGAACTACTTCTGAGACCTCCTTTGGACAAGGGGATTTCATGCCAAGGAAGAGATTCCCCACTGACTTATTCCGAGAACTTTACTTTCTTGGGAGTTGGAGAGAGAGATAGGGGAGGTGAAATTTCTGCTGGGTGTGAGAGGAAAGCATTAGCATGATTACATTCAAAATGGAAATGTGCCGAGACTGGTTTGGCTCAATGTATGGAACGTTGGCCTGCGGACTGAAAGGTCCTGGGTTCGATTCTGGTCGGGGGCATGTACCTTGCTTGCGGGCACATCTCCAGTGTGGGGTGTGCAGGAGGTGGCTGATCGATGTCTTTCTCTCATCGATGTTTCTGACTTTCTATCCCTCTCCCTTCCTCTCTGTGAAAAATGAATAAAATATATTTAAAAACAAAACAAAAAACCTGGAAATGTTCAAAATCTGATCATAACATCACTGATTAGAAAACATGAGAGATATAAATTAAAATATATGAAATGAAATATATAAACTCAAACTTGGAGATCCAGGAGAAGGTAGGCTACTAATGAAAACATTACCTCTAAGAACACTGTTCAGAGAAGATAATGAAAATGTAGTGGAAAATATTGGGAGCTTTTTACACCATTCAAAGACCTACAATATTAAATACACTTGCCATTTGACAATTAATAGAAGTAAAAACATTTATTTTCCCTAGCAATCCCTTCACTGAAGCACAATAATATATATGTATTATATATATTATAGTCTCTCTGATCAACTTGCTCACAGAGTTTAAATTAGGTAAATATGTGGCTTAAGAAAAGCTCAATGAAATATTTTACTCAGCAATTAGTAAACAATCAGCTATTTTGAGGTAAATAGTAGAGTATTTTGCCTTTCTTATTCTATAATAGCTGCTGGAAGTCAATTCTGAGAGGTGTACATGCAGAGACTAGAATGCTAACATTTTGAATAGTAACAAAGGTGAAGTTTTTGTATCGTTGCATGCATAAATGAAACTATATGTTGTCCCTGTCTCCATAAATGTCCTCTAGTGGTCTCAGACTTAGAGCACAATAAAAAAAGTTAACATGGAGATGATACTCAAAGCATGTCATAGACATTGGGAAACTCTCAGAAGGAAATTAGGCAGAAAACTTGGTAAAGATTTTCTTGCATTTATTTTGTACATATTAGAATATTCTAGAACATGAATTATTTCCTTCAAGAATTACAATTTGGGAGTTTTGTTAGTAGACATATATTATCCTGCCCCCTCTCCCCCTTTTTTTTTTAGTGAATTGGGACCTATCTGTCTTCTCCAATAGCTGTTTCCAGGACTTTGCAGACATTAAGATAGTGGTCTGATACCTGCAAAACCTTAGCTTGAAAGTGCTCTTCCCTTTTCCTTCTGTCATGTGCCATCTTCCCAACCACATCTTTTGATAAAAATCAGGATAAAGTATGATTTATTAACATAGTAAGGTCATTACAATCGTAAAGCTAAAATGTTATTGGAGCCTCTCCGAGCTACTGCTGTTTAAGGAAGTCTTTAAAAACCAATTTAATTTCCTTCCACCCAGTCAAGTTTCTCCACAGATAATTGGTTTTCATTATATGCACAAAAAACATCCGCGAAGCCAGTGTGTAGGAGGCATTTAAATATTTTCAAATGAAAAGTATGCATGTACTTATGTTTGGGTGGCCAAACACACACTTCCATTTGACTCTGCATCACTGACCATTAACACTCTTCTAACATGAGAGAAAGCACTGGAAATTGAAAAGGCTGTACAAGCAGGCAAGTTAGTCTTTAGTAGTAAGTAGTAGAAGTTCAATAAAGTTAGCAGGGTGGCTGTCATATTCTTTGCTTTTAAACAAGCACATTGATATAAAGCAAAGCATCCTCCCTGCTAATTGTGCTGAATTTTGGTAAGCTCACTTCCAGAATACTTGTGTTTTTAATTTCAAAGTCTTCATCATTTCACCGGGAAAAAAAGCTCAAAAAATGTTTTTTCTAACATCATTTACACAGCATCCCTTTTAGGATTTAGAGAACCTATCTCAGTATATTATTTATCATCAAAAGTGTGTTTGAGATGCTAGAGCAGAATTGCTAATTGTTCGTAAGTACCCTGAAACATTAGATTAGCAATGTTTATAATTGTCTAAATACAGCATGACGATATAAAATCAATTACCATGCACATCAATCTTTGACATTTCAATGCATTACAACTCTAATAAAGTTGCCATAAAGTTAAAAAAAAAAGCCACGTTTCTATTGCCTGAAATTCTAAGCGATGAAGCAGTATTCAATTATAAACATTGCAGAAATAGGTGTGGTAGCATGAAACTGGTCTACTTACTTGAATATTCATCTTCCTCTGAATTAAGGCTATTCTTGGATTTGTAGAATTTCACATTTGAGAATTTTTCAGTGTCCTCTTGAGCCCATTGTCCCTCCTCCACAGGTGAACTAATATCAAATTATAAAGCTCCCTATTTAAACAACCATACGACTATTTATTAAAAGTCACCCAACTTCTGAGAACTGAATATGCTGCCATTTCTTCCATGACACAGGTGTCTGCTGCTGTCTGCTGTCTGAGCAGATTCACCAGAGCTTACAGAGTCACCACCACCTTCGTCCTGTTCTGCCTGAGGGTCCAGGGTGCTGAAATGACAATGACTTCTCCCTGGTATTTATTTGCTTTTTGATTGAAAGGAGAAGGTTAACATTTTTGTTTTTGTTCTCTGTCTCCTTCCCTTCTCACCCCACCCCTCCTGCTAATTCAAAATCAAAGACAGACATACTTTTCTAAGTTGAATTTAGGTCTGAGGTTTTTGCTCCATTTCTGAATGAAAAACAAAGCAAAATAAAACACAAAGCAGAACAAGCCGTGTGCCTGATCCCATCAAGTCACCATGATTTAAAAGAAAGAGACAATCAAATGAGAAAAGAAAGGAAACATTCTAAGCAAATTAGTTTCTTCTCTCAATCTCACACTGTTCCCTTAAACCCCCGACCTCTCGGCAAACCACGTCTCCCTCCTCCTGCTGAATAGTAACTCTTTCTGAATAGACGGCACTTAATGAAGCGAAGGTCAGGCGGCTTCCAGTTGGCATTTGCAGTGATAACAAATCAGAAATGATAGCATCATACAGATTTATGAATTTTTTACCCCTGCAGTCACAAACATCAGACGTTTACTTTATAAAGAGAGCTTTTAGATCCTTCCTGCAGTTTCCATAGTGATTTCATTTTTTTCCCTTTTATCACAGATTGGCTGAAGAGCCGCTACCCTTTGTACATTACAAGGCTTGTGCTACCAACTGTCGATATAAAAGGTAGCTGAGGCAGAGACGCAATATATACTGCCAAAAATAACTGAAACAGAGACGTGTTGGTGAAAGGTTCCAGAAGAATTATTTTTTTCTTTCCGTTCCAATGTGACAGTACAGGAGAAAATAATTTTGCCTGAATTCTTGTAATTACTTTGAGTTAAATGTAGTTGTACTTTACGCTGTGTGCCATACTTATATTAAAACACTCATCATACAAAACATAATCTTTTCATAAAAGGGTTTAATGTAGCTCACACTGTTCCAAGTGTCTGGGCTTGTTCAACATAAAAGTTCATTATGAAAACATTTTCACTTCAGTTACTTCAGTTTCGGCTTCAATGTATATTTCAGTGTTTACTCTTTTTTATCTTTCAGCTGACTCACTTTTTCTTTTTCTGTTGGGAAAAACTGCACTGCATTTGTGAACTAATTTAGACTGTCCACAGCAACCAGTTAAGGCCCATGGAAGACGTCCATGCATTTCTATCTCTACTTAATAAAGTAAGGGATCAGTTCTTAATTTACTTCTATGGTATTTTATGCATGTCTCCCTATTAAAATTGAACATTTGAGTAAATTTTAAATAATATACTGATTTTTCTTTTAACTCTCATATTACTTAATAATGTTAACACCTGAATAATTCTAATCATAGGTTGCTATAATCTTGAAGGAAATGTTATTAAATACTGGGTGGGGCAAAAGTAGGGTTATAGTTGGGAGAATGTGAAACAGTTTATTCTGGTACTATTATTTATGAATTACTGTGTTATTTTCCATACAAAAAACTGGAACCTACTTTTGCCCCACCCTGCATATGAATTTTTTTTTTGTCATGATGCAGATGTTTTGCAAGTAAACTTTTAGCTTTGGATATATTTTTTTTTATTGTGTTACATGTATAGATATCTTCCCATTGCCTCCCACCTCCCAGGCGTACCCCCTAACCCCCCAGTGTCTTGTGTTCATTGGTTATGTTTATTTGCATGCATGCAAGTCCTTTGGTTGATCTCTTATCTACCCCACCATGTTTTTATTGATTTTAGAGAGAAAGGAAGGTAGGAGAGATAGAAACATTGATGAAGGAAAAACATCAATCAGCTGCCTCCTGCACACTTGCTACTGGGGATCAAGCCCAGGCATGTGTCCTGACTGTCATTGAACCGGTGACCTCTCGGTGCAAGGGATGGTGCTCAAAGAACTAAGTCACACTAATCACGGATAGTTCTGAATGTTTTTTAAGACTCTAAGAAAAATAACACCAATGCCAGTTACCACCAAAGTTCATGTTCTATTTATATACACATTAAACTATTGAAATGGCAATACATATAAAAATAATTGTCATTTTAGAAAAGAACATTTCCATTAAGGTACTTAAGATATAATCTATTATTACATATTTCATATTAAAATCCTTGAATTTCTATAAGATATCGAGATCTATGGGTTTTACCTTGCAATGGTTATTATAACATGTACTTTATTCCACCTCATATTTTTTTCTAATTTTCAAAAAATATGTAGCCTAAATAGGCTAGCTGTTTCTGATTTTTTTATTCAGTAGGAACCAAATTATATACCATAATTAGGTTTCTTCTCCTTTTCATTATACTTTCATTAACGATAATAAGCTGTAAAGTGGATTTTGAAAGAGAAAAATACAAATTGACTTATATGCTTAGAATTCCAAGAGATGATAAGGTAGTTAGGCATGTAAAAAGACACTGTTTTAGTTACATTCTTTGGAGGTCAAGGAATAGGGATCCCCTTGATGTACCATGTCTAATGGTCAAGTGTGAGAAGACACAAATTAATATTTAACATGGAAATCTCATACTAATCTACAGAATCATACTTCTGAACTTTACAGAGATTAACATGGGAGTCGAAGGAGCACTAGAGACCTTGTCAGCTAAAATTCATTAATTCAATCATTGGACAAATTCTTATTGAATATAGCATGTACCAGATACTTGGTAATTGGGTATATCTCCATTTGTGAATGAGAGACATTATCTTTGCCTTCATGGAGCTTCTACTCTGGGTAGGAGATAAAGGGAAAATAAGTAGCAAGCAAATAAAATATATAATTGTATTAAAGATGATAATGATGTCTCTGAGAAAAAATGTCTGTAATCTGAGACCTCCTGAACAAAGCCACCACACGCAAGCTATGTAGGAGTGTTCAAAACACAGCAAGATCATTCTACGCTTGAAGAAGTAAAAGAAGGCCAGAGTGAGTGCAGCTAGGTAAGCAAGAGTGATAATAGCTCATGAGCTGGTTAAAAGAGGGCATAAATTGTGGAAGGAGGTCTGTTTATTTCTAAGCATAAGAGAGTATCGTTGTAGGGTTTTAAATAGAGAATTGATATGGTCAGATATATTTTACAAACTTTTTTGCAAAATACATTGGACCAAGTGAAATGGATAAACAAGGAAATAAATTAAATTACTATAGCGGCCAAGTAAAGAGATGCGAATGGCCTGGAATGGGAGGTTAAGGGGTTTCGTTAAGATGAGAAGATTTGAATAGATAGTGGAAATAGAATTGTCAGCATGTGGAGATGGATAGGTTGTGGGTGATGGAGTCAGGAGAAGGATACTACAATTTCCTGGTTGTTGTGAAGGGGAATATGGACAAAGAATACAGAGGAATGGAAATACTTGACCGGATGGGAAGAGCAAAAGTTAAATTCTGGACATGTAGATATTAAACATCTATGGAGGGCTCAGAAATATGTTCTGTGTTTGGAACATAAATTTGTGAGTTGTCATTGTATGGATAGTATTAAAAGACATTTCCTTCTTTTCCAGAAAAAAAAATCACCTAAGAAAAATCTATACAGAAAGAAAATGAATCCTAAGCTAGAGATCTGAGAAATGTTAACATTTAAAGGTATGCCAAATTAGAAACTGAGAAAAAGCCAAAGAATTAGTGTATGTGTGTGTGTGCTTGTGGGGGGTGGGAGAGGGAGTGGAGGGTTCAGGAAGAGATTATAGTATCTCAGAAACTGCAGAAAGAGGCTACTTCAGAAAGGAGAAAATAGTGAACTGTGTAGAATATTGCTTAGAGGTCAAATAATAAAAAAGGGAATTTCGAATTAATTTTTCACCAGTGATATATAGAATGCTGGAGGTAGAAGTTACATTGGAAGAGGTTGAGGGATGATTGGGAGGTAATGAAGTATAGAGCTCATGTTTAAACAAATCTTTGAGGAATTTGGTCATGAAAGAAAGCATATGGTACTACAGCTTTGTAGATGAGATGGAGCTAAGGGAGATGTCTTTTTTTTTTTCTTTTTTTCCAATATGGAGGATTCTGGAACATGTTAACAGCAATGGGAATAATCCACTCATAAAAAAATGGTTTATTGATTGAAGAGGAAGAGAATGAAGAAGAAGTGAGCTTTTTAACAGGGACGAGGGATGGGATTTGTAACACAGATGGCAAGACTGATTTTTTTCTAGGAGAAGAGACATTTCACCACTGTAACAGGGGAGAAGATGAGTGAAGAAGCAGGAGGGGTGTAGATTTGGTGGTAGAGGGGAATGTATTTTGAGTGACCAAAAGTTTTTTTTTTTTAATCTAAGTGAAGTGCAAGTCAAGATGATCAGCTAAGAGCAAGGGGAGAAGAAAGGATGTGGGAGTTTGAAAAGGAAGTATGAAATATGTCATCTGTGTCAAAAAAATTATGACTTGTTAAAAATAGTAGGGAAGACTTACTATTTGAGAGGGACAACTGAATTGGGGGTTTTCAGTAGGAGTGAGAGATCCACTAACCTCAGAATCCAACAAAGACAAGTGAGGATGTATAGCCAAGTATGAGGGTGATTATCAGTAGATAGAAATGACTAAGAAAAAACATCAAGGGTAAGGGTAAGACAACTTGACATTATTTTTGCTAAAGGCAGTCCATGGTGATAAGATATCAAGAGTAGAGGGATGAGGAATTTGATTAGATATTGAAGGTGATCATATACCAAAGATGGTGAATTTTCGCTAGTGACTCAGCAAGATTCTTCTTAAAATTGGACTGAGACAAAAAGGAAATGTGAGGTCAGAGCCTAGTCACAAAAGGGCTCAGAGGAGCCTGTCCAAAGTTTTGTCACAAAGAGTCTTTGTCATTGGTGGAGTAGAAATATAAGCTCATCAGATAATATGAAAGGATTGTTAGGCAGATTTGAGATTTATAATCCTGAATTTAAAATGAAACGGAATTCTGGATGCATATTTGATTTTTTTTTCCTGATGAACTTTAACTGCTTGTTTTGAAAAGATTCTAGCCTTGGGCTTTGCCAAGAAAAACAACAAAGAGAACTAGATAAAATGAATTAGGACCAATTGCTAGAGCATGGTTATATTAATGGGTTATGGAATCCTGTCCTGGGAAGGAGAGAGGAGAAGCCTTTCTTTTGTCCGCAGGAATGAAAATAATTAGGATCTATGAATTACATGTTTTGACAAGGCTGAAGATGGAAGAAAGAATTGAAATGAAAGGCTGGGAGATGGAGCTTTGAGATATTTGGGATTGAGACAGTATGGTTTCCATCAAGGCTAAAGGTAATGATCAGGGATAACTGAGACTGAGTGGAGAAATAGGCTATAGGCAACAAGGAAGTTAAGAACCTCAGAAGTATATGGGGTCAAGGAACAGGGTGGCCTTTCTGGAACATGATAAACATTTCCTGAATAAAGGACTCTTGGTAATGAATGATGTGTTCTGGAAACAATGTTCTTAGCAGACACTTTCTGACCAGGTTATAAGGATGATAAAATGACACTTGGGAGAGAAAAAAAGGCCCAAAATTATAGAGAAGAAGCTATTTATGCTCAATAGTGAACAGTGGGAAATAAGTATTTAAGTTATCAAGTAACAGGAAATGTATCATAAATAATAAATGTACCATCCAACACATAGTTATCAATGAGCGATATTTAGGCAGTAAATTGAAATGGAGCATTCAACCAAGGAAGAAAGAATTATTCTGAAGTATTCCTAGTGTTTGACATGTTAACCATCATGATTAGACTATGACAATGAAAAGGTAAACTTTGCTCAAAATCAATATATATAATGAAAGCAATGGAAGTAAAACAGAGTATGTCAAGAACAGGATGCCAGTAGAAAACTGCATCAACCTGCAGGTAGAAAAGACTTGGGTGAAAATGAGCGAGAAAAGAATTATGCCATTGGGTGTCCTGTAGATTTTATTGCTGGAAAACACAATTTATAAAATAAATAACTACAGAAGAAAGCCATAATGATGAGTAACGTCAAGGATCTGCACTTGTGCAGAAAATCTCTTTCTAGTCCAAAAAGAACAATCTGAGAATTTATAGTCAATCCTAATAACATTTTACCTCTCAGATGATGGAATAAACAATGACTTGGACTGATTCCCTGAGCTACACTCTGATCCATAAGGAAACATTGAATTCTTTTAAAAAAATGTTTTTGAGATGTTATTATGTGTTTTGCTGGAAACCAAAAGTGGACCCTATGTACCAAGTCTAATTTTGGGGAAGTTAAACTGGTGGTACCCTAGAAAGAGCACCCCTATTTTTTGTGGTCTGTGGGAGTCACGGTGGGGACATGTGTACTCCATGTATGCAGGTTTCACAGTGTTTTGGGGAAATATAGGTGGGAATCTGTGTGTTGCAGAAGGAGCAGAAGAGTGAAGATATCTGAAGGATGATGCAAAATTCTATCAACTTCAATTCTGGGGGGAAATGAAGAAGAAAAATCAATAAAAATGTGAAGAAAGCAGTATTGCTTGACAGTATACAATTTAAAAGTGCTTGATTCAATAAAGGCATACTGGCCGGCCAGCATGGCTCAATAGTTGAGTGTTGACCTATGAACCAAGAGGTGAAGGTTCAATTCCTGGTCAGGCTATATGCCCTGGTTGCTGGATTGATCCTCTGTGTGAATTGTGCAGGAGGCAGCTGATGATTCTCTCTCATCATTGATGTTTCTATTTCTCTCTCCCTCTTCCTTTCTCTTTGAAATCAATAAAAAAAATATTTTTTTAAAAAAGGAATACTATGCAAAGAGTGCTTTAGCAGACAGGGAACTTCTAATACATGAAAATTATTATAGGGGGCACGAGGAGGGTCAGATAATGTTTTCTCATTACACATACTTAATAATAAAAAATGATAGCAAACACTGACTAGCATTTTATACATGCCAAGTAGTATTCTACATATTTTATATGCATTAACTATTTAATCTCCACATCAGCTCTACCATTATCCCCAAATCACTGATGAGGAAACAGCCACAGAACAATTTAAAAATGCTAAATGCTTGTGTGCTAAATGGTCACTAGGTGTTGGAAAGAGGATTTGAACCTAAGCAGTGTGGCCTCTGAGTCCATGTGCAAAACAACTACATTGTACGCATCACATTATAAGTATAGTTTTATATATCACTCCCCACACTGTACCAAGGATTTGAGATTGGAACAGGTTTTATTCATTTTCATACCTTCTGCACAGTGCTTAGGTTACAGTATTTTCACAATACTCTGCTGTTGTTATTGCTGCTAATATATATATATATATATATATATATATATATATATATATATATGTAAAAGGCTAAGCAACCATCCGATTGTCTGACTAGTAGTTATGACATGCTATGCAGGAACTGCCAAGATGTAGTGACTTGGCAGTAGAGGTTTTCGGATGATGCACCCAGAACCAGAGAGGAGGGAGCCCAGTTCTGGGGTGGGTCACCCGAGAACTGCCCTCTAACAAGTCAGGATCCCTTGGGGGATGCTGGTTTTAGCCCAATACCCACAGGCCAGCCTGAGGTACCCTACCTGCCAGAGGGACCCCACTCACTCCACAGATGCCCTTCGAGCCATGGTGCTGGGGAGGAACTACAGGAAGTTGACTCCAGGGAGTGTCTGGCCCATCTTGGGCCATCTACCCCAGGCCTGCCCCACCAGCCACCCTCTAATTAATTTCCTTTCAATGTGCATAGAGCGTGCACCTGGTCACTAGGATGAAATAAACAGGAACAATTCTGAACAGTTAGGAGAGCATAGTTGAGCAAAGGTAGGAAATCTTTGGTAGCAACTCCTTTGTGATTCCTCCTTCACTAATAAGGAAAATAACCTTCAAGCTGAAAGGGGTAAAACTAACAGAAGTTGCAAACTCAAAACACTTCATGAATCAGACCAGTAGCATAACTATGTGGAAGTGCTAGGTTAAGAAAGTCGAAAGCTTAATGAGGACTGGTTGGACTCGAGAGTGGATGCCCTACTCAAAGGCATTCAGATTCAGGCTTCCTGGAGGACTAGTTTTGCATCCTTTCACTTAAAAGGATTGAGAGATAATTTTTAAAAAGCATTTGGGACTTTGATAAAAGATAAATCAGGAAAATGATGAACAGGACCATTTGGGTCCTCTTACTATGGAAAAAAATAAATAAGAAAAATCTAGAATATAGACCTGGGTAAACATTGTACTAGTACTCAAAATAAAGGGGGGAGAAAGTTGGGTATGTGAGCCTATAAATCAATGAGTTTGATGTCAATTTCTAGAGAAAAGTCTAGTAGATATGATGGACTACATAAGTTATGAATAATTAACAAAGAAAATGAAAATAATTGGTAGCCTCTCCCCCAGGAGTTTTTACAAAGTAAGTTATTCCAAACAAAATATATTTTCTTTTTGATAAGAGCTTTCCAGAGTAGTAGATTGTTGTTTTAAGACCTCTTATGGACAAGATGATGAACCTGAGATAGATCTACAGCTAAGAAGCTGTGACCTCCATCCTTTGTCCTAAAAAATTTCTATAAGGAGTATTATGGAAAGTCAAGGAATCTAGCTGACAGGGGATCATGAGCAGTGGGAGTTTAACCAAAGGACACACCAGTTTGGTAAAACAACTTGAAACTACATCAGTATGTGGAGTAAATAAGGATATTTGCCTTAGAATAGACAAGTGTGTCGGGGGGAGGGGTGAAAATGATGTCTTTAAAAGCTTTAAGGTGAGTTATGTGGAAGAAGAGTAACATGTACACAAACATACTATAGACTACCTTATAGAAAAATGAGATCCAGGTGCTGGACCACTTAGATTGTTGGCAAAATATCTTTCTAGTGAGGCTGCCTCAGAATTTTATTCCTTTAATGAGAGTCTACTCCAGTTCTACAATTTTATTAATAAGACTAGAGGCCCAGTGCATGACTTTGTGCACCAGTGGGATCCCTTGGTCTAGCCAGTAGAATAGGGCCAAAATCAGCCCTCCGACATCCCCTGAGTGTCCCAGATTATGAGAGGGGACAGGTCAAGGTGAGGGACCCCACTGATACATGATCAGGGCCAGGGAGGATGTGGGAGGTTGGTCAGCAGGGGAGGGTCCACCAGAGGGCTCCAGGGCATGTCCTGCACATTTTGCTCAGTCCCAATGAGCCAGACCCCAGCAGCAAGCTAACCTACTTGTTGGAGCATCTGCCCCCTGGTGGTCAGTGTGCATCATAGCCAGGGGTTGAGAGGCATTAGCATATTATACTTTAATTGGTTGAATGGCTGACCAAACCACCAGACACTTAGCATATTAGGTTTTTATTACACAGGATAATTGAGAACTGAAGCTGAAAGGCATTTTTGTGCAATGTTATATAATGCTAGGAGAAAATGTAAGATTTGGAGTTCAATGGTTTTTCAACAACACTATGGTACCTGGAATCTAATTCAGCCTTTCTTCGTGGTCCTGGAAACTAGAGGAAGATAGAGTTAATTACCGCACTACATTCTGCCTTCCCCTAAAGCTATAGGGTTCTATGTGGAAAAAGCCAGAATCTTCAAGTTTGAAACAACATTGCTGCCTGAAGTGGTATATTCTTCAAATGTCATGTAGCAATTGCCTCCTTTTGAAGAATTTAATATGCTTCATGAGGCAGACTGAATTTGACTTGCTGGTTTGTACTAAAAATCTCTGATTTTCTGGTTGATAGTCAAATCTATTAAACCGACAGAACTTTGAACCTAGTATGCAAATACACTCCATCAATACATTAACAAAAGTTTGGTGTGCCAGCAAGCAGCAATTTTCAATCATAGCACATGCATGATTTCTTGTCCTTTACAGCAGCCATCACTATAGGGGTCATCATATAAATATTCAATATAAAAATTTCTTAATAATTGTTCCATGTCAGGGAACACTGACATGAAATATTTCCATTGGTGCCTTCTTAAGAAATCTCAAATAGTTTGCCTCTATGGATGCAAAGCAAACTCAACCAAGCTGACTTGAATGGCTCTAATAATTTTAGAAGGAAGGGAAATTAAGATTTAGCATACAACTTTTATATACCAGGTACTGTTATATCACCAATTCCTCTCACAACAATCTCTGAAGTATTTTATTTCTTAAAAAACATATTTATCTATATATTGACTTCCCCAAAAATATTTCAGGTACTCTATGAAATAGGCACTAATATTTTGATTTTGTAAATAAAGACACCTAATTCTAATTCAATTACAAACTTCTAAGTATAAGTAATATTTCAAGTTTTTAAGTTTCTAAGAGTAAGTGAGGTTTTAGCTAATAAATGGAGGGGCCAGGAATGGAGCATATATATGTGTATGCCCAAACTCTGTGAGCTCTTTCTGCTGTATAGATGCCATTTAGATAGAAAGTGTTACCTTCTCTACAATGTAAATAAAATTTAATTCAAGGAAAATAAATTTGAAAGTTGAAATGCTTTTATGTTATTAGATAATGTCTGTATAAAACCCATGTATTTTCAAGATGTGTTTCTTTTCATCTTTGTATCTTTAAGCTGGATCAAGGAGAAAACCAGTTTTGATGTACAAGTAAGGTTCAACACTGGGTCTGACCCTAGTTTTTCTCCATGACCACGTATGGTTGGGAATGGACGCTAGAAGCAGGTATGAAAACCAGAGCTCTCACCACTCTTCCAGTACATATGCTCTCTGGGTAGCCATTTCTTCATCTGTAAATGAGAGGCATTGAACAGACCATTTCTATAGCCCCTTCTACCTCTAACCATCTATAAATCTTAATTTCTACATTTTCTTCTCTTAAAATTCAAAGTAGCTCTGAATGGGGGCATATCTAACAGGCACCCTAAAATGGAATACATATGAGAAATTAAAAATCAAAACCCAAAGCAAGGCCTAAATTATAATACATTAAAAAAAATGTATCTTCCTCTTGCTACCTCGGCCTTTCTGATTTAGTATAGGATCAAGGATAGAAGTAAGAAATGTGTGGAAAAATTTGAGCTGCTTGTAATTCTAATCCAATTACAAGCAGAAAATGCCAAATATATCTTCTAAAAACCCATCATTAGAATCTTTGCTCATTTTTATAAGCTTAGGAGTTTAAATAATTTTGATGCAAATTCTAGACTCCTGGGTATCTTTTATATTCAACCAAAGTAAGAAGCAAATATGCAAAACTTTATAAGATATAAAATTCTTCCTCAAGGATACTTAATTAGATTCATTTATTTTTTTCTTTGCTTTACTTCATATTTTCTAAAAGATAGGTCTGTTCATGTAATGAGATAACACAGGAGCTTGAAACAAAATTAGCACTCAATAAATGTTAAGTATCACTATTAATTCTTTCAACAAATATGTATAAAGTGCATACAATGTGATAGGAACCGGGAATAAAATACAACCATGTTCATGAACCAAATAGCTAGTGGAGGAGACATGAAAATTGCAAAGAAAATGTATAGATTATTTGAGAAGATATAATAAGGCAGCTAGACAAGGAGGCCAGGGAAAACATCCTATATACTTGAGCTGAGATCTAAATGATGAATATTAATTAAATAGGAAAAGATAGAGCACAAGTGTCTGCAGGCAGAAGAAAAAGCAAGTGTAAAGGCTCTGGAGTGAGAAAGCACATGTCATTAAGGTGTTGGTTGGATACATTAAGGTGGTTAGATTTTCATTCTAAGAGAAATGGGAAACCTTTCAATAGTTTTAAGAAGTAGTTGGGTGGTAGAGGAAATGTGATTGTCTTTTTTAAAATCTTATCTAATAATAGACAAACATGTAAATTGACCATAACTCTGCTATGCCACCAGCCAATCAGGAGCGATATGCAAATTAACCCAACAAAGATGGCAGTTAATTTATATACACAGGGGCTGAGTGATGGGGGCAGGATGCTTGTGCCATAGCAATGACGCAGGTGTTCTGCCCCATCCCAGGTCTCTCAGGGCCTCTGGACAGTGTGGGAAGGCAGGAGCAGAAAGAGGTGGCTCCCAGGCCTGAGTAGAAAGGAACTGGGAGTGGGTGGAAAGGTGGTGCTGGCAGCCACAGAGAGGAAAACTCATTCTAGCACAAATCTTCATGCATCGGGCTTCTAGTAATTACTATAATTTTGATATTATTTCTGAGAAGTCTTTTAAGGTCTGCCTCCCTTTATTTTCAATTCATATAATTTAGAGGGGATTTTCTACTAGAGTTTCCTCAATTAGACTCTCCAAATAAAATTAATCATATGATGGGCTTGGATTTAATTTCATATAATGATGTTACTGATCTAACCTTATGCTCATATTATGTAGTCATACACACTTTTTGAATAATAGATTCAGAAACCAGGGAGGTTATCAAACACTGATAATTTAATGGTACTATTGTTTCTTTTACTTTTAGTAAGAAAAGTAAAACACAATTTAAAATTAGCTGTTTAAACCTCTCAATCTCAGGGACCATCAGTTTCTATTTTTCTTTTAAAATAAAGGCTGAGCCGAGACCGGTTTGGCTCAATGGATAGAGCGTCAGCCTGCGGACTGAAAGGTCCCGGGTTCGATTCCGGTCAGGGTCATGTACCTTGCTTGCGGGCACATCTCCAGTGTGGGGTGTGCAGGAGGCGGCTGATCGATGTCTCTCTCTCATCGACGTCTGACTTTCTATCCCTCTCCCTTCCTCTCTGAAAAAATCAATAAAATATATTTTAAAAAAATAAAATAAAGGCTGAAATACAAATATTATAAGGCAAAATCTGGATTTACTTATTTAACCATTACTGAAAAGAACAACAAGTAATGTATTGGTTATTACATTTGGTAGAAAGAAAGGGGATTAGAATAATTCTTTAGTAAATTAAAACGTTGCTAATTGGAGTTTGTGAGATGTAGTTATTTTTGATAAAAATGAAAAGGCATGGTTGAAATACTTTAAACAAGTGTTTGAGTTAAAGCTACCAAAATAGCAATATTTCTGTTTCTCATATAGTGATATAGTTAGTATTTTTTTCCCAGTTGGAAATTCCCTTTCCAATAAGAAATTAGGTGAATAAAATAATTAAGCTCTATTTCTATTAAATTCAGTTACAGCTGAAACCTTAAGTCAGAAAATTGATAGAATAGAATGGCTGCAAACAGTAATATAGATCATATGGAGCAAATGCAAGAAGATGAAGAGGAGAGGTTCTTCAGGGGCAGAAATCATAAAGCACTATTAAATTTTTTCTTTCCCAAAGTTAAGATAAAAACCTAAATACTTACTCTACTACCTCAAGGTTCATGTTAGTATGTACCAGCTGGAGTCGGGCATTTCCCTGAATCTGATTTGGCTCTGAAAAGCGAAAGAATCTCAGACAAAGAATAATAACAGAGAAAAGACAAGTTTTGCAAGAAGCAGCCTGTGTCATTAGAGAGAAATGAGAATTTGCATCCTGAATTATCCCACAGTTGGCTTTTCCTAGTAGCCAGGGAAACGGAAAGGCTAAACAAATGCTCATAACAATCACCTGGGTCAAAAAGAAAATCCTACAAAACTAAAGCATGGTCTTGGATCTATTCTACACACACACAGAAACCTCCTGCAAATGGTGAGTCCAGAAGAAGAGAGTTTTCTACTTCAAGATGAACAATAAAAAATGAACAGGTGAGGCTATATTATAGAGATAACACAATAAAGAAAATAAGAAAAGAAATCACAAATATAATGGTAGAGGAAGAACACTCACCAGGAAAAACACACAAGACTTAAACGTTTCAACTCAGCAGATAAAAACTCTGATAAATATTTATTATGAATTAAATACTACTACCAAGAATAATATGGCAATTGCCTCTGTGAAGCAAGAAAACAACCTAGATTATAGAACACCAAGAAGAGGTAATTAGGAGGCAGAAGATGAAACATGAGTTCCCAGAGAGCTGCAGAAAAAATGAAAGAAAAATAGAACCAAGAAATGAAGGAAAAATTAGGAGGGTAATAGTGTATTACTGCTGAAATACAGTAAGAAATACGAAGAACAGAAATAATGAGTGCAACCAAAAGAAGTGAAGAAAGAATGGAAGAGAGTTAGGGAGGTAAGGAGAGAAAAAGAAGTAAAGGAAAGGGGACGAATAGAACAGAAGGAAGTCAAGAGTAGTTATGGACAAGCAAAAAAATCCAAGATAATTGGAATCTTAGAAAAAGGGAATCAATCCACATAATTAGAGTCTTAGAAAAAGGGAACCAAAGTAATGTGATAGAACAAATGTTAAAATAAAGAAAAAATTTTCTAAAATACAAGAATTTAATCTTCCTATTAAAGGAACACTAGTCCCAGAAAAAAAAATGACTTAATACTAAAAAAAAGTGATTAGAATACAAAGGCAAAGAATACTTTTAATCTCAAGGCAAAATGGTAAAATAGCTTATAATGATTAAAATTTAAAAATCAACGTGCCTTAAATTCCTTCAAACCAACATACTATAAAATTCTAACAAAAAGATAGTGTCATCCTATCATTTAAAGTGAGTTAGAATACCATACAAGTATAAAGAAAATCAAGACTTTAAAATGTTAAAGAATTCAGAGAATATTTTAGATGAAAACTTCATGAAGAATCTAATAGAAAATAAACTTAAGCAAACTCAGGAATAACCAAAAAAAAAAAATACCACTACTGAACGTTGAATGTATTTGACTGCAGTATTTAGATTCTAAAAACTATAAGGATTATGTTTATAGAAGAGAATATAATGATCTAAATACTAAAAGTTAGAAATATTATAACTAATAAAAGTATGGAGAAGATAGGCTAGAAGGTGAAAAGTTTACTCACAGTGTTTTTTTCTCATATTTAATAGAGGTCAAAGAAAATCAGAAGAAATTGACACATCATGGAAAAAAAGTAAAAGTTTAATTTTACCAAAAAGTAATAAAAAGATTGGATGATTATATAAAACTGGGTAGTGAGAGAGGAGGAGAAAAGGGAAGGATGAAAAAGTAATAAAAATTTTATTGCTACTCATGATAGGGATAATCACATCAAAGGAAATGGAGACTAAACAAATTATGAAAAGTTATTGTAAAGATAAACAAATAAAAATATGCATTATATTTTCAAATTTTCCAGAAAATATAGCAATAAAAATAAGCTACACTGTGAAAGGATTTAAAAGTAATAAAAACAGAATCTAAGCAAATAAAGTAACAAATCTAATTAGAATCAAACCTTTCTCATATCATTAAAAGCAAATGGTATAATCGTATTAAAAGGTGGTATAGATTGTATCATGCAAGAAACTTGATGTATGCTACATAAAAGACAGAGATAAAGCAAAGAGATTCAGAATGGTTGGGAATAAAAAGATGGGCAAATGCATAGCAACTATGTATTAACAAGAAGAAATCAGGGTTTTGATCTTAATCTCAGATACAGGTTAGTTCAGCACCCAAAATATTAACTAAAACATATGAATGGCACAATATAATACCAAAGCGTACAATCCACAAAGAAGACCTTAAATCAACGTGTATTTAGCAAATACATTCCTAAAGCCAAAACTACATTTAATACAATAATAAACAGAGCCATATGATCAGATGTAGACATACTGTATTTTAATCCACAATATATGAAAAGTACAAAATACAAATACGGTAAGTATGATGGCTCTAATAAACACATATCAAGTCCTATAACTTAAAAATAGGGAATGTCTCTATTGTCAGGGATCAAATGAATAGTCAGTAAAAAAGACATATCTTAGGTCAAAGGAAACAAAAAAAAATTCAAAAAAGTTGAAGCAGCACTGACTCCAATGAAGCATAACAAACCCAGAAAATAAAAAATCACCTATTGGGGGGGGGGGGAAATGAGGGACATCTGGAATTCCATCAGCAGTAAATAAAAATAAACAATCACCCAGAACCCAGAAACTCTCAAACAACCGTTAGGTCAAAAGAGAATATTCAGAAATTAAAATTACAAATGTCTAAAAACCGACAATAAAAACCCTGTGTATAAGAACTGTGTAATTTAGGTAAAGGCAGTCATTACTGAAGTCATATTTAAGTACTCATATTAATAAACAAAAAGAAATTAAAATAAATTAATTGAGCATCCAACTCATGAAATTAGAAACAGTTAAAATAAACACAATGAATTGGAAGATGAGTATATATTAGAGCAAAAGTTAGTAAATTAGGATACAGAATATATGGAAATATAATAAGTAAATCCAAAAGATAGTCTTTAAGAATAATTCAACAACATTCCCATATATAGTAAAATAGATAAACTAAATCCAGAAAGGAGGGGACCTAAACAAAGAAAATAAGATATAATTGTAGGTACAGAGGAAAATTAAGTAATCATATCAGATGACTTTGATCAACTTTGCAAATTAATTTGAAAAACCTGGTTGTATGAATAACTTTCTAGGAAAGTGTAACTTATGAAAACTGGCTTCAAAAGAGAGAAAAAAATCTAAACAATTACCATAAAAGAAATGTGTTAATAGCTTTATCTCCTCATCCCTTAAAAAACAAAATAAAACTAGAAAAATAAACAAAAAAACCTACTCCAAGGCTTAGTGAATTCACAGTAATTCTAACAAGCCTTTAAAAAATAGTTAATTCCCATGCTATTTTAAATTGTTCCAGACCATTGAAAAGAGAAAAAGTTTCCATTTAAAAGAAAATGTAGTAACAAAAACACCGATTCAAAATGTCAAAAAAAGAGGTTGTACAGAAAAAGAACATCCTACACACTACAATTAAATTTATGAACATGAATAAAAGAATCCCATAGATAGCATTTTTATGAAGAACCAGCAAGCATATTAAAAATAATATACCATGACCAAGCATGGTTTATTTTAGGAATGCCAGATTGGTTCTTTATTTGGAAAATTATTATTATAATTAACTATATCAAATCTAAGAAGAAAAATCATAATTATTGCCAAATTTCCTAAAATCAGGGTATGATAAAATCAAACATATATTATTGAGAGACACTCCTAATAAAATAGAAATATATGGAAAGTATAATAATATAGCCTTCTAGAGTCCATTTTTACCCTTCTCTCCTGATAGTCTATTCTTCACATGTTGACCACCGTGATGGTTTATAAATTGAAGGAAAATCACATTATTCCTCTGTTGAAGACCCTCTAATGTTTCTTCATTTCATGCAGAGTAAAAACCATTATCACAATTGCTGTGGGCTATCCATGATCTGTAATGCTGCCTCTCTGGTATAATCTGTCACTTTCTGTCTTGCACACAACTTAAGCTATACTGGCTTCTCTCTTGGACATACTAGGCACATTTCTGTTTCAGATCCTTATTACCCACCTTTCCTCTGCCTGGGAAATTCTTAGCTCACATAACTGTATGGTTATAGATTTCAGAGAGAAGAGGAGAAGGAGAGTGATAGAAATGATGAGAGAGAATCATTGATCAGCTGCCTCCTGCACCCCCCACACTGGGGATCGAGCTCACAACCCAGGCATGTACCCTGACCAGGAATTGAACCATGACTTCCTGGTTCATCAGTTGTTGCTCAACCACTGAGCTATGCCAGCCAGGCCAGATCTGGACTCGTAACTGACTGGGACAAATAAATGACAAGCCATAACTTTCATTTGAAAGCAGGCTCCCATACTGGTCAAGTGTAGAAGTAGAAGTAGACAAGGGTCACTATGTGCACCTGAGTATATAATCAAGCACAGTGAAAAATTAGTCTTTGTAAAAATATTTGAGACCTAGACCAAGCCTTGCCTGAAGGCAGCCCGGTTTACTCATGGACTTTTTAGCTTATATTAGCTAATAAATTTCTTTTTTCCTCTTTTCAGCTTGAGTAAGGTTATATATTACTCATAACTGAGGAGTCTTGACAGATAATATAACCATTATTTTTCTGACCCATAAAATGTACAATACTGAATTATTGAGAAACTAGAAATCTTGCCCAATGTCACAATGATAGAGTTGTTGAAACAAAAATTTGAATTGGGATTATCTGGCTTCAAAGACCTCATTCTTTCTATAACATCTTGATACTGAGGTATCAGGTAGCACTGAGGAAAGACAAAGAATGAGAAAGAAAAAGACAAAAAGCGAGGGAGAGATGTAAGGTGAAGAAATTACACTGTTGGACAACATCACATAAGAGAAAAAATAATCAATAACTAAAGGGGCAAAACTTCTTTGAACAAAGCTGATACAATGAAATAGTCATAGGATGTCAAAGACCCAAGGTTATTTCTCGCATCCAACAAAACTTCCACTGCCGAATGAATTTAAACCACCTTCTAGGTTTCCTCTTATAGACTACGACTCAAGACTTGAATATTAGTAAGATTTCATTAATTATTTCCTTCACATTTTCCCTAAGCCCCTGAAGAATAAGAGTGTGTCAAACTAATAAAATATATTTAGTAATTTAAGTTTTGACTTATTCTTTACAGCCAGTATCTCTTTTAAATTTTCTAAAGGAGAAAGAAATTGAATGAAAACCTTGCCCCGGGATTGCAAATTGCAGGTAGCTTCAAAGGAACTAACACCAAGAGGAAAGTTCCATTCATCAGCTTCCTGCTGGCCAACAATTTCTTCTGATAAGAGCTTGCGGAAGATCGTTGTACAACATGGTCATCCACCTTTTTCATACTGCTTTCCCTGGTGGCAATAAAATTGATTTTTTTGAAACATATTCTTAGGGCTTTGTATACTATGAAGTGCTAGACAAACGAAGGTGAAATAATAACTACTCTCATTATTAGAAAAATGTGGTTTAGAGCAATGATTCTCTACTAAGGGGTGATTATGCCCTCCAGGAGACATGTGGCAATGTCTGGAGACATTTTTGGTTGTCACAACTGAGGAGGGGGACAGAGGGTACTTCCATTGGCAGCTAGTGGATAGAAGCTAGAGACGCTGCTAAACATTCTACAAATGCACAGGGCAATCTTCCACAAAGAATTTCCAACCCCAAAAGTCAATAGTGTTGAAAAATACAGATTTAGAGTAAGTGCAGTAGTTATTATATATGGCCACAGGGATGCGATGTTGTTAGGTTCCCTGAAGGAGGAATTCACAATTCACAAGGCCAAATGGTAAGAGATTATGAATTTATTCAATCATCTGCACACCAGGTGGCTGAGCCCCCAAGTGGCACCAGCCCCCAGTGATAGGTATCAAAGGATTTTAAAGTACATTTGACAATTTTTTTTTTCTGGTGGAGAATTCTCTATGTAGGTACAGAAGGGACAAGTAATGGTCTTATCAAGTGGAATGTGGTCTTAGCAAGTAAAATGTGGTCTCAGCAAAAGGGAATGTCCATTGCGAAATGATCTGAAAGTCGGGGGAGGAGGTATTGATTCAATGGCTTGATCAAACCTAACAGATGTCATTGTGTGTGTGTGTGTGTGTGTGTGTGTGTATAAGGTGGGGTGTGTTTGTAGATTGAATGCATTCTCTTCCATCACCCATGCATCTACTGGCTATCCAGGTTTCTGTGGCTGAATCTTGTCCTCATCAGTATGTCTGAGGTAAGCATTTTACCAATCAAGTCATCATCACCCAGTGACAATTTCAGGTTGCCCTTAGGGAAGGAACAAACAGATGTTTATGTGGAAAAGATGGTTTTAGTAGTACATGTAAAATTAGCTTCAAATTTGAGTCATTACAATATCTCCAGGTGGGCTTTTTAGTTGCTGCAGTTTGGGGTAGCCTCTTATCTTCATTTTGGGAACACCAATTAAGCTTTTGTTCGATCCCCAATTTCAGCACCTGTTCATCTGACAAGGATGGAAATGACTATTTCTGTAAACCTATGTTGCTATGTACTAATTTCCTAAGCCTTTCTGTCTTCCCATGCATTATGTCTTCACTCATCACCATTAATAGGTAAATAATCTTCCAACCACCTGTGGCCGTACTTCAACACACCATGAGAGTCTATTAGAAAATGCATTTTTGCCGAAACTGGTTTGGCTCAATGGATAGAGCATCGGCCTGGGAACTGAAAGGTCCCAGGTTCAATTCTGGTCAAGGGCATGTACTTTGGTTGCGGGCACATCCCCAGTAGGGGGTGTGCAGGAGGCAGCTGATGGATGTTCTCTCTCTCTCATGGATGTTTCTAACTCTCTATCTCTCTGCCTTCCTCTCTGTAAAAAATCAATAAAATATATTAAAAAAAGAAAATGTACTTTATTTTATTTTATTAATTTAATAAATATTGTTCAGATTATTACAATTGTTTCTCTTTCCCCCTTCATAGTACCCCTTCACCTGGTTCCCACCCAACATCTGCCCTTACCCCCCGATTGTCCTCATCCATAGGTGTACAATTTTTGTCCAGACTCTTCCCGCAACCCCCTTACCCCTTTGCCCCTGAGAATTGTCAGTCCATTCCCATTCTATGCCCCTGATTCTATTATATTCACCAGTTTATTCTGTTCATCAGATTTTTTATTCACTTGATTTTTTAGATTCACTTGTTGATAGATACGCTTTTGTTGTTCATAATTTTTAGCTTTACCTTTTTCTTCTTCTTCCTCTTCTTAAAGAGTACTTTTCAGCATTTCATATAATACTGGTTTGGTGTTGATGAACTCCTTTAGATTTTTTTCTTATCTGTGAAACTCTTTATCTGACTGATATAATAGCTTTGCTTGGTAGAGTAATCTTGGTTGTAGATTCTTGCTATTCACCACTTTGAATATTTCTTGCCACTCCTTTCTGCCTGCATAATTTCTATTGAGAAATTAGCTGACAATCGTTTGGATGCTCTCTTGTAGGTAATTAACTGTTTTTCTTTTGCTATTTTTAATATTCTCTCTTTGTCTTTTGCTCTTGGAATTTTAATTATGATTTGTCTTTGTGTGGTCCTCTTTGGATTTCTTTTGTTTGGGGTCCTGTGCACTTTCTGGACTTGTAAGTCTATTTCTTTCACCAGGTGGGGGAAATTTTCAGTCATTATTTCTTCAAATAGGTTTTCAGTATCTTGCTCTCTCTTCTTCTGGCATCCCCAAATTCGGATGTTGGTACACTTGAAGTTGTCCCAGAGGCTCCTTACACTATCTTCCAATTTTTGGATTTTTCTTTCTTTTTTTCTTTATCGGTTGAATGTTTTCTGCTTCTTTGTATTTCAAATCTTAGACTTGATTCTTGTGTTCCTCTAGTCTGCTGTTAGGTCTCTGTCTAATATTTTTTAATTCAGTCAGAGTATGTTTAATTTCTAGTTGGTCCTTTTTCATATCCTCGAGGGTCTTGTTAAATTTATCAACCTTTTCTTGAAAATTCTTGAAAAACCTTATAACCATGGATTTGAACTCTATATCTAGTTGTTCGTTTTCCTTCATTTCCTTTGTTTGTGGTATGTTCCAAGGTCTCCACATTTTCACTGCTTCCCTGAGTTGGTAAAATAGCTTTGTGTGCTAGTTGTCCTATATGGCACAGTCCGCCTCCCCAGTTACCTGAGGTAGACTTTCTTGGTGCACTCCTTTGTGGACTGTGTGTACAGCTTTATTGTAATTAAGTCTTAATTGTTGTTGGTATCACTGGGGGGAATTGACCTCCAGGCCAATTGGCTGTGAGGATCAGCTGTGTCTATGCCAGGAGAACTTCTGCACATGTTCTTCCAACCCTCAGTCTTTCGCAGCTCCCCGGAATTTCTGTGCACTCCGGGGACCCATATGAGTCTGGGTCCCCAGAGTCTCGCCCAAAAGTGGGGTTCAGTGCCATGGGAACTGGAATTAAGCACAGTCGGAAGGTTCCATCTTCTTCCCACTAGAGAAAGTCAGCAGCACAATCAGCATCAGTCCAGTCTATGAGCATTTGTGCGCCTCCAGACCTCTGTCTTTTGTGGCTCCCCTAAGTTGCCAGGGATTCCTCTTTTTTCCCGACAGTCCAGACTCCCCCATATGAGTCGTGCAGAGTACTGGGGTTCAGTGCAGTTAGGAGTTTCTGTCTCCCTCCTGCTAGAGGAAGCTAGCTAGGCACTATGACACCCATCCTCTCCATGCACGTGTCTCCATACCTCAGCTTTTTGTAGCTCCTCTGAGTCTCCGTAGCCCCTCTCTTTCCTTCTAGTTGTAGAATTTCCACTCATTCAGCTTTCCTGTGGTTCTGGATGGTGTCTGTTCTGTCTTTTAGCTATAGTTTTGAAATTGTTGTGTGAGGCAGCAGTTTAGGTGTTCATTTATGCTGCCATCTTGGTTTTTCCCTAGAAAATGCATTTTAAATAAACTCATTAGAGCAATACATATGATCAAATAATATACTGAAAGGAAACAGAAACCCTATATACAGAATGGGTCCCTGACAAGAATTTCATCCTTTTATAAACCTGAAAGTTCCTTCCTATGGAAGTGGAGGGTAGTGGTGTGAAAACTTATCACCCTTGCTGTCCCCCACTATAACTTCACTGAGGGAGATGATCATTGCAAAGATAAATTAAGGGATATTAATTCCTTTCTAGTCAAATCTGCATGTCTTGGCATAGTTCTCTATTTTAGCAATAAACATAACTCACACTTAGTGCTTAAAAAATCAACTATTCAGAAGATTGAGTGAAAAAAAATAAAATTCCTTTTACCCCGTTCTTATAGTTACTCCTCTCTTTAGAAGAGATCACTGCAAAGAGTTTGTTGTGAATCCTTTAAAATCAATTTTATATTCCTTCATTCAGCAAATATTTATTGAGTTCATACTAAGTATTTGGCTGCCGCGGTTATAATGGTGAACAGAAGACATGATTCCAGCTTTAGGTACTTTTTATTTTAGTGAAAAAAGGAAATAGAGAAAAGCAAAAACTTCAGATTAACATATAAACAACAAAATATAAAGTATTCAGCCCAAGGAAAGCAATAAACCTGGAATAGAGAACACAGAGGATGCCTGCATAAAGTGAAGAGATCAGAAAACACTCTCAGATAAATGAAAGCCTAAAGGATAAGCAAAGGAAGTGAAGAACAGGAGAAAAGTTCTATAACTTGCTTTTTTCACTTAATATATAATAGTTTTTTTGTCCCTGTTAATTCATAAATAGTTATTCTTTCTTTTAATTAATAGCCATCGAGAACTGTCTACATGCCAGTCTTGCTCCTGGAGGATGAAATAATGAGTGGTATCTTTGCTTTCATTGGCCTTACAATCTAATAGAAAAGTTTCAATATATCTGATTTATTTCAATGGCCATACAATATTTCATAGAGTAATGCATTGATTTTTATTTAGTTATGGCACTAAGGATGGACATTTTGGTGGTTTTTGGTTGCTCACTATTACAATCAATATTTCTGAAAACATCTTTGCTCATATATAACTGTGTATTTTTGTAGTATATTTTCTAATATTAAGTGTTTACTATGTGACAGCACATTATTAAAGTGTCATTCATAGAATCCTCACAATCACATGTTAAAGTATATACAATTCTTATCCTCATTTTATAAATGCAGAGACGATACCACAGATATTTGAGAAATTTATCAATGACTGGCATATGATAGATACTTGACATTGCTTATAACTGATTTTGTCTCCCAAATAAGTCTACTCTTCAACTATCTTTGACAGGCAAGTTTCTCAGTGTTATGGAGAAAGGCTTCCAGTAGTGCTAGATTTAAATCTAAAATCTTCCTATATAATAAAAGCCTAGGTGATGTCATGTAATGCCCTCACATGATGTCATCACAAGATGGCTGGCAGGGGAGGCATTGGGAGGGGGGCAGGCCTATAGGGAAGGACAGTTGGGTGTGACCAGGCCTGCAGGGGAGGGACATTGAGGGCAATCAGGCTGGTGGGAGAGGGCATTTGGGTGATTGAGCCACCAAGGGAGGGCAGTTGGGGGTGATTGGGCTGGCAGAAGAGCAGTTAGAGGTCAATCAGGCCAGCAGGGGAACAGTTAGTGAGTGATCCGGCTGGAAGGCAGAAGGGGTTAGGGGCAATCAGGCAGGCATCCAGGCAAGTGGTTAGGAGCCAGCAGTCCCAGATTTTGAGAGGGATGTCCAACTGCCAGTTTAGGCCTGATCCCAGTCGGACATCCTCCAAGGGGTCCCAGGTTAGAAAGGGTGCAGGCAGGCTAAGGGACCTCCCCCATCCCCTG
>JAAGEH010000311.1:37785355-37830595 GCA_011751065.1 Lasiurus cinereus | reverse complement strand
TAGTTTTCAAATGGTTTGGTGCCTAAAATATGTAAGGAGAAATAAATTCTATTTTAGAAAGTTTCTTTAGGATCATAGCTATGTTGACCTATTTGGTAAGAATCCTCTAAAAGTCCCTTGACATCCAAAATTTGTCAGGTTTTCAAATTCCTTCTGGCAGTAACATTTTGTAACTCAGTGATTGCTTTATCTTTGTTATTTAAGAGATGGGGTAGGACTGCATTACTCCATAATACCTAAAGGATATGTAACATTTGAAAATTACATTTATTTCATGGTGCTGTTAAGTATTTTTTTCAAATGAAATGCAATTATTTTGTAATCAAGTTTGGGTCTAGTGGGAATAACACTCATAAAGGAGAGAGAAGAGAGAGGGAAAGAGAGAGAGAGAGAAAGAGAGAGAGAGAGAGAGAGAGAGAGAGAGAGAGAGAGAAACTCCTTTAAAAATAAAAAGAACAATCACTGTTAACAGCTTCTGAACTATTCCTAAGAACCTATGAGTCACTCTCCCAGATAGTAATAGGTTGAGTTTATTAGCTTTTTGGTCCCTGGTTGGTCACCTCCATTCTTATATAAGGAAGCAGAGAAAATTCTAGGGATTTGCTGAGCACCTTTATCTACCCTCAGGTTGGTGAGGTCCTACATTAGTCCCATTTCAATCACAGAAAGCTGAAAATTCAGGAAGATATGGCGAGTCTGAACAATAAAGCTGGAGAGTGGATAATTCCATGCAGCCTCTTCAAATACATCCAACCCACTTAGAACTTTGTGGATATAATTAAACTTGCACAAATGGATATGAAAGGAATTGAGCTGCCTATGAGAGGGTAACTTCATATCTGGCATAGGATAAGAATTCTATCATTTCTGAGGGCCTGGAGAGAACTCATCATTTTAATCAGACTGTGAAAGAACAGATTAATTTTTCTATTTTTTTAAATTTATGTTATTTATTTATTTTTAATTTAATATATCTTTATTGTTCAGATTATTACAATTTTTCCTTCGTTTTTATCCCCATACCTCCCATCCACCTGGTACCCACCCCACTCTCTGCCCTTACCTCCCCCTGACTGTCTTCATCCATAGGTGTATGATTTTGTCCAATATTTTCTCACACTCCCACACCCTTCCCCCTACCCCTGAGAATTGTCAGTCCACTCCCATTCTATGCCCTTCTATGCCCCTGATTCTATTATATTCACCAGTTTATTCTGTTCATCAGATTTTTTATTCCCTTGATTTTTAGATACACTTGATACATATGTATTTGTGGTTCGTAATTTTTACCTTTACTTTTTTTTCTACTTCCTCTTAAAGAATACCTTTCAGCATTTCATATAATACTGGTTTGTGGGTAATGAACTCTTAGCTTTCTCTTATCTGTGAAGCTCTTTATTTGACCTTCAATTCTGAATGACAGCCTTGCTGGGTAATCTTGGTTGTAGGTTCTTTTTTTTTTAAATAGATTTTATTGATATTTTACAGAGAGGAAGGGAGAGGAATAGAGAATTAGAAACATTGATGAGAGAGAGACATCAATCAGCCTCCTCCTGCACAACCCCCACTGGGGATGTTCCCACAACCAAGACACATGCCCTTGACTAGAATTGAACCTGGGACCTTTCAGTCCACAGGCCGATGTTCTATCCATTGAGCCAAACCAGTTTTGGCAGGTTATAGGTTTTTGCTATTCATCACTTTGAATATTTCTTGCCACTCCCATGTGGCCTGTATAGTTTCTGTTGAGAAATCAGCTGACAATGGTATCGGTGCTCCCTTGTAGGTAATTAACTGTTTTTCTCTTGCTACTTTTAATATTCTCTCTTTGTCTTTTGCTCTTCGAATTTTAATTATGATGTGTCTTGGTGTGGTACTCTTTGGATTCCTTTTGTTTGGGGTTCTGTGCACTTCTTGGACTTGTAAGTCTATTTCTTTCACCAGGTGGGGGAAATTTTCTGTCATTATTTCTTCAAATAGGTTTTCAATATCTTGCTCTCTTTCTTCTTTGGTACCCTCATAATTCTGATGTTGGTTTGTTTGAGGTTGCCCCAGATGCTCCTTACACTATCTTCAATTTTTTGGATTCTTTTTTCTTTTTGCTTTTCCAGTTGAGTCTTTTCTGTTTTCAAATATTTGACTTGCTTCTTGCAGTCCTCTAGTCTGCTGTTAGGTCTCTGTATAATATTTTTATTTCAGTCAGTGAGTGTTTAATTTCTAGTTGGTCCTTTTTCATATCCTTGAGAGTCTTGTTAAATTTATCAGCCTTTTCTTGGAAAGTCTTGAAAAACCTTATAACCGTGGTTTTGAACTCTATATCCAGTTGTTTATGTTCCTCCATTTTTTTCATTTGTGATCTGTTTTTTTTTTTTTGTCTCTGCATTTTTGCTGCTTCCATGAGTTGGTAGAGTAACTTGGTGTGGTAGGTGCACTATAGGGCTCAGTCGCTCAGCCTCTCCCAGTTACCTGAGATGAACACTTTTGGTGCACCCCTTTGTGAACTATGTGCACAGCCTTGTTGTAGTTAAGTTTTGATTGTTGTTGGTATCACTGGGAGGACTGACCATGATACCAGGCCAATTGGCCATGAGGATCAGCTGTGTTATGCTGGGAGAACTTCTGTACTGGAGACACCTTTATGAGATAAGACTTGCAAAATTGCAAAAGCTTCTGTGCTCAGTTGATGTGGCAGAGACTCAGGGCAGAACAGACAGCCTTGGCTTCCTGTCAGCCTTGCCCTCATAGGCCCCTGTGTCTCATTGTCCTGTGGTAAATCGATGCAAGCACCTCTGAGAGAAAGCCACCTTTGAGTTTTGCCCACTGCCAGACAGTCCAGTTTCTCCCTGAATGAGTCTGGGTTCCCAGAAACTCACCTGGAACTGGAGTTCAGTGCTATTGGGAGCTTCTGTCTCCCTCCCACTTGAGAAAGCCAGTCCTGCACTCAGCCACTCATGCACTCAGCTGCCTGTCCTCTCTGCATGTGTGTCAGTACCTCAGCCTTTTGCAGCTCCTCTGAGTCTCAATGTGCTTTCTTCTTTCCTTCTAGGTGAAGAATTTCCACTCAGCCAGCTTTTCTATGGTTCTGAATTGTGTCCTTTTTGTCTTTTAATTGTAGTTTTGATATTGTTGTGTGAGGCAGCAGTTTAGATGTTTACCTCTGTCACCATCTTGGTTTCTCTATTTCTGTTATTATTGCTCAATAGGATGCAAGCTCTGGGAAGGCAGGTATTCTTGTGTCTTACTGCTGCTTTCTGGAACATGTATGTGGTTAATCCACAAAGGTATGTTCTCAATTCCTAGCCCCACCATTTCCTAATGTGTGACCTCAGGCAAATTCATTCATCTTGCTAGGAGACAGGGGTGATGGGGGTGATGACAAGGACTCAGATTAATCTTTCTATGTGCAGAACTCATTGTTCAATCCCTCAGTGGGCACTGATATCATGTGTTGACATGCACAAAGGGTTAATATTGGGAGGACAGAGGATCATATTGCTTTGGCTCAACGGAGATAATCTTATTGTTCTTTATATTTGTGTGTGTGTGTGTGTGTGTGTGTGTGTGTGTGTGTGTGTGTTTGGGGTGCCCAGGAAGGGGAGAAGTGAAGCAAATATTAAACACCTGGTGCACATTAGCTGAAGGATGCACTTCTAACTTTTTCTTCTGGAAAGAAAAATCAGGCCCAGAAGCTGAAGAGCGGGTTTCCTGTAGGTTTGCAAAATGAAGGGCACAAGAAATAGTGTTTTGGGGACAGAAAATACTGAACATACTTTCTAATCAAATCTCCTGGGGAAAGAATTCTATTGATTAGGAAGCATGAGTGCATAATGGTCTCACATATTCAATAGGCTCCTATTGAAGAGCCACTCCTCACTAGCTCCCTTAGTCTTCCTTTTCTCTTTTCCTGCTTATGCTCCCTTCCACACACCCCTATTCTTAGTTATAATGTATTTAAATTAGTGATTTTGTGTTTTTACTTTCTTACCAATGTAGGCTCTGAGGTTCTGACCCTCTACCCCTATGGTATTTATCAAGTTAGTTTTCTTCCCCAACCTAGAAATGTTTAACAAATTACCAAACCATCCTAAATCTGCAATTCGTTTCTCTTTATATTATTCCTCTTTCCAACTTGGTTCTTAAATGTCTGTGCTGAGCCATTGTGTTCCAACCAGAAAGCAAACTGGAATAAGGCCATTTACTTTGTATGAGACTATTTGCAGTGACTTTTCTCACTTACGCCTGAAGAATTTTGCTTAATAATATGTTATTTGAAATTGTAGATTTCTGCAGTCAATTTTGGCTAAGGACATAATATGCATTCTCGAACACAATATATATGTGCTGTTATCAGAGGAAAAAAATAACTTTGACAAATAAAAAAAAACACCTTAATTTTAGGAAGAACTATTAGCCAATGGAACCATTCAGTTAAGAACTGCAAACAAGTAATTTAGTTGTGGGTGCTGCAGACAATGAGCCGCTTCTCTTTTGCTTATCACTGGAAATGGCCAGATCATTATGGATCTCGGTAGTAACTAATGGTCTAAGACAATACTGAGTTTTGCAAATGAGTATTTTATAGCTCAGTGACTCTTTGAATGCAGGCTAGACCATTCAGGTATTTAAGTGTTATCACGGCCTCTTAAATTGAACAAATGGGTCTATAATAATTAAAATACTGTAAACACCGTGACACACTTCTTGAGTTTTCAAAGACATTCTTTTTTTTCCTAAGGGAAGGAAATGAGGTGTCGCCTTGTTAAGAAGGCACTGTTTATATGGAGAAGCATCTTGTCAAACTGGTGGAAGAGACTCATTGGTAAATCCATACATAGCCCCTCTGCAGCCTTCCTCCTGCAGTTCCCAGCGAAAGGGGTAGTGAAAGCCACAGCAGCTGAGCTTACACTAACACCCCTTTCAGGGGCTTTCCAGCTCAATGAGCAGCCCTTTCACTTTCTGAGTTAGACTTTGCCAACATGTCACACTCGGCAAGATCTCAACCCATCAGGGAAATTAAACATACTTCTATTTTAAAAATGATTGGGGACACTGCATATTGGAATGTCTTTTTTTCTTTTCACCTTTGGGCTAATATCCCCTTTTCTCAAGAGAAAATGCTATTACTGTATCTTCTAGAGAAAGGAGTTGCAAAGGAAGCTATCCTGCTTATGTAACTATTCTAACTGGGCAGCAAATAGTCATTACAGGGAATTTTTTATTGTTTTTAAAGCATTGAAAGACAACAGCTGCATTATTAATTACTAGAGGCCCGGTGCAAGAAATTTGTGCACGGGGTGGGGGTTGTCCATCAGCTCAGCCTACAGCCTCTCCAATCTGGGACCCCTCACAACCCAGTACTGCTTGCTCCCAATTGCTTGCCTGCTTGCCTTCCTGATTGCCCCTAACCGCTTCTGCCTGCCAGCCTGATCACCTCCTAACCATGCCCCTGACAGCCTAAATGATGCCTAAGTGCTCTCCTGCCAGTCTGATTGTCCCTAACTGCCCTCCTCTGAAGTCTTGGTCCCTCCCAACTGCCCATCCCTGCAAGTCCTAGTCACCCCAACTATTCTCTCCTACAGGCCTGGATCACTCCCAACTGCCCATCCCTGCAGGCCTGGTCACCCCAACTGCTCTCCTCTGCTGGCATAGTCACCCCTAACTGCCCTCCTCTGTAGGCTTGATTGACCCCAACTGTTCTACCTTACAGGCTCGATCCTTCCCAACTTCCCTCCCTTGCTGGCCTGATCACCCACAACTGCCCTCTCTTGCAGACCTGGTCTCTCCCAACTGCTCTCCCCTGCTGGCCATCTTGTCATGGCCATCTTGTGTCCACATGGGGGCAGCCATCTTGTGTGTTGGAGTGATGGTCAATTTGTATATTACTCTTTTTTTAGTATATAGGTCTGGTGCATGGGTGGGAGCTAGCTGATTTGACCTGAAGGGTGTCCTGGATCAGGGTGGGGATCCCCTTGGGGTGTGGGGTGGCTTGGGTGAGGGGCCTGTGGTGGTTTGCAGGCCAGCCACATTCCCAGTGACCCAAGCAGATGCTCTGGTATCTGGGATTTATTTATCTTCTATAATTAAAGCTTTGTAGCATTGAGTATAGGCCTGGGTGGGCCAGAGTGGCAGGGAAGCTTGGATGCTTCCATTGCTGGGGAAACGCAAGCCTCCTGCTTGCTACAGCTCTGTGGCTGCAGCCATCTTGGTTGGGTTAATTTGCATATCTACTCCTGATTGGCTTGTGAGTGTGGCTTGTGGGTGTAGTGGAGCCACGGTCAGTTTGCATATTACTCTTTTATTAGATAGGATAGCCCTGAAAAATGTTTGTTGACCTTCTGCTAAAGGTATATGAGAATACTAATGCAAAATATAAGAAAATGGCACTGAAAGAAGGTCAAGCAGGGAGGTTGGGTGCTACCTTGTTGAAGTTTAATTAGTTGTACCTCTGAGGACTGAGAGAAACTACCTGAGCAACTACAATAAATTGGCTTCTAGGAACTAGAAAAAAATATCCTTACAAGAACACTTTTAAGAAAATCTGAGTTAAAATATGCAGTTAAATTTTGATTGACTGGGGAATGTCATCCCCTAAAGCAGTGGTCAGCAAACTGCAGCTCGTGAGTCACATGCAGCTCTCTGGCCCCTTGAGTGTGGCTCTTCCACAAAATACCATGGCCTAGGCAAGTCTATTTTGAAGAAGTGGCATTAGATAAAGTTTAAGTTTAAAAAATTTGGCTCTCAAAAGAAATCTCGATCGTTGTACTGTTAATGTTTGGCTCTGTTGACTAATGAGTTTGCCAACCACTGTCCTAAAGGATAAGATTTGTGTCCTTTTCTATTAAGTACACAGTGAATCTAGCTCAGGGCACTTACCAGATAAAGGTTCAAGCCATTCGTAGAATAACATACTGGAGGAAGTTCAAGAGACCACAGCCCAAAGTCCCTTGTCTATAAGAAGTATCCAATTAAAAAACTGGTCTTCATTTTGTTCAGTTCATATTTTAAAAGATAAATTATTAACTTTATTTAAAAAATACAAAATAAGACATTGCAAATATTTTCTAAGGCCAGAAGTTTGTCCCAATGTTTTGCTAGAATTCCTCTTAACCTGTCGAATACAGAAGCAGAAAACAACTGCTTAAAATAATTAAAATAGAGTCCTTGCTTCCTTCTAATGAAGATGGTGATTAAGATCTTTCTCAACCCAGGGTTCTCAACCTGGAGAGAAAAACCTAGTTATATAACATTTCTTCACCAGACTGTTCCCAAAATCATTAATAGCATTTAAAAATGATTCTTGGGAAATCTTCTCCACAGTCTCCCAACATTGTTTTCATGATAATATTTATGCTTTTAAAAGATTTACCTTTTAAAAGCCTTCCCTTATTATTTTAAATAGAACCCTTTATTCTCAAAAACCACTCTCTGGGGACTTCCAGTCAAGATAGCGAGTAGGTAAAAGTGGTACTCACCTCCTGTCACATCAAAATTTCAACTAAGCTATAGAACAATCATTGTTGAGAACCATCTGACATTGGCTGAATGGAAGTCCTACAACTAGAAAATGAAAGAACAAGCCACATCAAGATGGTATGAGAGGTGGATGCAGGAAAGGGGCTAGACCCACACCCACATGTGGTAGATTGGGGGGGATGTTTTGGCTGCAGTGAGCGGTTCCCTCCCAGCATCACACCAGACTCCCCAGCCCAGGGTTCCAGTGCCAGGAAGAGAAGTCAACAGTGGGGATTGAGGATAAGTGAGACAGAGAGCTGCTGGAGTCCCAGGCATTCCTCTTAGAGGGATTGTGCACAAACTTACTCAGACTCACTCCCTCTGAGTTCTAGCACTGCAGCAGCAGCTTGATTGGCACCAGAGATATATAGAAGACATTAAGCCAAAATTTTAAGTGAAATATAATAATTTTCAAATATTGGCATCCATCCCACCAGTGTGCTCAGTGGCTGAATGTCAATCTATAAATCAGGAGGTCATGGTTCATTTCCGCGGTCAGGACACATGGCTGGGTTGGGGATTCTATTCCCAGTGGAGGGTGTATAGGAGGCAGCTAATCAATGATTCTCTCTCACCATTGACATTTCTCTCTCTCTCTTCTTTCCTCTCTGTAATCAATAAAAATATGTTTTTTTAAAAATGAACTGAACAAAATGGAGACAAGTAATCTACTAGCTGCATAGTTCAAAACACTAATTATAATGATGCTCAATGAACTTAGCAGGAACTTCAACAGCATAAAAAAAGACTAGTCAGAAATGAAGGATACACTAACTAAAGTAAAGGATAATTTAATAACTTATAGGTAATCAACAATACAATAGTTGAAGGCAAGAATCAAAACAGTGACTTGGAATATAAGGAATCAAATAACGCCCCCCAATATGAGGATAATGTAAGGAGCCTCTGGATCAACTTCAAGAGTATCAATATTCACATCATGGAGATACCAGAAAGAGAAAAGAGAGGGAAAGAAATTGAAAACCTATTTGAATAAATAATGACAGAAAACTTCCCTACCTGCTGGAAATACATATACAAGTCTAGGAAATTCAGAGAGTCCCAAACAAGATGAACCCAAAGCGGTCCACATCAAGACACATCATTATTACAATGCAAAAGGTTAAAGACAAAAGAGAGAATCTTAAAAGCAGCAAGAGAAAAGAAGCTAGTTACCTGCAAAGGAGCTCCCATAAGACTGTCAGCTGATTTATCAACAGAAACTTTGCAGGGAAGAGGGGATTGGCAAAAAATATTCAAAGTAAAAAGCAAGGACTTACAAACAAAATTACCCAGCAAAGTTATAATTTAGAACCAAAGAATAGATAAAGAGCTTCCCAGAGAAGAAAAAGCTAAAGGAGTTAATCACATGAAATGTTAAAGGTTCTTATTTAAGAAGAAAAAGAATAAGAATGAGGAGGAGGAGAAGAAGAAGAAAGAAAAAAAGAAAGGAATGAAGGAAGGAAAGAAAGAAGGAAGGAAGGAAGGAAGGAAGGAAGGAAGGAAGGAAGGAAGGAAAAGAAAGAAAGAGAAAAATATGAATAATAAAATGGCAATAAATACATATTTATCAAAAATAAAACCTAAAAAATAAAATAAACAAACAAGCAGAACAGAAACAGACTCATAGGTATAGAGAATATGTGGATGGTTGCCAAATGGGTAGGAGTGGGGAGGATGGATGAAAAAAATTAAGCAATTCTTACAAATTTGTTGCTATAGGAGAGGCATGGGGATATAAAGTACAGCATAGGAAATATAATCAATAATATTCTAATAACTATGTATGGTGTCAAATGAGTGCAAGATTTATCAGGATGATCACCTGAAACTAACATAATAATGTATGTCAAGTATATCAGAAAAATAAAGAAATTATTTTTTTAAAAAAAAGAATCATTGTTCTGTCTAGCATACTATAGGGTGATCAACTGACCTTGTTTACCAGAGTCTGAGGGAGTTTAAAGTGCTAAAACCAGGTAAATTCCAAGCAAACCAGGATGAGTTGGTCATACTATACACAGAAATCTAGCCTGCTCTGACTGCCATGGGAGAGAGCAGAAGTCATAGGTTCCTATAATCCTCTCCCAACTCTCATTGCCTGTACCACTTTGATGGGCTCCAAATAACTCAGACTGAAAATCACACTCTAAAAAGTATGAAGAGTGCTAAGGACAGAGCAGAGTTTATCAGCAGCACCAGCAGCATTGACATTGGAGTAGGATAATTTTTGTTGTGGACAGGTCTTCTGTGTACTATAGACTATTTTTTTAATGTCCTTGACCTCAGTTCTCTAGATGCCAGAAGTATCCTCCCAGTTGAGACAACCTACATCAAATACTCTCTCCCTGCTGAGAACCACTGGTACAGAGCTAATCCTTTCAACCTTTCCAGATTACAAACCAGATAAGGTGGGACATAAAATCAATGTAGTGGGTCATACCAGCATCAAAATACAAAATAAATAAGCAAGATAAAGACAAATTAAATAAGATAGAATAGGATAAAATAGAATACCTGGAATGAAAAGGAATGGAGTAGAGTAGAATGACAAGGAGGAGAAGAGAGAGAGAGAGTTGGTGAGGAGTTAGAGTAGAATAAAATACAAATATAAATTCACATATAGTAAAGGCACTATTTTGTTAAACATTTTTCTAAATTTATACATATACTAGGGGCCCAGTGCGTGGATTTGTGTACCTTGAAAACAACTGTGGGTCATGAGGCTGCAGTGGCCACAGAGGTAGGTCTCGACCATCCTCCGTGCCCCGACCCGGCCCTTCCCACCACAGCCCCTGGTCCCCTGTCTGCTGGTAGCCCCACTTCCACTGCCACTGTTCCCACACACTGATGGTGTGATTGGGGCCAGTGCCAGCAGTGGGTACAAGTGGGGCTGGCACCATCAGCAGGAGCAAATGGCAGCTACTGTGCTGATCATCCCTCAGGAGCAGGGGTAGGTGAAGAAGCCATCAGGGGTGATTGGGGCTGGCAGCTACCGCTTGCACCCGCAGATGGCACCAAACAGTCAGGACCAGTGCCAGGCACTGGCAGCAGGTGCGAGCAGCAGCTCCAGTGCCAGCTATGGGTGTGAGTGGGGCCAGCACCAGCAGCAGGTGTGAGTGCCCAGTGGGACTGTGGCATGCGGGAGCAAAAAAATTTCAGTAGCTAATGAAGGCTCTCCCCAATGACAGCGACCAGCACCCCACCTTGGTCTACTGCCCCCACTCACCTGCTCTGCTATCCCACCATGGCTGACGCCCGCCATGTTGCACGCACATCCCCTGGTGGTCAGCTCACATCATAGCGACCAGTTGTTCAATTGTTCTGCTGTTCGGTCTATTTGTATATTAGGGTTTTATACGTGTGTGTGTGTGTGTGTGTGTGTGTGTGTGTGTGTGTGTTCGCGCGTGTGCGCATATGCTAGGACATAATGTAAAATTATTTTATATTATGTCAAAATCTAAACTTTTGAAAACCCTTACCCTAGTTCTTTCTATCCTATGTGCACATCTTAATCCTGCGTACTCTACTCTCAACCTGCTTCTGATACCTAGTTGCCAATCTTTTGCCAAATAAATTTCATCAATTGACAACGTTTAAATCATTCCATATGAATTACCTGTGAAACTGCTCCATTTGTATATGTCCACTTCTCCAAATTGTCTGGGTCACCTTGAGCTTGATTTATGTTGACTAACAGAGGTTCAGGTGACAGATTTCATATAAAAAATTTTTATTCCACTGAGCCCCTCACTATAATTGTGTAGAGTCTCAGAAATGGTTGTAGGGTGCAAGTTTTTCCTACCTGGTAGCATGATTCATCTATGTCCACTTAGAGTCTGTGAATGCACAAGATGCTCAAATCTGGGCCATTTCTCACTGCAGGTTTCATTTCACTCCTTTCTCCGAGTATGCTATTATTTGGGGAAGTTAGTCCATCCACGGCACTTTGCTTTAAATCAAGGTTGTCCAGCATGTAGCTGATTTTCTCAGATTATGCACAGACCACACCTCATGGATACAGCAATAATAAAACCAGGACCCAAGGGCCCCAGCATCAGGCTAGTAAAGAAAATCACTGACATTTGTGTCTTCCTGAAGCTGTGAGGACTGACGGCCTGGTAGATTTGTAGGCCTTGGTCAGGGATCAGTTGGGCCATTAGAAGGAAATTATGGTGGGTTTGATTTTTAGTGGAAATAAACCTTGCCAGTAGTCCATCGGAGATCATTTGTCTTGGTCCCTCATTCACTTATGTCAAGAAGTAAAAGTCAGCAAACCAGGAGTTTTGGTTTTTGAATGATGCCGAGCATAATCAGTCTGGGCAGGTATGACCTCAAGGTCAGGGAATAGGAATTCTCAGGAAGGACTTGTGTGCAAGTGTCCTGATCTAATCCCAGATGGAGATGATCGTGGGGTGGGGGTGGGGGACATGCAGGGGTCCCTATGCCCCCCCTTCTCCTTTGCAGTTTGCTAATATTATGGATATTACTGATTGAATCACTCCCCTGCATACTCACATGTTGAAGTTCTAATCTCCAGGATTTTAGAATGTGGCTTCTTTTGAAGATAAGTTCTTCACAGAAATAAACAAGTTGAAATGAAGTCATTAGAATGGGCCTTAAATATAACTGGTGTCTTTATAAAAAGGGGGAATTTGGAGACAGATACACAGAGAGAAGGTACCCTGTGAAGGCTGGAGTCAAGCACAGCTACTTCCCCAACAGCCCTCGGCAGGAGCCAGTCCTGTGGATACCTTTGCGACTCCAGTCTCCAAAACTACGAGGCAATTAATTTCTGTTGTCCAAGCCACCAATTTGTGCTGCTTTGTTACATCAGCCCTAGCAAACTAATACAGTGGGCAAAGGCATTTTGGGTTTGCTATCACCATGAACAAAAGCAAACATACCACACTCACACACATTACATACAAACACATATACATATGCATACCCCACACCACACACATACACACACAGCCCGACATTTTCAGTTCTCTTCATTATTTTTCTATTCATCTTTGTTGCTAAAAGACCTCTTTATAAATAATTAGATTAGATTCCCATCATACAAAGTATGATTTAAATCCCCCCTGCCTCTCTCTCTCATTCTCTTTTTTTCCTAGGCAGAATGGGTAAAGTTGAAAGCACAAGTCCTAGGTCACTCCAGTTTTTAGTAACAGCAGTCGGAGAGCACAATCTAGAACCTCTCAAATGTTCCTCTGCACTGAGATCTGGTTAAAATGTCAATTGCTATTAATGCAATAGGTCTAGAATGAGGCCTGTGACTCTGCATTTCTAATAAGCCCCCAGGTGAGCCCCAGGCTGTTGGTCTGAAGACCACACTCTGAGTAGCTTAAAGTGGTGTTCGCCGCCCCCCCCCCCTGCCGGGGGCCGCCGGGGCGGCGGGTGGATCACCGGTGGAGGGGGATTCTAGAGATGGGCCCCAAGGACTTTTTATTTAAAAAGAAAGATATTAGATCATTGAGATCACTATCAAGGAGTGGGAACCACCAGTCCAATATCACACCACCCTTGCACTGAATTTTGACGCTCTATGCAAAAGGAGAGATTGGAGTTCTGGAAATAAGCAGCTCAGACCCAGACATCATGGCGACAAAGCCCCAGGAGGGTTCCTGACCTCCCTGGGTGAGAGAGTAGATAATCATTAACGGCAAAGTTGGGTAAGCATTTAGAGTTCTTTGTGGGGAGGGGTGTGTCAGTAGAAATGAATCCCGGAAGGAAAATCCAATTAGAAGTCTATTATGTCACTGACACACTTTGAGTGGCTGGGGGTGTAACCAAGATCACAGAGTGTGACTTCCATGCGATGCTGGGAATTGAAGACGTCAAAAATGGTAATGCAACATTCACCCCAGGACCAGGACAGAGCAGGGATTCGAGCTTCTCAGGCTCTGGATGCATTTCCATACCAAACCTTGTGGATGTCCCCGCAGCAACAACAGCTTGATATCCGATTTAATGCCAGTTTTTTTGGTTAAGGACAAATAAGGGAAAGTATGCCAGTATGAAGCTCTTAACTATCCTTAAATCTCCTACCCATCAAGCTGAGTTGTGAGAAGTTTACAGTTTATGCCTGGGGTGCGGTTCAAAGTTATGCGCCCTGCCGAGGATGCTCAATAAATACTTGTTGACACTCTGGTTTAACCCCACCTTGAAAGCTGAGCTCCTCTGTACTTCCTGTAATCATGTCAGATATACTGGAACCAAAGAAGCAGCAGGGTGAGAGAATTCTTCCATGTCTGGTTCTCTGCAAGAACTCCCTGTGCTGCTTATAAATATGCTGATCAAAACCTGCTTCAAAGAGAAAATGCATTTCCATATTCCCAGTTTCCTTTCTGATCAACCGATGCATCAAAGAGACAACACACCTCCCTTTCATTCCTGAGTTAGAGGTCCGAAATGATTCACAGGTAGGAATAGAACAAACAGTGCAAAGTCCAGTCAGGGGCAGAACTCGAGGTAAAAGCAGTTTCAAATTCTTTTCCCCGGATGTACTTGCAGGGATAGAAAATTTGTCTCATGTATATTCTACTTTACAAAAAGATGAAAATGAACATTTATACATTTTGATAATTGAAATAAAATGGAAAAGTATTGCAAGTTAATAGAGTGCATGATGATCTACTAAATTTTAGCCATGCTGCCTAATTTAAAAATAACATTTTAGGATTTCAAATTGCACCTTAAATATAACTAAGAGATGAAAATGAATGTGCTCCTTTTAATTAAAAGTGTTCTAAGATCCAGCTCAAAACTGACTCACTTCCTCGGCTGTTTAATTGATGATGACTCAGTTAAGTTTGAAAATTTTAATTGTTGACTTTTCTCTCAATATTTTCATGTTATTTTTTTAGTTTTAATATTACAGACCCAGAAGTAAAAATCCCATGCTGGGAACATGAGTAATTTAACTAAGGACTTGGAGTGAATTACAGAATTAAGTCTGCTATTGTGTTTGTTTGAATAGCTTACCTAGGATTATAATATTAATCTTTCTGTTTTCCTTTTGTGAAGGTGCTATTGACCCTAAAACAATCTTATTACACATTTTATAGAAAGTGGCCATGCAGAAAAGAAATAAGCTATTATACTTCACAGTTCTCATTAGATAAAGAACTTGCAACACATTTCAATATGTTGAACAATTTCATTCCAATTGTTTTATTTTCATTGACTATAGAATGAACAAAAATGAATACAGTTTCTAAATATCTAAAAAGTAATTATTTATCCTGTAGGTAAATGGATTGCTAAACTTACCTTCCTAATTTGAAAAAATAACAGAAGGGGAGAAGGAGAAATGGAGACTTATAGGAAGGGCATGAAGGAAGGAAGTCTTAAGAAGCAATTTACTACATAGAATAAGTTCCCTCCAGCTCACTACAGCCACACCATACCTTCTTGAGGATTAGCTTCAAGAAAACGAGGCTATTGAACCAGTGTCTTTGAGATCCTTTTTTGTCCTGCTATTCTGTGATTCCATGCAAGAAAGTCAGCCTCAACATGTTCATAAAAGTTTCCTTGTAGATAGTTGGTACTAATGTATTTTCCTTTTGGGAAAGCTAGAATCTCTAGAGCTCTTCCACATTCCTTTGTGGTGTTAAAAAATATCTCCAACTTTCACAAGGAGATTTTATAGCTCTCACCACGGACTCAAAGCAGAAACATTCCGGGTTTGAAGCACTATCAGGTCCTCTTTTAACTTTAACGAGGACTCTCTTACTTGAAGCTTCTCACAGCTTACCACGTGGACACAGCACTGAATGACCCTAGGGACACTCCTTGCACCTCCAATGCTTCCCTCTACAGCCCAGCAAGCACCTCTTCCCTCTTTCCTCAGCACAAGCCTCAGCAGTCCTGCCAAGTTCTCTGAGCCACTCATGACTGATAAATATCTTGCTTGAATCTACCCTTTCTTACATGTTTACATAGCCATCTATAGCATCATCACCTCATCATGCTAAGCAAGTTCCCATGGGATTTAAACACACACACACACACACACACACACACACACACACACACACACACTTTTATTTTTTTATTGAACCATAACATCCATACAGTACAGTACACAGTTTGATGAATTTTGACTAACATACTATGAAGTATACAGCATCACAAATTAACATATGTATTCACCAACATAACCAGCAGCCATATCAAGACAAAAAATATACATTTCCAGTTCCTCAGAAAGCTTCCTATCAGCACCTATCAGTCTCGTGACTTGGTCATTATGACCTCCTGAGATGGTCTTGGTTTCCCATGTCTCCTTCTTCATCTTGCTATCCTCCAAGTGGCTCAGTGATGGTTAGCTTGACCCACACTCTCCTTTCTTTCTGGGCAGAGCAGGGCCTTTGCTTAAGCATGATGAGAACAGCAAAAAAAAATTCCTCTAGTGGGTATCAAGCCCCTGCTCCAGGCAAGCTCTGTACTTACACTTAATAACCCTTACCTTATTCAATCTCCACACGTAACTTATTTGCTTTGCTAGACTCTGCTAATGCCTCTTTGAAATCTCTACTTACTCAAGACCTACTACTCCAGAAAGCCTTTATGATAATAACGAAGGCCATCTTTGAGGGCCTGCTGTATTCCACCTGCCAGGACCATCTGTAGGAGAATGAGAGTACCAGTCTGACTTCCACAGTTCAGAAGGAGTGACACACACAAAAATAATTCTAGACAGTAATGAAAGGGGTGGTCTTCATTTTACAGATGAGGTTCACGGAGGTTAACTGCTATGCCTAAAATCGCCCAGAAAGTAAAAGGTGGAAATAGGGTCTTTAACTCTAAAGCCTGTGTCCTTTCCCCTCTTCTTCTACGCAGTGCTTTCATTCATTCATTCATTCAACAAATATCTAATGAACTCCTACTATGTGTCAGGTGTTCTATACACTGGAAAAGCAGCAACGAGAAAACAAACAAAAATCTCTGTTCCCAGGAAGCTTTCATTCGAGTAGGAAAATGCAGCAAAACAATATGATAAATAAGTATAATATACAGAATTATTAGGCTGTATAAAATCTATTGGAAAAAAATAAAAGGAGAAGGATTATGGATAGCAAGATTGCCGGATGTGATAGTTCCAAACTGAGTGGCCAAAGTAGTCCTCACTGAGAAGATGACAGTCAAGTCTTGGGGGATATGAGGAAGCCAGCCATGTGGGACCAGAAAGTGCAAAGGCCCTGAGGTAGAAATAGGGAGTTGGATCAGTGTGGAGTGAAAGAAGGAAAGACCAGTTGAAGATGAAGACTGAGAAATAAGAGGGTTTAGCTTTGTATGGATCGTTTCCTAATTAGATTATAAGCTTCTTGAAGACAGAGAGTATTTCTCATATTTCTTTGGGACTTCTCTAAGATTCCAAACTACTATACCATAGAGGGGCAATCTACAATTATCACTTTCCACCTCTTCAGCCCACAGAGACAATAACATTAACCCCTTTTCTGCCAAATATTGACATGGCCTCAAATCCTAAAGAACTAATTACACTTTCAAGTGCTTCTGCCTACCTCTGACTTTTTTTCAGCTTCATTCTCAGTGGTTATCATTTATTACATCAAAAACCATGAAAGCCTTGCAGTCTCCTCCACAGAAAATTTCTGGCTACACGACATCAACAACTGTGTGTGTTATGTTATGAACAATGCACTTCAACCAGCATGGTGACATTATAACTGTGTGATGCAATTTACCGAACACACTTACAGAAATAAGAGAGCAATATAATGTTTCCGTTTTCAACAGCCATTAATGGAATCATTATGGATTGGGAGACTGCATCTCACGAACTGCCAACACACTGTGCCAGTACAAACATGAAACAGAATGCTTCTTGGATGCAAGCATAGCTAAGTCAGATATGCCTAAGTGTAATCCCAGAAACACAAATTATCCGTTCACTTATTTGATAAATACTTATTGAGACCATACTATGTCCTAGATTTGGAAACACAGTGGTGAATAAAAATAGAGATGGCCGATGCCAAAAATGGGGCTTTCACTGATGAATGTAATACAAGTGTTTTGAATAAAAGGTAAACTTGCTATGAAAACCAACAGTACCCATCAGGTGAATATGTACCTGAGAGAATAAATCTGGAGCTGTAATCTGAAGGACACGTGGGTCCTATATGGAAACAGTGTTCCAGGGAGTGGAACTAGCCTGTGCAAAGGTCCTGTGGCTTGAAGAGCATGGCAGGGGCATAAAGATTGCCACTGCTGTTGCCATATTCCTGTCATGGAAAATGGGTATAAAGAAACTGAGGAGAAAAATACAATATAAGTTGAAAGATCCAGAAAGTGGCTACAGAGATCTTATGAAAGCAGGAGCATGGATGTCTTTTGTCTACAATGTTTCCTTTATCACCCTTCCCAGTATATTTTTTTCTGTCTACTGCCCAAGAGGCTGAATTGCATTTAACACTCCAAGTGCTAGAGTATTTGCCTCATATCTTTAAAGACAAATACAGAAAGTCTGCATCAATGAACAAACAGCAAGATACATCTTCTAACTGAGTTATTGAGATGGGGTGAGAGAAAAAAGGGGAGGTGTGGAAGGTGAATATGATATCAGCAGAAGAGACCTCTAAGGAAAAGATCTCCCTAATACCATATTGAAACCAAGATACTACAGTGTCTAATGTACTCTTAGGAGTTAACAAAACATGTTTTTGTTTGAAAGGCATATAACTAGACCTATAACATTACTATTTTTTACAAATAAATTAATATTCTGAGGGAAATGGCAGTGATTTAAATCAAAAGACTCTACCGAAGGAGTTTTTATGTACCTTTCTGGAGTCCTGGATTATTTAAATGTTATTCCTTTTTTTCTAACAGTCAATCAGTCTTATTTAGCCTACAAAAATATTGAACAATCAGCATGAGAACAATTTAGTGATCCTAGTCTTTAAGTTTTTTGTGTGCAATGAATCTGAGACCTTGATGATATTTATTCATTACATTTTTAATGATATATCAGGTTACCATAGCAATTCTTGTTCCCTGGAAACTTCTTTCCTGCAACACACATTTATTGGATGCTGCATTAACAGCTTGATCCTATTGTTCGAGCTGTCTCATTAGTTCGAGTAATCTAAACCTATTTCAAAATGGTAACCAGTTACAATATGTAGAATATATGATTTTTTAGGAATAATATTTATTAAAGAAAGAGCACACCTTCAAATCACCCTTTGTCCATTAAATTTTTCTCAACCCTGCAAAGCATCATTTTATTAAATACTTAAGGGTTTATGTCATTCAGTGTAATTATTAAATATATATTCTTTTATGTTGTTCAGTTATTTTATGTTGATCTTGTATCTCCATCTATGTTACAATTTCTATAAATGAGAAGCTGTTATAATTTGAGTTGTGTTTTCCAAAAGGATGTTGAAGTCCAACCCCCACCACCTGTGACTGTTATAATATGGAGACTAGAGGCCTGGTGCACAAAATTTGTGCACGGGGTGTGTGTGTGTCCCTCAGTCCAGCCTGATCTCTCTCCAATCTGGGACCTCTGGTAGGATCAGGCCTAAACAGGCAGTCAGACACCCCTCTAACAATGCCTTCCTTATTGCCCTTAACTGCTTCTGCCTTCCCATCCTGATCACCTCTTAACCACTCCTCAGCCAGCCTGATTGATGCCTAACTGCTCCCTTGCCATCCTGTTTGCCCCTAAATGCCCTCCCATGTAGGTTTGATTGCCCCCAACTGCCCTCCCATGCAGGCTTGATTGCCCCCAAATGCCCTCCCTTACAGGCCTGGTCCCTCCCAACTGCCCTCTCCTACTGGCCATCTTGTGGTGGCCATCTTGTGTCCACATGGGGGCAGCCATCTTTGACCACATGGGGGCAGCCATCTTGTGTGTTGGAGTGATGGTCAATTTGCATATTACTCTTTTATTAGATAGGATAGAGGCCTAGTGCATGGGTGGGGACCAGCTGGTTTGCTCTGAAGAGTGTCCCAAATCAGGTTGGAAGTTCCCTTGGGGCAGGAGGCAACCTGGGAGAGGGTCCTGTGGTGGTTTGCAGGCTGACCATGCCTGCTGGTGACCCAAACACAGGCCCTGGTATCTTCTATAATTCAAACTTCGTAGCTTTGAAGGGAGATCAAGGCAGGCCAGGGCTGCCAAAGCTTGGCTTCCTTCATTGATGGGGGCAATTCAAGCCTCTTGCTTGTTTTGTGGCTGCAGCCATCTTGGTTGGGTTAATTTGCATACTTGCTCCTAATTGGATGGTGGGTGTGGCTGTTGGGTGTAGCAGAGTGATGGTCAATTTGGATATTACTCTTTTATTAGATAGGATAGGGTCTCTGCAGGTGATTGAGTTAAGGTGAAGTTAGTAGGATGAGTTCTAACACAATATGACTATGCCCTTATAAAATGTGAGAATTTAGATGCAAGAGAAAAATATATTCAGAGGGAAGATGACCTGGAGACACAAGAACATGTGATGATAAAGAGAGATAGTAGGTGATGCTTGTACAAGCCAACAAACACCATGACTGCCAGCAAACCAGCAGAAGCTAGGAGAGATGCCTGGAACAAAGGCTTTCCTCACAGTCCTCAGCCAGACCCAATCCTGTCAATAACCTGATGTCAGACTTCTGGTCACCAGAGCTACAAGGCAATATATTTGTTGTTTAAGCCACCCAGTTAGTTATACTTTGTTATGGAAGCCCTAATAAACTAATACAGAAGGCGTACTTCTCAGTGTTGAATGCAATGTCTGTTATTTTTATTCAGAAGTGCAAGAATTCATTAACAAGAAGTGTGTTTAAAACTCATTCACTTGTTCATTTATTTGTTCAATAAATATTAACCATCACAGCTATTGGGCAAGGCGCTAAGCATGATGGTGAGGTGAAGATCAGTAATAAACGCTTCCACCTTCAGTACTAATAATTTCCTTGAAGTTTCTGATTGCTGTTTAACAAAAATCTATTTTATGTGCTTTATGTGCATTTTTTTCCAGTTAGTCCTCGAAACCAACCTGTCAATGTAATTATTATTACCCGATTTTCAGGGGGTGGGAAAACAAAGTCATTGAGGTTCAAAATATTTGAATAAGTTCTTAAAGATGACAAAGACAGAGAGCAGCAGAACTTTTGGCATTGGAAGTCAGACCAGTCTGCTTCTGCTGCACATTTTTTTTATTCCACCTTGCCTCTGATAAAGTACTAAGAATGGAGGAACATGAGTGACTCCTACATAAAGCAGACACACAGGGAGAGACAGAAAGAAGAGAAAAGCAAAGCACTATGAGTGTTAGGAGAAGAAAGACACAGCAACTGTTTGGATTAATAAAAAACAAACAAACACTTAATGGAAGCTGAGAAGAAGTCTGGATGATTAGAAAGAGAGAGGAAGTGACAGGTGATAGAGCAAGAAAGAACCCAGATTGAGGCATGTCCTCAGAGAAGAAAACAAGCAAAGCCAGGATGCTAGAGACCATCAACATCGATGTTGTTGTCAAGGAGACCCTTTGCAGTGGTCAGCAAACCGCAGCTCATGAGCCACATGCGGCTCTTTGGCCCCTTGGAGTCTGGCTCTTCTACAAAATACCATGGCCTGGGCAAATCTACTTTGAGGAAGTGGCATTAGAAGTTTAGTTTAAAAAATTGGCTCTCAAAAGAAATTTCAATTGTTGTACTGTTGATATTTGGCTCTGTTGATTAATGAGTTTGCTGACCATTGGCATAAGGTAAAAAAGAAACTTCAGTACCAAAGTCTATGGGCAAGATTTGTGTGCCCTTGGTGGGTGATACCGCTCCAAAACAGTATATCCATTTTTAAGAGGAATTGCATTGCTGAGTGATGGTGGCAAAACAAAGATCTGGAAGTACTGGTTGGGAAAACTATTTGACTGATCCCTCTTCCTCAACAACTGACTCAAGATGGACAAAGGGGTACCCTTCTATGCAGGCCGCTTCTAAGGTAGTGATATTGTGACAGAAAATACACATTTTAATTGGGGGAAGGTGAAAGAAGCATTTGCGCATAGGTAGGCTTATAATTTCTCCCTAAGTGAGTAAGAATTCCAGAGGTTGTATTGAAAAGTGTGCTTGAGGGCTAGAAAATTCAAAGTGCACCTAGGAAAGATCTCTACCACAATCTTGGAGAGACCTTCTTGTACAGAAGGCTCAGGATCATAAATCCAGCAGTGATATCTTCTGTCCTGAGATTTAACATAAGGTTAGTGGACAGTGATGAATTTCTCTTGCTGAGCCTTGATAACACATGATAACCTAAGAATAATTTTTATTTTATTTCCTACAGTTCCAAGCTGCTGGTATTCTTCATAAAATCCTATTTTTTATTTTTTGTCATTGCGGAAGCCCTGGAACTTTATAGTTCCTAATGAACCTAACTGAATGGAACTTGCCTTTAATTAATGAAATTGGGAGCTGAGGTACATTGTACAGTGACCACCCTTCTCTCTTGACATTTGATGAAAAGAAGAAAAGTATTGGCCCTGCTTTCTGATCTAACATCAGTAAAGATAAACTATGGTAACTCAAGTCTATCTACTTACTTGGAGGCAGAAAATAAAAGGAGAGCTAACAATTACAGAATAATAAAAGAACATGAATTCAAGTTTTATGCCCAAATAGAAAAAAGGTCTTGGAGGGATATTTTAAGCACAAACACTGTTTATAGCCCCTGATGACAAAACAAAACTATCTCTGGCATCCCACTTTCTAAGATACAATCAGTTGGCCCAACCATGGGACATGGGAGGAAGAATAGGACCAGAATCTTGCATATGCTTCCAGGAAAGCACAGAAAGGTAGATAATTTCTCAACAGATTTGAAATTGGGGTTTATTTAATTTCAAAGAACATAATAATTGGTGTTCGAGATTAGAAATTATACCCTATTCACTGCTAGAGTTTTGAACCAATTAAAAAACAGAAGAGATGAAGATATCCGGTCGATGAAGATCAAAATGCCAGCTTTCTTGGCCCGTGGAAAACATAATTGAGATGGGAAACAACATTGGACTTCCTCAATTGAAGTGGGGAGTATAACAGTCTACTCACTGAACCACAGACACACTGCTACTGCAGACTTTCCACTTACCACATAGCAAAGTAGAGTAGGACAGCACTTCCTGGCTCAAAAAAGAAGAGAGAAGACACTTCGCCATATGTTTTGCTATTGCTTCCATGTTTACACTTACACAGTTTCCACTTCCACCTCTGGGAAGAAATAAGTGAGGAAGCAAATAGGAGAGGATGGCACTCATGATGCCCCTTCCTACAGAAACATGAAACTGGGGAAGGGCAGATAAGTTCCCACCTGAACACCTTCCCATGCAATATAAACTACCCAGTTGACCAAATGGCTTAATCAGTTTAGCTACGATAATAAGATGCCACAGATGGGGTGGCTTAAACAACAAACATTTATTTCTCACAGTTCTGGAGGCTCGGAAGTCCAAGATCAAGATGTCCTCAGATGTCAGCAGGCTTCTTAGTTTTCACATGTCTGTCTTCTTGCTGTGTCCTCACACTGTGGACAGAGAGAAAGCTCTAGTATTTTCTTCTCATGAGGACACTTATCCAACATGGGGTTTCTACCCCCATGACCTCATCTAAATTTAATTACCTCCCAAAGGCCCCACACCTAATACCATCACTGTGGGGTTAAGGTTTCAATATAGGAATTTAGGGAGACATAGATGTTTAATCCACAACACCCAAGGAAGACCTAACTACTTACTGTTTATGGCCCTCCTTTTTGGAAGTGACCTGAACTCAAGCAACAATGAGAACCAACCTCCCAGGGTGAAGCAAGGAGAGAAAACAGAAAAGACAGCATCATTTCTAGAAAAGGCATTAGAGCCCATTTTTTTAACAACTACTTGATTTTTCTTTTCTTTCACGGGGTTTTAAAAATGATTAAATTAGATGCCAATATTTTTTATATTTTTAAAATTTATTTCAGAGAGGAAGGAAGAGGGAGAGAGAAATAGAAAGAAACATCAATGATGGGAGAGAATCATTGATTGACTACCTCCTGCATACTCCTCACTTGGGGACTGAGTTCATAACTTAGGCATATGCCCTAACCAGAAATCAAACTGGGATTCAAACTGGGAATCCAACTGTGACCTATTGTTTCATAGGTCAACACTCAACCACTGAGCCACACTGGTGAGCTAGGGGCCAATATTTGAAAAGTATGATATTTCATTTAAAATCTTGATTTACTGTCTTCTGTTGAAACCCTGGGTGGTCTGGTACCCCTGATCTTATATTCTAGTATCCAGGTGGGCAAATGTATTGGCACTTCACATCAATCCCCAACCTGCTCACTTACTCATTATAGTGTTCATCTGGCCGTTGTAGGACATCGGGTTAATAACCTTTCTCTAAGTAATAAACAGATTATTTGTTTTGTCTTTGTACTCCTTCAGAAAGACAGAAAGCTCAAGAGGAAGAGAAGAAGGGTAAAAAAAAATTCGATATGCAAATTTAAACTGGTCTACATAGAGGAACCAGGCCTGGAGCAATGAAAAGGAACAGGCAAATGGTAGCTTAATTGTCAAAAACCTGATTCTTGGGCAAGAAAATCAAGGATGCTGATTGCTAGACAGGGACAAAAGGGAGCCACGCTGAGAAAAGCAAAATGTCCAGCCAAGAAAAATATTATTTAGAAAGTCACTAACCTTCTTGCTTGTTAGCCTTTGTGAAAAACAATGTTCTCTATTATCAATTGCAGTTTAAAAGTGTTACTGTGATCAAAGTCAATGAAGGCTATGTGCGGAGTAGAGCGAGAAGCAGGGATGGACTGTGACAGAAAGTCATATCAAATGTGACATGGATGTGTGTAGCCATGTGGTCTTGCTAACTCTGTTTTTGAACCAATGTGAATAGATTAAAAATACATACTTTCCAAAACTAACTCTCTGATTTAAGTACTTTCCTATAATTGTTAAGCAGCAAAATTTAATAGAGTAGTGTCACTGGATAGATAGCTTCTGTATCTCTGAAGCCTGGTCAAAGGGCCAATCATATTGCTCAAAAAGTTGTGTACCCAAGTCCCTGAGTCTGCATTTCAGCTAACTTCTACCAGGTAGTGGTGTGCTGTACCATAGTTCTCATGTTTGGCTGCAAGTCCTAGAGGTTGGGAATGGGAACAAGAGTTCAAAAGTAAATATTCTGGGTCACACCTGCGAGCATACTGATCCTGTAGGTCTACCTAAGTCCAGGCTGCTATTACATTTTCTTATGTTTGTTTTTTTTTATCCCCTCATCCCCCCAGAGATTCTGACCTGTAGTCAGTTGGGGGAATTGCTTTGACTGCAACTTTATAAATCTGGTTTCCTCACAAAATGTTATAACTTTGTGTTAGAAATAAATTTTAAAAATCTAAATAAAACTATTATCGTATCTCCAATGCTAATCCAGACTAGATTCTTACCGTGTAGTGAGCCACAAAAAGCAAAACTGTAATAATAATATATTTAAAAAAAACCATATCATCAACCTAGGCCCTTTTAGTTGCTTTCAGAGTATTTTAAAAAAATACTTTTTTTTTGTAGATTTCAGAGAAGAAGAGAGCAATAGAAACATGTATGATAAGAGAATAATCATAGATCAGCTGCCTCTTGCATGCCTGGGCATGGGCTGTGTTTGGGAATAAAATAGTGACCTCCTGGATCATAGGGTCAATGGTCAACCACTAAGCCACACTGGATGGGCTCAAAGTAACTTCTTTTAATGCATCTCTAACATCAGTACCTGAAACATTCCCCTCTCAGCCTATCAAGGATTCATGTTCACCTTTTATATAGTAGGGGGTCAATCTTGTATGAAATTAATGGCTGAATTTAGTAAGAGAAAAATCTAAAGGCACTAACCCTGTGTTTACCAGGAGCTTATCTGCTAACTAGGCAAGTTGTTTATATCTCTGGGCCTGACATGTCAAACCATATATGAAGAATGTTTAGAGAAAGTGCAAACTGACCAATGACAATAATTTTATATTTAATAATAAAAGCAAATTTGCCAATAATATAAAATATAAGTAACATTAAAATAAGAATGGTTGTATAAACAAAAATGTTTAACTATTCTTCATAATAATCTTTATAACAACTTATGAACTATATCCTAGTATTATCATTCCCATTTTATCAGTGATGAATTGAGATACAAAAAAAATAAGGGAGGCAAATAGCACTTGCCCAAGTGGCAAATGAATGAAAGAGTTGGGATTTCAACCCTGAATTTTCAGGTATCCTATCTCCTTTAATTGATTACATTTTTTTTTCTACACGGGCTTCACTGAACCTGGACTTGGTTGATAAAGCCAGCCACATTAAATATATAAGTAGAGTAATTCTTTATCCCTTCTTAAGCCTAAGGATACTAAGTATATTATTAGATGTCTAAAATTCTAGCTAGTATCACTGGAACATGACATTTGCTAAGATGAAACTCACCCATGAACTACCTGCCTAATAAAATAACCATCATTAGAGAGCATGCCCCAGCCTACTTTGATAAATATTTGTTGAGCATTTTCATGTGCCAGGCTCTGCCCTAGGGGTAGGGATAAAAAGGTGAATCAGACGCAGTTCTGAACTCAAAGGTCCAACATCCTTGAGAATATATGTGCATCGTACTTGCTGACATATAAGTCAGGCAGAGTTAGGATGTCTACTAACTTTACAAATAAATTTTTTTTAGAAAAAGAAAACCATGTAAATATTTTTTGCCGAATATATCTTTATACTAATTTTTAGATAGTTCTGTAGGGGAGATAAAGTTTTAAAATTAAAAAGTATGTTATATATTAAAATCTAGTAAGAAAATTAATGGATATCCATTTATAGGTTAATTGGAAAAAATATCATACCTGAAACAAACAAAAAAAATATATTGGTATCAGTGAACACTGGCACCTATCAAGTGTTGTAGTGATAATTTATTTAAATCTCAAATGATAGGTGGGTGACACAAAATCTCATCAGCTGTCCCTTGTGCCTTATTGTCTTTGTTCTGAAAACTACCAATAGGACCCCAACGTGTAATCTTTGTTAAATGTTTTATTTTGGCTCACTTCCTCACAATGTACATTTTCTATATGTAATGCATGCTCATTGCTGCGGCTGATACTTAGAGATTCTGTTTTGGGAGGTGAAGAGGGACGTCAATATATTCCACAAATATGGGTAGCCAACTAACTAGTATAGTGGTCCCTTGGTATTGTGGGGGATTGGTTGCAGGACACCTTGAGGATTCAAAAATCCGCTGATGCTCAAATCCCTTATGTAAAAGAGTGTAATATTTGCATATAACCTACATACATCCTCTCATATATGTTAAATCATCTCTAAAATACTTGTAATATCTGATACAAGGTAAATGCTATGCACATAGTTATTACACTGTATTGCTAAGGAGAAAATGACAAGAAAAAAGTCTGTACATGTTCAGTACAGATGCAAACATCACAGGTCTAACTACATAGTACACATCAGCAACGACTTAAAATTTCTTTTCCCCGACATACATTTTTTAATATATTTTATTGATTTTTTACAGAGGGAAAGAGAGAAGGAGAGAGAGTTAGAAATATCGATGAGAGAGAAACATCATTTAGCTGCCTCCTGCATGCCCCCTACTGGGGATGTGCCCAAAACAAGGTACATGCCCTTGACTGGAATTGAACCTGGGCCTTCCAGCCCTCAGGCCAATGCTCTATGCACTAAGCCAAACCAGTTAGTGCTCCCCCTATATTTTTGATCTGCAGTTGGTTGAATCCGTAGATGCAGAACTCATATATACAAAGAGCTCACTGTATAATGTAATTTAAAAGTGTTATCATTAACAGTAAAAGGCTTTATGTCAGCATGAAAGATGTGAAGAGCTTGGGCAGAAAATACAGATTTGGGAGATAGCATGTAGAAAAAAGGAAGAAGTGGAAGAGTTTGCGCATGGAGAGAATGTAGCTTGAGGAAAAAATATTTGGGAGAGAAGATTCTTTTTCTCTTGTATCAGAATTCATGTTATGGGCTTCATGGCTGTCTTGGCTTTCTGAGAGCTGGGATTTAAGCCTAATGATGAATGTACTGTACTAGAACAATCAATCAAATCAATGAACTGTTGTAGAACTCTTGCAATGTTACACAAAAGGCTCTGATAAAGTCTGCAGTAATATATAAGGACTCAGAGTAAGGGTAGGTTTAGGATGGAGAATGTATTAGATAGCACAATTTAAAATATTCAAATGAAAAAATCAATTAGTACATGGAACCATAAAAATAATACATATTTAAACCAAAGATGTTTTATTGTTGTTGTTAAGCCTCAATTGAGGATATTTTCCCCACTGATTTTTTTTGAAAGAATGCAAGGGAGGAAAAAAAGAAGGGAGGGAGGGAAGGTAAGAGAGAAAAAAAACATCAGTGTGAGAGGGACACATTGATTGCTTGCCTCCTCAGGACCAGGGATCAAACCCCCAACACAGGTATGTGCCCTTGACTAGAATTCTAACCCACAATCCTCAGGCCAGCACTCTAACCACTGGGTAAAACCAGCCAGGACTAAATCAAAAATTTTATTTCAACCAGTCAAAGCTTCTTCTTTAAGTGTGGGTCTGCTAAATAGAGTTTCTTTTATTACTTTTCCCCAAATCATTTACCTTTTTCATCTGCTCCCAATATAACAGCAATTTTTAAATGACTCACCTTTATTTAGCCTTCCAAACACAATTTAATTTTTATCAAAATAACAGCTCCTGTCTTCTCTCTCCCTCATATTTCATCAGTCTTACATAATATTTAATTAAATTACACCCAGTTTGGGAACAAATACAACTAATTCTTGGTAGGCGTACAAAACAGCCCATAGGAGTGGGAGTACTCAGGCAAACTGAGGAGTCAGTTAAAAGGACTTTTACTGGCCGGATCTGCTGTCTTCATTAAGTATTTTAAAGACATTTAAATAAGAAAAAAAAAAGAAAGGTAATCATTTCCAAAAGAGAAATATTAAGTGATTTTACTCCATATTGCAAACTTTTACTTTCAAAGTCAATACTTATATAAGACACCCAAACTTAGTTGAAAATCCTCAGGCACTTTGAAAGTCTATCAGAAATGTCAGCCTCTCTATCAAGCCTTTCCTGCTGTATAAACTGGCAGCGCTCTCTCCTCAAGAATCCCGTAGGACTGTTTTTAGACCTTACTTAGGTATGTACTTTGTTTTACTTACCAGTGGTAGACATTTATGAACTTATTCCTAGCTCCTATAATAGAGTACAAACTATTTGATAAAACAGACTATACCTCTCTCATTTACATACTTTGCAAAGTCAAAGTACTTTGTACACAGTGCATCTTTACGTGTGCTGTGTTGAATGTGTATATGTGTATTTGTGTGTTTGTGCCTGGTGAGGTGGGAAATAGGGGAAATGGAGAGCAAAAAATCTACCTCTTGTTCATAAATGTCCATCCTCTCTTGGCGTAAGAGCATACTCCTAAAGTACTCACTCACTGATGTTCAGATCTCTATATATTGTTATAGTTCGGTGTTTCAGGGCTACCTCTTCCAGAAGACACCTCAGCAGTAGAAATAATATTTTATTTACCTTTATAGGCCTGTATCTACTACAAAGACCATCACCTAGTGTGTGTTGAGTAAATGTTTGTTGAATGAGTAAATGCAAAAAAGTCCACATTGAGAAGTCTCCTAAAGAGTTAAGGAAGATAAGATACAGAACTACCTCTACGGAAAGTGAGCCGGACCCTATCTTGACTAGATAAGGGATATTTCAACATCTATTATTTTTCCCCAAAAAAGGTATATGGAATGTTATTGCATTTTAGAACCCGAGATGTCTTTAAAGATAACCTAGCCCACCACATTTTAAAGATGTGACTAGCCCCATGACACACATATAGTCATTAGGGTAAGACCAAAACAACAGTGAATTATTTTGGCTATACCAACTCCAACTGATTTCTGAAAAAGGTGGTCCTATAAGTGAAAAGCCTTTGGCAATGACAATCACTGGTGGGAGTTAGAGTGGACTATGTAGCTGAAAGGTGGAAAAAGGAGAAAGGGCAGGATGGGGTTTCCAATGTCGGTCCCTCTGACTCCCACAGTGCCCACATTGACAACTGTGATGTTATCCTGTCTTGCTAGAAAGGGGCAGAGTGAAGGCTCAAACTCAGGTCTCCTCACGTCCATCCTAGAGTCCTGGCATCTTTAAAAAGCAAACCACTTGTTCATAACATATCATCACCAAGTTCTAGAAATCAATTAAATTAAAAACAAAACCAAAATAGAGCCTCCGCAGAACAGTCATACATTTTGTTTACCTTTATAGCCCTGTGTCTATTACAGAGACCGCCACCTAAGGGTGTGTTGAGTAAATTTCCCTGCAACCCAACGGAAATATTAAAAGCCACATAAAAGATAAAAATAACAAAGTATTTAAGATGAAATGGGGTGTTTAAAGGAGTTTAGCAGTTTTACCTAAGCACAGAAGCTTAAGTATTTAAATCGTAGGATGGCATGGCTTATTTTTTTAAAACTACATCTTAATGATAAGAATGGAAAAATTATGATGAAACCCCTAAAAAGCTAGTTTGTTTTTTGAACTTTTTATTTTATTTTGTCTTTTTATTTTTTTATTTACTGATTTATTGGGGTGACATTAATAAACATACACAGGTTTCAGGTGTACAATTCTGTAATACGTTATCTGCATATTGTATTGTATGTTCACCACCCCAAGTCAAGTTTCCTTGTATCACCATTTATCTTCTCTGTACGCTCTTCTAACTAACCCATCCATATTCCTCCCTTTCCCTCTGGCGAGCTATTGTCTGCCTATGAGCTGGTTTTGTTTTGTTGTTTGTTGGTTTTTGCTTAATCCCTTTGTGCTTTAAACTTTTCAAATCATCCTTTTGGACTGAGAAAAAGATCCTCTTGGGGTAGGGGATGTATCTGGTGGTTGCAGAAGTCATATCATAGCACTTTGATTTGAGTTTCCTGAAAGCCATTTTAAAATAGTACAAAATTTTAAGACTCCCCAAGATGGGGATTTCAAGTTCTTTTTGTAGTAATTTCCTGCTACTCAGATATCAATTCAGCTGGCTGCTTGCTTATTTTAAAGAACCTACTGATTTCTAGTCTATCTGGTCTTAAAGTACACATAGTTGGCACCATAAATATTTGTCAACTAAATAAACAGATAGCTATGACACTCCAGAAAATGTTTGTGATTTGGAGGGTGAATATTGCTTTTTGGGGGGGGACAGTTTGCCTGCAGCTCTTATCAGAATAAATCTTCATAAAGGGGAGCCTGTGGACTTCAGGTATCCTCTCCAGCTGGATGGTTAGAGTGAATGTTGAAGGCTTACATCTCTCTTAAACAGACTGGTCACTTGAATGCATTTTCTACCCAAGTCCCATGCTGATATTCATTCTCCAAGGCACATACAGCCATATAGCAGCCCAAAGGCCCATTGAAGAATAAAAGTAGGAATGCCCTGCTCAGGGAAGGAAGAGGGAATAAAATTGAGAAGCAATGATGCACTGGGAAGAGAAGAATGAGCAAGTCCAAGAACCAAAGGTATCTACAATTTAGGAAGGGAGGCAGACACACTTAGATTTAATATGATATTGAAGCATCCATCTTATATAAAAACTGCTATTTGAAATTTTAACCCTGCTACTTGGCTTCTGTAAATGCTTTCTTGCTTAAATAACAAAGAAAATAAGACTACTCCCACTTCAGAGAGGCCATTAAACCTTCCCTGGATGAAGTTATCAGTGCTGGCACCAGGCCAAGCCTTTGGTTGAGGTTCAAGGCCCCAGCACATAAGGGCTCTTTAAGAACTTGCAAAGTGGGCTGGAAACAGCCCATATTTGGGATAAAAGAAGGTAAAAACGTAAATAGAGAAAGTTCCTCCATGTTGGGGCCCAGAATTTGAGAGACATTTTCCTCTGGACCCTCACGTAATAAATGTAACTCCAACACTCTAAGTTTTGCTTCATTCTTCTCCAGTTTTCTGTAACAATATCACATGTTTTATGACAGAGACAAACCTAGGATTAATGAGTTTTGAGAGCAGAGGACTGTAGCCAGGTTCAGGGGAAGTTTTTGGAGTGAGGTGGAAGCTACATAAAATTATACACAAACACTAAAGGGAAGGGCAATGTCTTTGAAGGGTGGTAACAATTTAACATGTTTAGATGATATGAAAATGTTTATTTGGCTAAAGACTAGTATACAAGTAGTGTCTGCTGTGGTGAAATATCTATAGCCAAATATCATGTGGAATAATAAAAAATGGCACATCCATTTCAGACAAAGGGTAGATCTTACATGAGGGAATTAAAGTATCCCCATCTCATAGAGATTTTCTTGACTCTTTACCTCATTCTTTAGAATGCATTCTACTGTGTGTGTGTTTAAAATTACCTTGTGTTATTACCAACCCAAAGCATCATTTCAAACCATTCATTCATTCATCAAATATTTATTGGAGACTTCCTATATCTAAAATGTTCACTTAAAATAAACAATAGGTTGAGTCATTTAAATAAGGTAGGTTAATGTTGTGCTTCAACTGACAAGTCTGGAGTGGAGAAATTGTAAAATGTGGAATTGCTATTAAGTATGAATGAAAGCTGGGAACCACCGAGAATGTCAGGTTGCCACAGTAACTGAGGCAGCCTCTGAGATGCCTGGGGGGACGGTGCCCCAGACTTGGGCTAGATCTTAAAGGCTGGCACCTAAGAGTTGGCTCTACCTTGTTTTCCCCTCTTGTATCTCAGAAAAAGGGAAAGTTGCAGGATAGTGCCTGACAGGGAGAGAGGTGGTTTTGACAAACTGAAGGTTTAGGGCCTTTGCTAGGTGTTGGGAGGAACAGCTAATTGAAGGTTTGTTGCCTGGAGGGAAGGGGCAGGCAGCAGCACAGGGGTTTTCAGCAGAGAAGCCACAAACCCAGAAGTGCCAGGCTTCTGAGGCTCAAAGTATCAAAACTGCTTGAGGTCATTCAGAACCAAAGCTGCGAGTGCCCGCAGGGCTGTTTGAATCCCGGAGTCCTGGAGTGCACGCAATGCCAGGGGCTCCAGACACTGAGGGGAAAGGAACAGAGCCATAGCAACAAGGCTGGGGTTCTTAAAGTGGAGGGGGCTGTTTGGACCCCAGGGCGAGTATAACCCCAGGCTTCTATCTCTCTGAAGTGGAAGGAAAGATGGGTGATCCAGTGACAAGCCTGGGACTTCAGAGGTTTCCTTTTAAAGTAGAGACTGTGCAGTGAGTTACTTTCCCAGACCCGGGCATGCAAATGCAACATGCAATTACTCAACACCTAACAATGCCACGGGACCGTGCTGCCTGCTTCACAGGCAAACTTACATCTGCTCTTCTGTTGGCGTTCCAAATTGGATCTTCTTTCTTGCTAAGTTATAATGATAACGTCTATGTGGCACATTACTGAGTTATATTTTGCCAATAAAACTTTTAATTTGCTGAAGAAGGTGGCTTCCATTCCGGAGTTCTCCAGAGACCCATTCACTGGTAGAGAAACAGGCTGCTATGGGTTTAGTGTCCCCACGCACCAGCAAGCTGTCCTGTGAGAACATGAGCGAACTATCAGCACTTAGAGATGCAAGAAGTAAGGAAAGAGGGCTGGGGTGCTAGACATTTGCTATAAAGTTCTGACAGAAGAAAATAATTGAAAAAATAGAAGGAAACTTAGAATAACCCAGTTTAACTCCTTTATTTTACAGAAGAAGATTTTAAGAATCTGAGATTAGTCAATTGCCCTAAATTATATATATAGGCATCCCTTTCTTAACACAACACACTTTTGCATTACATATTTGGGATTATCTTTCTGGAAGAGTACCATGAGGGAGGTATATATGAAAAGAGAGAGAGAGAGAGAGAGAGAGAGAGAGAGAGAGAGAGAATTGATTTTCCGATATAATAAAGAGCTAATGTTCAAATGGACATCACGCCTTCACGTCAGTCCCAGGCGCCAGTAGCCAGGGCTGTAGCCTGGAAGAGGGACAAGCCACCCACCCCTCAGTCCCAGTGCCTGAGGCTGTGGCCCAGGTGAAGCTGCCCGTCCATGGTCCCCTGCAGCTGCAGCCAGCCCGGGCAAAGCTAGCCCTGGTCCTGGGATCCTGCGCCCGGCCAGAGAGATGGAAGCCTGGGTCCCGGTGCCTGCAATTGGCCAGAGGAGGGAATCCTGAGTCCCTGGTGCAGGGTGAGGCAGAGGTAGTTAGGGGTGATCAGGCCAGCAGGGGAGCTGTTAGGGGCAATCAGGCAGGCAGGCAGAGGTGGTTAGGGACTATTGGGCAGGCAGTCAGGTAAGTGGTTAGGAGCCATCGGTCCTGGATTGCAAGAGGCAGTGGGACATCCCCCAAGGGGTCCCAGATTGGAGAGGGTACAGGCCAGGCTGAGGGATCTTCCCCTGCATAAATTTCATGCACTGAGGCTCTCTCTCTATATATATATACACACATACATATACACACACACAACACACACACACACACACACACACACACACACACAAATTCTTTATTGTTGAAAAAAAGAATTTGTTACATATGTCTTCTTTTTCCTCTCCCTGCCCACTCCTGCTCCTCACCACAGGCCCTCACCCACTACTGTCTGTGTCCATTGGTTATGCTTACATGCATGCATACAAGTCCTTTGATTATTCCCACCCAATAAACATATATCTCCCTGCAAACCCCTCTCCCTCACCACAATAAACAAAACGTCAGCTCTGAATCTTGGCCTCATTGCTTACCATTCCACCCATTTGCCTTGGCACCAGTGCTCAGCATCACCCACTGAATGAATCTTTTACCATGTTGAGTTAGCTTGGCCGCTGTCCCAATCAGCTCAATCTACTATAACAGAATACCACAGACCAGTGGTTGGCAAACTACGGCTCTCGAGCCACAGTTTGCTACTCTATTGACTAATGAGTTTGCCCACCACTGACCTAGAATTTCGATTCCAATTATTACAGGCTGTTCTTGTTCCTTGTGATTAAGCCCCTATTCCAGTGGTCAGCAAACTCATTAGTCAACAGAGTGGCAAGCTGCTGCTAATGAGTCACATGTGGCTCACAAGCCACAGCTTGCTGACCACTACCATACACTAATGGCTTTAATAACAAACATATATTTCTCACAGTTTTGGAGGCTGGGAAGTCCAAAATCAAGGTGCTGGCAGATATTGGTGTCTGGTGAAGGCTCACTTTCTGGTTTGCAGAAAGCCGCCTTCTGTTTGTATCCACACCTGGCCAATAGGGAGGAAGGGAGGAGGTATACACATTCTTATTTTTTTTTTATATGGGCAGTAATTTCACTATGACACCACTACCCTCATGACTAGCTACCTCCCAGAAGCCCATCTCCAAACACCATCCTATTAGGGATTAGTATGTCAACAAATGAATTTGATAGGGATGTAAACATTCCATCTATAGCCAATGGACAGGCCTGTTTTTTATTTTTATTTGATAAATCTTTATTTTTCAGATTATAATTGTTCTCCCTTCTCTCCCCCACCACCTCCCCCCACTGGGCTCCCACCTCTCCCTCTGCCCTTACCTCCCCCTGCATTGTCTTCATCCATAGGTGTATGATTTTTGTCCAGTATCTCCCTTCCCCTCATCCTTTTTCCCCTGAGAATTGTCAGTCCACTCCTTTTCTAGGCCCCTGATTCTATTATATTCACCAGTGTATTCTGTTCATCAGATTTTTAATTTATTTGATTTTTAGATTCACTTGTTGATAGTTATGTATTTATTGTTCATAATTTTTATCTTTACCTTTTTCTTCTTCTTCTTCTTCCTCTTCTTACATAATACTTTTCAACATTTCATTTACTATTGGTTTGGTGTTGATGAACTCCTTTAGCTTTTGCTTATCTGTGAAGCTCTTTATCTGACCTTCAGTTCTGAGTGATAGCTTTGCTAGATGGAGTAATCTTGGTTGTGGGTTCTTGCTATTCACCACTTTGAATATTTCTTGCCACTCCCATCTGGCCTGCATAGTTTCTGTCAGAGAAATCAGATGACAATCATATGGGTGCCCCCTTGAAGATAATGAACTGTTTTTCTCTTGCTGCTTTTATATTTTCTCTTTGTCTTTTGCTCTTGGGATTTTAATTATAATGTGTCTTTGTTGTGGTCCTCTTTGGTTTCCTTTTGTTTGGGGTTCTGTGCGCTTCCTGGACTTGTAATTCTATTTTTTTCACCAGGTGGGAGAAATTTTCTTTAATTATTTCTTCAAGTTGGTTTTCAGTATCTTGCTCTCTCTCTTCTTCTGGCACCCCCATAATTGTGATGCTGGTACATTTGAAGTTGTCTCAGAGGCTCCTTACACTATCTTTACATTTTTGGATTCTTTTTTTTTTTTTTGCTTTTCTGGTTGAGTGTTTTCTGCAACTGAGGTTCAGTGCAGTTGGAAGTGGATTTCAGTGCAGTTGGGAAGTTTTGTCTTCTTCTCACTAGAGAAAGCCAGCAACACAATCAGCAGTCAGCCCTCTGTGTGTGCACTCATGCTGACGGGCCTCCAGACTTCTACCTTTCACGGCTTCCCTAAGTTTCTGTGCACTCCTCCCTTTTTACAACAGTCCAGACTCCTCCCATATGAGTTTCACCTGAAATTAAGATTCAGTGCAGTCAAAACTGGGGTTCAGTGCAGTCTGAACTGGGGTTCAGTGTGGTCAAGAGTTTCCGTCTCCCTCCCATTAGAGGAAACCAGCCAGGCACTCTGCCTCCTGTCCTCTCGACACACATGTCTTCATACCTCAGCTTTTTGCAGTTCCTCTGAGTCTCTATGAGCCCCTCTCTTTTCTTCTAGTTGAAGAATTTCCACTCAGCCAGCTTTCCTGTGGTTCTGGATGATGTCTGTTCTGTCTTTTAGCTATAGTTTTGAAATTGTTGTGCGAGGCAGCAGTTTAGATATTTGCCTATGCTGCCATCTTGATTTCTCCAGACCTGCTCTTTTATGGTAACTCCAGAGGCCTGGTGGACAAAATTCAGGGGGGGGGGGATGTCCCTCATCCCCGCCTGCACTCTCTCCAATCTGGGACCCCTTGAGGGATGTCTGACTGCATGTTTAGGCCCAATCCCAATGGGTTTGCCAGCCTGATCAATAACTAATTGCTCCCCTGCCAGTCCAATTTCCCCTAACTGCCCTCCCCTGCTAGCCTGGTCACCCCTAACAGCCCTCCCCTCCAGGCCTGTTTGCCCACAACTACCCTCCCCTGCCAACCATCTGTGGTGGCCATCTTGTGTCCACATGGGGGCAGCCATCTTTGACCACATGGGGGTGGCTATCTTGTGTGTTGGAGTGATGGTCAATTTGCATATCATTATCTTTATTATAGAGGATGCCATATACAAATATTGGCTAAAGTACACTTTCCATCTGTAATGGGTTGAGTAGCCTTTCCAAAATATGTTCCTATTCTAGAACCTGTGAACATTACCTAAGTTGGGAAAAGAATCTTTGCAGGTATAATTAAATTAAGAATCTTGCATGGAGGAAACTATTATGGATTAACTGATGGGCCCTAAATACAATGACAAGTCTAATGAAAAAAAAATGCAGATCTTGGCCAGCATTGGTCAGCAGGAATGTCAACCTATGAACTAGGAGGGCATATGCCCAGATGGTGGGCTCAATCCTCAGTAGGGGGTGTGGAGGAGGCAGCCAATCAATGATTCTCTCTCATCATTGATGTTTCTATCTCTCTCCCTCTCCTTTCCTCTCAGAAATCAATAAAAATATTTTTTTTAAAAAAAAGAAGAAAAAAACACAGAGATGACAGATGTAGAAGGAAAAGTGATGCACAGACCAAGACAGAGACTAGAGCAATGTGGACACAAGTCAAAGAAGGCCAAAGCCACCAGAAACTAGAAGAGACATGGATTCTCCCTTCAAGCCTGCAAAAGGACTATGGCCCTGGCAACACCTTGATTTCAGACTTCTAGTGAGGAAAAGTTCTGCTGTTCAAAGCCACCAGTCTGTGGGAGCTGTTGCAGCAACCCAAGGAAGCTAAGGCAGCCTGCAGCTGTAAACCCTGGTCCTTTTCTCCTCCTGACAGATATCTGTGCATCCAGTCACTTCACTATTGGAGTGGACTCAGACACCAAGGAAATCAGTAGCAATACTTTTAATGTATACATTTTAAGATTTCTTTTTATAAAATAAACTGAGCACCTTAGGATGAGGATAGATCTCCCAGCTTTGCTACCAAGGGAGACTAAACAAAAGTTCCCTGATCTTAAATTAGAACTTCCTTCCAGTTTATCAATTTCTTCTCTTATTCAGGATCCAGGGAAGTTTAATGGAGGAATAGAAATGATAAGGCAGAAAATTAACCCTCACTAGTTCCCTGCAACATAAAGCAGCTACCTTCTCTGGGCCTTCAGTATTCTTCACCTCAATTGCAGAGGTGTCTGTCTTGCTGTCTCCATGTCTCCAAACTCAAATCCGGTGAAGTTTATTTTATTTTTTTATTTATGTTAATATATTTTTATTAATTTCAGAGAGAAAGGGAGAGGGAGAGATAGAATATCCATATAATAAAAGCCTAGTATGCTAAGTGTCCAGTTGTCTGGTCATCCATCCAACCAATCAAAGTGTAATATGCTAATGTTATGCTAAGGCCACTCAACTGCTCGCTATGACATGGACTGACCACCAGGGGGCAGATGCTTCAACTGGTAGGTTAGCTTGCTTTTGGGGTCTTGAGTGAGATGGAGCAGACATGCCCTGGAACCCTCCCTTGGTCCCTCCCCAGCTGGCCAACCTCCTACATCCCTTCCCACCCTGATCATGCACTGGTGAGGTCCTTCAGCCTGGACTGCACCCTCCTGTAGTCCAGGATTCCTTGGGGTTGTGGAGTGCTGGTTTCAGACCAATCCTCAGGCCAGGCTGATGCACAAATTAGTTCACTGGACTTCTAGTCAATGATAAGAGAGTTTCATTGATCAGCTGTCTCCTGCATGCCCCCTACTGGGGATCGAGCCCACAACCCAGACATATGCCTGACCCAAAACCAAACCATGACCTCTTGGTTCATTGGTCAATGCTCAACCACTGAGTCATGTTGGCTGGGTTAGTGAATTTTTAACCGTTTCTTAAGCTGGTTTTGTCCATGACACTATAAGAAACACATTATGGAGCTGTGCACAAATATATGCAAATGAGTGATGCATGCTGATTTTTCTATTCTCACTCCCTCTCTCTTCTTTCTCCCTCTTTACATGTCACCCATAATCCAAACTGCTGTAATCCACATTCTAATATTTAAAGCTGTTCCTGATACTGATGGCAGAGTCACATTTCTAAAATAGAGATCTAATTATGTCGTTCTCTTAATTAAAATACATTGATGGCCCCATCACCTTCATTCATTCCAACAATACATTTCACTGAGAATCTACAAAGGCCACTCTGTAATAACTGAGGGTTAAAAATGTAAAAATACTTAGTCCATGCCATGACAGAACCTATTCATATATAACATATATGAATATATAAAATATTTTTTATATCAAAACTGTGTCTAAATATATTTTATATATTTAAAACTGTGTCTCCTACTTTACCCTCTCATGTAGCTGACCGTTCATGTCCAATGTGGTACTCTCATGTACTATTAACTATTAAATGCAATTGTCTGACTTAATTCTTCCTTCTTTCTTTCTCTTCTCACATCTTTATTTATCTAATCATCATAGCTCAGTATTTAACCTCTTTGAATGTCTGATATAGGCAACTTTAAATCTAACTCAAAAACCTTTCCCAGACCCTCTTGAACATCATCTATTAACACAGAGAGAACACCTTTGTTGGGGCACTTAACCTTCTGTCCCATAATGTATGGCACACATTTTTAACTTTCCATAGGACTGTGAGGCCTGAGGCTTCTTTTTTCTCTGTCAGTTACTGAAAGAGTGTATTGAGGTCTCCAATTAATAGATTTGTCTACTTCTCTTTTTGCTCTGTGTTTCCACTACCAATGCTGTGCCTCACCCATAGTAAGGCTTAAGGAGAAATGGAGTAGGGGAGGATGGAGGAAAAATAGAAAAGAGAAGGCAGTCTGAGTAGGGTCACTAGACTGGCTTCTATTAGATGAAAAAAAAAAATAGAAAGAAGATTGCAGTAGGGAGAGATTTTAATAAAGCAGGCAGGAGGAGGGGGAAACAAAGGTCCTAATCTTTTCAAATGTAGACTAGAAGTAAATCTAGAAAGAATTTCAATTTCTACGAAGCAATAGACCATTCAAATCCTTACCCCACAATTCCAAGCCTTGAGCAGAAACCATGAAATGTGTTTTCTCTTTTCTGGAAGCCAGGCTCATAAATTCACAGCTTCTCAGCTGGGATCCATGGAAACAATTGCTGCCCCCTACCTGACAGAATCAAGGACCTGGATCATGTTGAAACTCAGCTGAAAGTAGTTCGGAGTTTTCAAGTGAATAATATCTCTAGTTCCTGGAGCCATACTCTGATTCCAGAAAGTACCTCATTAGCACTGTGTAAAGAAAAGAACCACACTTCCCTTATAACCTGCTGGTGTCATAAAGAAGGAATGCTTAATGCACTGTAATACAGACTTCTATTTCATAGAAAAATTTCTCATTTGTTTTGCACTGGGAAACCACAAAGGGATACCCTTAATCATACAAGTCCTGGAAATCACTTGAGAGCAGGAAGGTGTTTAATGGAGACCTAATTTGAGGGACCTAACTCAGATGGTCATTTGATGATAAGGAATAGAGATCTCTGCATTCTGCCAACAGGTCTATTAGTGACCTGAGCCTGGAGAGTTAATGAAACAGTGCCTAAGTCAATGGCTTCTAGACACACTTCCTATAGATTACTTGAACACACCTTCATACAGTATACCTCTCTTTTGCAGCTGTTTCTAAATTAACAAGTCACTATCAGTTTTGTATCTTTTAGCTGTGATTCCCATTGTTAAATAAATAAATAAATAAATAAAATCCATTGTAGACCAGATCATTTTTCATAGGCAGTCAGGGGAGAGAAGCATGTCAGTAGATTACTCAACTGATAGGTCAACTAGCAGGGTTTTCTCCATGGTTTTGATTGTTGAATTCATTTTACTCTGCAGATGAAAAAAAATTCTAATGCCCTTGAGGAACACTTGGGAGAAACTCTGGTCAAATTCAATATTTGACTCAGGGGTTGAAGACCATTCTTGTAGGCTAGGTACATGCCTATCCATTACTAGCAGAACAAGATGACCTTGGGAAAATTATGATTTGCCTGCAGCAAGGTGGGGCATTTGTTTATGTAAGTATGTGTATACTCCTTGTCAGGTGAAAGAATGCTTGAGTTGACACTGCATTTCCATTTGAAATGTCTTTGTTCCATCCTGGTCATAGTGATCACTCAGTAGTCAGACATCTGATTGAATTGGCTGTCATTGGTTAATATTTTTCTATTATTCTATCCTGATTACTTATTTCTGAATTTAATTTCCACTCTAAATTTTAGTCTCTTTCTCCTAAAATATGACTCTCTTCTTATATCTATATTTTTAATGCATAATAGTCAGTAAAACAGTCCAAAAACACTGTGAGCTGGTACTATGTGGGGGGAAAAGGACAAACAATATTAAATCCCTGTCTTTTACTCTTGAAAAACAATGAAAATAACATGAAACTCATGTCTGATAACAATGAGAAAAACTTTTCATCCAAAACACAAAAATAATTGCAAATTAAGAAAGAAAAGATACTACAAATTGTGCTACTTTAAAGGTTTGAATATACTAATAAATGTTACATTATGTAAGCATTTTCAGGATTGCTTCCTGGAAGAAGTAAGGATTGCTAAATATAGCTTACCTGAGTGTGTGTGTGTGCGCACATGTGCGCGCATGTGTGTGTGTGTGTGTGTGTGTGTGTGTGTAAAGTAAAGTAGGGGGGGGGACAATCTCTTCCTTCTTTGGTATTAGCTTCCTTTATTTTCCAAGAGCACATTTATTTTATTTATCTTGACATGTATTCCCCTCCAGTTGCAATTGGAACTCATAATCCTAAAAAAGAAATAAAAAATGCCTTATTTTCCATCTGCCTTGTCTTTTCTATTTCCTATTATATTAGAATCATTTCTTAACTATTTAATCTGATGATCTTATATTACTGTTGAATATTCAGATTTTAGACTTAATATGTTATTTTTTAAAAATATATTTTATTGATTTTTTACAGAGAGGAAGGGAGAGGCATAGAGGGTTAGAAACATCAAATGAGAGAGAAACATTGGTCAGCTGCTTCCTGCACACCCCTTACTGGGGATGTGTCCGCAACCAAGATACATTTCCTTGACCAGAATCAAACCTGGGACCCTTCAGCCCAAAGATTGATGTTCTATCCACTGAGCCAAACCAGTTAGGGTTCAATATGTTATTTATCACTACTCAAGCTCACTTTCACCCTTTTAGAATTCATTCTTTTTCTTTCCAGGCTCCTCAAGTTTATTCATTATCTCACATCTTGATCTCTGTAATTCACCCATGTGGGTCCACTGACATTCTGACCCCAAACCCTCTGCAACCCTATTTAAAACCTTGACTCTCAAATAATCTATTCCTCCACTCTATCAACTCCACTGATTTCTAGTTCATTTCTGCCTCATATTTAAATATCTGCTCTCATTTCCCCCCAAGCACTTTATAAACCTTTAACTAACATTATCTATTTCTTCCACAAAATTACATGTATTTCCATCTCTTTGTGAGGCCTGTTTTCTAATTGGTTTCGTTTATTTAGCTTATCTCTCCAATTTTCTCCTTTTATAGTCATTTTTCATAACTCTCCTTATTGTGCCACTTTTAATCATGGAAATGCACCTTGGTTTAAATGGCCTGAAGATAAATATTGAAAATGCATAAGTGAATAGTCTAAACTTGATTACCTAATGGTTTGGGTGAGGATAAAAGGAACATGAAGATAAATAGTCACCAGCCAGATTTTAATACTTAATAGGCTTTGGCGTTTATACTCCCATATGCAGCACTGCCTGTGGCCCCTAATCACTGATTCACCTCAAGGGTAGAAACAGGAAAATAATCTGAGAAGCATTCTTCTCCCCAGACCAAATGGTACTTTCCATTGTCCATTTATAAGTCAGAAGTTGAGTTGTGAATAAAGACAAAGGAAGTGACACTCAATAAATGGTGTTGATATAATGATGAGGTCAAAGCAAGAAAAAGAAAATTAGTTGTTGAATGAAATTGTGACCATGATTTGTTAACAACATTTCTTCAAATCCTCAACAACTTTTTCTACAATGGAGGAGATCTCCATCATCAATTTCAAGTATGATTCTGTTCAGAATATGGAGCCATGAATAAGGGTAAAGTCTTCTCAATTCATAATCTGGTTTACATGAAGGCAAGCAACATGCAAGTCTAAGACCCATTTTTCTTCATTTAAATGATTGGGAGATTGCTTTATTTCTTTGGTGAAAGAGATTCTCATTGCAGAAAATGGATATTCCTACATCTGATTCTGGGCTGTTTAAAAATCAAAGATTAAGTACCTCACTGCCACGACACCAAAGGTGTTTCAGTCCATCCCCCCTTGGGCCTTCTTCTTCATGTCAGTCTCGAATACAATTTATACCACATGCTCTTTCCAGGCTCAGAGAACCCTAACTTAATCCAGTGCTCAATTACACACATTCTCTACCTCTGGGCTTCACTAGGATTTTACCAATAGTCACTGCTTTTTAACGAGTAGGACACTAAGAATTTACATAACTTATAGTAAAACCTGCATGCATTTGCTTATATTATAACATATAATCCAATGCAGTTGTATGATGAAAATTAAATTTTGGTTAACTGTTGGTTAACTGTATGATGAAAATTGAATTTGGTTAACGTACTAAAAGTAGTTATCAACTCTCTCTGGTCACTGTGGCTCAGTTGGTTGAAGAATCATCCTGTACACCAAAAGGTGGCAAGTTTGATTCCCAGTCAGGGCACATACCCAGGTTGTGGGTTCTATCTGCAGTTGGGGTGCATGTAGAGGCAACTGATTGATGTTTCTATCTATCTATCTATCTATCTATCTATCTATCTACCTACCTACCTACCTATTTATCTATCATCATCTCTCCCCTTTGCTCTCTCTCTAAAATCAATATTTAAAAAATGTAGTTATCAACACAAAGGGTTTCAAAATCTGTAAAATTGGAGATAATAGATGCATAATCCTATTTTATGCATCTATCATTAGGAGGAAATGAGACAACCTACACAAAATTGTGAGGTTCCACCTTTAGCACACAGTAGGCACTCAATAAATGCCACAGTAATCCCCACAGATTACCTTGTCTGGTACAGAGAGGCTACATTCTAGCTAATATTTAAAAATTATTTTACTAATGTGATAAATATTTCTTTAGTACCTCCCATATACCCCGTATGCTGTGGGAAAGTATTATTTTAAATTCAATTTTAGAAAAATAGAGCTTTATATTTTAATTTTAGAAAATTCTTAAAGAAAGTTACATTAAATTCACAGGCTAGATTGTCAATTCTTCATCTGTTTCTCAGTTTTATTATTTCTTTTGTCTCCTTATCGTTCTTCCTCAGCTTATCAGAAAGCAAGTACATGAGTAGCAAATAGTCACTTGTTTTATGCATTAGCCAGAGCAGGATGCTTTCTCCATCGCAGATGATTTATCAGACACTCCCCCTCCTTGACAGACACAGTCACACATATGCACCTTTCCCCCCTCTACCACCACCCTGGATCTCTGTGTTTTGGGGCATTATTGTTCCTCTCTTAACTTAATAGGATGGAAATGCAGACAGAGCAGTTAAGAACCTGCTCAAGGGAGCACACAGGGAGCCAGTGGGAAGCTGAAATGAGCTTGTCCCAGTTCCTGGCTCTCCGCCCATCGCTCTGTCCAATGGACCATAGTGGACACCTGGGTCTGCTGAATAGGGGCCCCATGGTTGCTAGGGCACAGGATGAAGCCAAAGTTGGAAAACTCTTATGGAAAGCTCTGCATGGTAATTAATCTATTTGAAGGTCTGGGCTCTGAACCTTGGATTCCAGGTCCACATTCCTTCATAAAACCTTGTGTTCTGAAAGCCACAGTCAATGACCCTATGAATTTAACTAGATGCATTCTTACAAAGCAGTGTCATAAAGGAAAGCTCCTCAGTGATTGGAATCTGCCAACACACTGTCTAGTGCTCCTGGCTCCCAGTATGGGGGCCCCAGAGAGGAGAATCCCGTGCCAAATCAATTTTCCCTGCTTGGGCTACCAGTGTGGATGCTGGGCTTCCTTAGAAGCATGGCTGTCATTTTGGATGCTCTTCTTAATGAAGGCTTAGGCACTAATCTGAAAGGTTAGTGCTTGCTCACACCACTGTACTGGTGGCCATGCTTAAATTGCATATCCACAGCTGGCAGGGTAGAAACTTGGTCAAACTCACATCTCTTTAACCTTCTAAAATGAAATCTATATGCTCTTTGCTTTTAAAAGCTTCAAGGTCTTTTCAAGGTCTTTATCCACTTCAGTGAATAAGCTAAAAGAAAGTCAAGTGCTATAGCTGCCTAGAAAGAAAACTGTGAGCTCTCTCTCTCTCTCTCTCTCTCTCTCTCTCTCTCTCTCTCTCTCTCTCTCT
>JAAGEH010000311.1:37689083-37785345 GCA_011751065.1 Lasiurus cinereus | reverse complement strand
TCTCTCTCTCTCTCTCTCTCTCTCTCTCTCTCTCTCTCTCTCTCTCTTGTTCATTGACTGCTTTCATGAGAACTAAAGAAAAACAAGAAAAAATGACCAAATAATTCTGGTTTAGAAAGGAAAATGGTCTCCATTCCATTTAAGAAACATCAGAAAAGTATTTCATAAGAAAGCATCTTATACTTACCCAAATTAAATGTTTATTGTCATTCAACTGTGTTTACTGATCTGCCTCATACCAGCATATGCCTATGGCTGAGGTAGTACCACTATTTTGAGGGACATTGGAACCTGAACTGTATACATCAGATACAGTCTACATGGTTCAGGTATCTGTGCTTCAGCAGGCATGGGGTAATTTGGAACTCTATGAAAGCAATTCTAACTAGCAGACTCATGGTAGTTATTGCCTGGCCTTCATTTCACTACACCCTCCTAATGACATTCTGATTTTCCATTAAGGAACTATCCTTCCTCCCCTATTCTAAGTCTGTGTGGTTGAGATGTAGCTAATCCTACTTGCAAAGGGACACAGAACCTAGGTATAGGCACCCAACATTTTCCTTCCCTCTTGCCAGAATAATGAGTTCTGTATTGAACCTGAGATTCAGTTCAGGATAACTGGAGTGAGCTTGGGGACTTTACTAGAACTATGAGAGAAGTGCCATTTCCTTCCCAATAGGATGGTGTGGCTGGCTGATCATAGGGTTGCCACCCCAAGGGGAAAGTTTGCCTGAGTGACAATGAAGTAGAGAGAAGCAGAGCTGACCAGTGGAGAGATTCATGTCTCTACTGACACTGCACATACACTGAGGGTCAACTTTGTAACAAGTCAGTTATACCCTGGTGTTCTCAGCTACAAGAGCCAAGGCATCCTTCCTTTCGCACAAGCCAATTTGGATTGGGTTTCCATCACTTGCAAATGAGAGATTGTTGATAATGGTGCAAAAATTTTTGTTGAGAAACGTAGGTTCAGACTCTACAAAGAGAATTATGTGTTCCAGGTACTATACATAGTCACAGATATAAGCAACTTCAAAGGTGTCTTTGCTTGGTCCTCATCAAAAAATAGCAACAACTCTCACCCCCAAACCTGTAACCAATAAAAGCAAATAACTGCCTATTCTGGACCCTCTGTCTTCTGAATTGTCATGGTCCCCAATAGCTCTATGAGGTGGCTGAAATGTTTTCATTTGTTTGTTTGCTTATTTGGAGGAGGAGGAGAAGGTTGGTTTTGTTTTTTTAGTTTTTTTGTTTTGTTTTGTTTTTTGTTTTTTTGCTTATTACTGATCTAGATTAGAGATCAGAAAACTATGGCCTGCAGGCCACATCTGGCCCACTCCCTGTTTTTTGTAAATAAAGTCTTATTGGAACACAGCTATTCAATCATTTACATACTGTGTATGGCTCATTTAGCATTATCAAGGCAGAGTTGAGTAGCTGAGACAGAGACCAGATGGCCCACAAAGTTTAAAATACTTACTTCTGGCTTCTTAACTTCTGATCTAGATTATAAACCAGGAAATGACTGCAGCCTTTAGCTTATGTTTATGTTTTCGATGTCATTGATATCTTCTGTCTCTGCACAATGTTCTTTTGCAGGCTATGATGATGAGAGGAGAAAGTTGAAACTCCTTTTGATAAGAAAAGCAATTGCTTACCTAGAATGGAAATAGAAACTAAAAGGATTTTCGTTTTCCTTCTCCCACTGCAATATGAAGAAATATGGATGCCATCTGTGCTAGATTTTTGGCAATTTGTTACCATTCTCTCCTCTATGTTAACCATTCTATCTCATGGGTTAAAAACCTGGGAACTACATTTCCCAGAACCCCTTACTATAAGGTTTCCAGGCTAGATCACATCAATAAAAGAAACTCCCATGGTATGTAGAAGGCAGACATGCAACACAGAGAGATTAGTGCTCTTCCCGCAGAGATAGGCAAATGCATGGCCATCAGCAGAAGAGAAAAATATTAGTCAGTGTTTCATCCGATGGTGAGCATTCTGTGGGTCCTGCAACTTCAGCTAACAGAGCCTTTTCCTGACCTTTCAATGTCCAGTTTTGTATGCATATAATCCCCTATTTTAAGGCCCTTCTTGCTTAAAATACTTGGCCAGTTTCTGTTTTCCTGACTGAGCCTTAACTGCTACACCATGAAATTCCCTGTAAACACAATGAAATATTCCCTTCAGCCTCAGAAAAAATGAATGACGGTTCTGTGGTTTCTTAAAACCCCTGCATGGTTAATCAGTGTGCCAATGTTTTAAGTCATTATGTGATCGAACTAGTGATCTGCCAATCACTCATAGCCGGTAATGCATTGATGTAACCAATAAATGCCAATTGCTGCCACTTGTTATGAATTTTAAGGAAGAAGGCATGGCATGTGCAGGATGAACAGGTGGGAGTAAATGTGTGTAAGGAAAGGGAGTGGATTAGAGTTATTAAAATATGAGTCCTAAGAGGACTGGAGTGGATGCTGATAGAGGCAAATGTTATAAGCTAAACCAAGCTATTTAAAGTTAAAACAACTGCCTGTGTTTCCCAGCCTCCTGGAAAAGTATAAGGAAAGTAAATTAATGCACAAGCCTACTGGCATTTGTTTGACTATATTTTCAGGATATCTCCAAGTGACATCAAACTAGAGATCATGGGAATGGTTAGCTATCTGAGGAGACTTTGCCCACAACAGTGACAAAGCCCTGAACTGATCTCAGGAAACATGGATTCTAGTGCAGCTGCACTCACAGCTGCTAAGACCTTGGCTCAGCCACCTCTCTCAAGGCCTTGTCCTTTTCCTTTTCTCTACAAAGTGAACTAGACAACCTTGAAGGGTCTTTTTTGAGGCTGTGATTCTATTATCTATGGCTTAGAGTGAATTGAGTCCATGGAGGGCCTCAGGAGTTGCAAACAGATTAATGCACTTGAAGCAGAAATCACATCCAAAGCACAGAGTTCTTTCTACCCTTGCTAAGTTATCACAGAGTCAGTCTCATTCAGTGGACACCAGGGAAAAACCCAAAAGCCAAGGGGAGCATCAAAAATGCTTTTTCATTACTACTGGTCTCTTTTTCTTTTCCTTTCTTCCTTCCTCCTTCCCTTCCTCCTTCCCTCCTTCCTTCCCCCTTCCTTTCTCCCTTCCTCCTTCCCTTCTTTTCTTCCCTTCTATTATTTCTTTCTTCTTGTACACAAACACACAGGTCTGACTTTAGGAGGAGGGAGAGAAAAAGCCATCAGTAGGAGGAAATTACAGAAAAGCAAACAAACTGAAATTACTAGCTTTGGTTTTCTTTCTGCCAAGCGTGCATAAACACCATTGTCACTGTCAAGTCTGCTTTTCTGTAGAGAAGACGAAGAGGAAGGACAAAAAGAAAGACAGTGAAGATGCTAACATGCTTTGTTAAGAAAAACTTTAAGTCAACATAGAGAGGCACACTCTACAGAGGAACTGCATTCTCGGGTGTTTTCAAATTGTGATTTTCATTAAAACCAAGAATAAGATGTTTTCTTATTTTCTACTCATTAACATTTGATTTATTCAAAGCATTATCCCTTTCCTGGAGGAGGATGTCAAACTAAAAACATTATATGTTTGAGTTTATAAACTGCCATGAAATTATTAGCAGAGATGTATGCTTGATTCCAAGTGCTCCTCCTCTACAAAGGCAAATGACACTTTAGTATTTTAAGTCTGCAAAGTCCTTTTAATTATGGAAAACCAAGTCTTGTTATTTATCCATTGCTCATTCTGCATTTCTTTGAACAGCTTATTGATTTATTTATAAACATTATTTGTGACTATGTGTTTGGCTGCATTTGGGAAGGCTGCACAGCAGTCATTGGTTTATTGCCCCGCCCCCCCACCCCAAACTTATTGTTTTATTAAAATAGGACATTCTGCATGTATGATGTCAAAAAGGACTTCAGCAGATCTTAAAATTAGACTTTCCAGCTGTGTGCTTCAGGCAATGGGAACTTGTGGGCTTCACTGTCCCTCAGCTCTGACAGTCCTTAGCCAGACAAGGAATTTCAATGTCTGAGTCTTTTGTGATTCGAATGGTTGGAAACCAGCCCTGGTGGTCATCCAGATTACCCAATGCTTCTAAACAGAATCCATAATTAAACCACACAAAGAAGAAATATATGTAATTGAGAACATGCTGAGAGGTTATTTCTGGAGGGGATACCAGGTTGTGTATCAGGGAGGTGCTAGATCATATCTGGTACCTTTTCTTATGTAATTACTGTGTTCCAGACATTAAGACAGCCAGGCATTTTATAAATGTTAACTCATTGTATCTAAATCTTACAAGCCAGGGACATTTCCCATTTTACAGATGAAGATAACTGGCTTCATAGACATGAATGACTTGGTCCATGGGCATGTAGCTACTGAGAATCTGAGTCAGAATTACAAGTAAAGTGTAAGACCAAAACTTGTCCATGACAAGGCTCTGTGCAAATGAGTAAAAGGTGTGCAAAGGCACAGGGATTTGTAAATAGATTTGTCTTACACACCAATTAGGAAAAGGACCCTTCCGGCCAGCAGATGCAGTCAGTCCGGGCACACAGCTTGGTGAGTAAGTAGTATACTGACTACAGTTCAGTACCCACTCACTTCTTCAGTACAGTGCCTCTGAGAAGAATGTGGACTGACAAATTCCTCATAGCAGCCCTTAGGGCAGGGGTCTAACACTAGTGTAATGCTTAATTTTTATGTCAACTTGGCTGGGCCATAGTGCCTAGATATTTGGTGAAACATTATTCTTGATGCTTCTGTGAAGGTGTTTATGGATAATATTAATATATTAATCAGTAGGTTTTGAGTAAAGCACATTACTTTCTATAACACTGGTGGGCCTGATACAATCAATTGAATACACACACATACACACGCACATACAACACATGCACATTTATTTTGTTGTTGTTTCTCTGAAGAATTCTGATGTGACCTAGAATCTAGGTTCTTGTCATCATTCTAAAAAAGTTTTCCTTGATATCTATGTGAGAAGATGACTGGAATGCTTGATCTGTGAAAATGAATCTGGGACCTTTAAGTATCTTTCCTTTGCCAGTTGGCATGAAGTTAAGATTTGTCATAATAGGGGAGAGTTTTGCTCCCTAGTTCTGGCATGCTAGCTTGGCAGGATCCCTCAATGGCTCTCTAGCCCCTGACTCCTCCACCTTCCAGCTCCCTCAGTGCACATCAGCCATAGATTCTCCCACCATCCATGTTGGGCAGTTTTATAGTGGACTAGAGGCCCGGTGCACAAAATTTGCGCAAAAGTAGACTTTCCTTCCACAGCTGCTGGCATAGACTTCCCTCTGATACCTGGGAACTGAGCTTCCCTTGCAGCCCTGGCTTTGTCCAGAAGGTTGTCTAGTCTAATTAGCATATTACACTTTATTATTATAGATGCCTCCAGTGCAACATTTCATTGTAAAGAGCTTTCCTGATACTCAATGCACTTCCAGAAATTTCCAGAGGAAGGATTGCTGGCAGTTTCTACCAGCATGAGCGTACCTGCTATTCAGAGACCTCCAGTTCTGTCCACTCCAAGGTCTAAATCTCAGTCTAAGAGATTCAGATACCAATCCGTTGGTACTCCAGTCCATTGATATAGTTAATATTTTTATAGTAAAAATTTTCCTGTTAAAATGACTGTGAAATGTTGGTCTTCTGAATGTTCCAAAAGTGTTATATATAGTGTGTTTTCCCCTTTCTCCAGGGACCATGTATTTCTTCACTCCAAGTATTTGGTTTTATCTCTCTATCTATCTATCTATCTATCTACCTACCTACCTACCTACCTACCAATATCTATCTTGAATTTTAGAGGACATTTATTAAACCTGGGACAGTGAAACCAGAAAGGTCTGGGGAAATGAGCCTAGGCTAGTTTGTTTGGCTAGCTAAGAAGTCAGAGAAAAGAGGGCCTGTAGACAGGTTTAGGAGGGTTGTAGGGGATGAACTGTATGTAACTGCCCATTGCTGCTCTATTGCAAATCTGGTGGGGTCCCTTCAAGTTTAGTTTTAGTGGGGGCTGTCCACCTGTTCTCAGCCTGCTTGTGATTAGTTTATAGAGTAAGTACTTTATCAGAGAATTTTCTTCAGTTTTTAAAACTTGAGCTGGGTTGATGGAAATATTCTACACTGCGGTTGCAATGGTTGTTACATATGAGTGTAGAATCTACACTTAAAATGGGTGTATGAAGCTCACTTTCTGCAAAAGATCAACACTAAGTTGGAAAGCTTTAGATTCAAGGCAATACTTTTCTTAAACTGAAAAGCAAGCAAACAAAAAATTTCCACTTAAAAAAAATTCAAATTTAATGAAATTGAGAAGGATGGCTCTGGGTTGTACAGTTAGCATAAATTAGAATATAAATTCAAAACAAAACAAAATCAAGTTTCACCATGTCTTTAGGTACAAAGTAAAGCAATCCTCTAGTTTTCAAATATTCTAGTGCTCCTCTTACTGTTAAACTAAGAGTAAGGGAATTTAGTTGTTTGTTTTTTAATTTATATGTAGCATTTAACCAGATGATTGGATCATGTTAAGCCACTTTACTGAGTTGATCCATTTCTCTACCAATCAAATTGTTCTTGAAAGAAATATGAGAAATTTAATAGACCAAAACAAGTTACAGATTTTGAATTAATCATACGTGATCTTTTTAAAATGACAAGATTGCCCTTTTATGATAACAAATATGGATCTTCTATTTGAAAGTGGACCAGAATCCACATTGGGAGGGGGAGGTCAGTCATCTGTGAAATAGGTTGTCAAAAATATAAGTCTAAAATATGATTCAACCAGAAAAAAATCCCAAATGTGTTAGAAAGTCTAAGACATTCATACACTTAGCAGAACAAAATCAGCTGAGCCTTGCTGCAGATAAAGTTGGAATTCCACTAATAAGAAAAGTTTGCTGCAGTGACAAATCTCCCTGTAATTGGAATAGTTCAAAATATTAAACACATAATCCAAAAATAATTGGAAGGCAGTGCACGTTTCCATAATTAGTCCACCACATTTATTTACCTCATGTATAACACATCACAGTTCACATCATAAAATAAATTAACAGCTAAATGTCAAATATCCCCTCTTATTTAGGACATCTGCCTAGGTGTTCAGACTAACGTCCACTGGCATGAGAAACTATAGAGACCAGGGAAATCTATCAGAGAAGTGCTATTATCAAAGAAGTCAAACATCAGGACTTGTTCTATTGGCTCCCTCTTCCACTGGTACCACTACCAACTTTCCAAAATCTAAAGGTTTTATAACTTAAATTACTATTGTTGCAAATCTTGACCACATTTCAGGACACAGGGAAGTGAATTAGATATTCTCCTAAAAGAATTGATCTTCACATTACCTTTCATTATGTTCCCTGAAGAGAGAAAGCCTGTGGACTCATATCCTATCACTGCCTGAGTTTCATCCATAAACTTTTCAGGAAGGGAAGTTCTGGAGAATTGTAGGCAGTTGGGAAATCCTTATTGGCTTTAGGAAGGCCCAAGGGTTAACGAGTAAAATCCAGACCAAACACTCCAGGGTCCTCCTCTCCCTTTCCTCCCTCTCCACTCTAGGATCCCTAATGGTACACGAGGGGAGCTAACCCTCACTATTTTCCCATCTGCCCAAGCAAGAGTGATATCATCATTTTACTAATTAGAAAACTCTCAGCTTTCAAAAGAAAATTACAATCCAACTCCAAATTCAATTATAATCCATATTTACCCTATACAGGGTGTTGTCTCCTGCTGGTGTCTGTTCCCGCTCATAAACTTGAAGGTCCCTCTGAAATATTTTCAAGTTTCTCATCAGGTTCATTCCAATAAGTACTGTCATTCAAAAAGGAAAGAAAGGGAGAAAGTGACTCAAGTGGCAGTAATGCTGCTGCCCCTGCCGAGAGGAAAGGAAAGCCAGCTGGCCGATTTCACCCCCACAGCACTGTTTTTGGGAGCAAGCCGGATAAGAACCAGAAAGAAGGCCTGTAATACAATGGACTTTATTAGATTAGGCTTGAATTTCAACTATAATGTAAATGTGGTCTGCGGTTTGGGACAAATTACATAACCATCTCTTCCTCCTCCAAAGAATAATAAAAAATAATTTATTGCATATGTAACACATCTTCCATTGCCATAGCTCAAATGCTTAGGTTAGCTCCCTACCTACCTATCATGCTGTGATGTGAAAATTAATTAGCTAATGTCTGTAAAGTGCTTTCAAGATGTAAAGTACCATATGAGTGCTAAATGCAAACTATAAAGACAACCTCATGGAGAATATAATAGATCAGCAGGGGGAATGAGGGAATAGCCAGCTTGAGAAAGCAAGATGACAATAAATAAATAAATAAATAAATAAATAAATAAATAAATAAATACAGTAACCATACAGAATAGATTTACAAAGTCATAGACCTAATTGTGCAAGAGAAGACACGGGCAAAAAAATAGGGAAGCACACTGTGGATAAGGACTAGAGCCAGTGGTATACTTGGAAGAGTGCCATCAAATTCAGTGTGCACTTGGAGGATGTCAGTACAATCAAATGTTCTCAAAGGAGGTGTAATTTAATGGGGGAAAATTATGGTTGATTTTCCTGAAGTTCACTGTCCTTCTTGGGCAGAAGGGATAAATAAAGGTCTTATATTTATTCAAAATGTTATGATTTTCAAAGTTCTTGGCTCATAACCCATCTTTCTTAACCTTATATAATAACCCCATATCAGAGATAGAATACTTATTGGTCCCAATTTTCAGATGAGGACATTGAGGGTCAGGGATGTTGATTTAATCAAGATTATAGATTGAGTTAGCAAGCAATGAAAGAGGAGCTCAAGCCCATATTTTTACCACAAACCCAGTATTTTTTCCTCATTATATCATACTAACTAATGTCATTTTACAATTAGTAGGCATTGCCAACACGTTTCAAAAAATTTCAATATGCATGTATGTTCCATCTAAACAATTTTACTTCTAGAAACTTATCTAATGCAAGTAAGAGTATCCTCAAAGATCTAGCTATGTAGATATTCACTAAAGAATTATTCATATGAGTGAAAAATAGAAACCACCTAAATATTTAGCAGAAATTATTGAAAAATACTAGTATACCCACAAGATGAAATGGTAGGAGGCAGTCATTTAAAATGACAACCTAGAAATATCTTTATTGACATGAAAATTTTCAGTATAAATTGTTAAATGTTGTGCAATATCCTTTTAAAAATAATTTATGCACATATCATAGAGCAACATTGAAAAATATAAACAACCCAATATTAGTGGTGGTTATCCTGAATGAAGTGATTGTAATGATGTTCATTCTTGTCCACTGGATAATGTGTACTTTCAGATTTTATTTCATTTATTTGTCTAATAAAAAGTAACACCTAAACTGCTGCCTCGCACAACAATTTCAAAACTACAGTTATAAGACAGAATGAGCATCATCCATAAACACAGGAAAGCTGGCTGAGTAGAAATTCTACAATTAGAAGGAAAGAGAGGGGCCCACAGAGACTCAGAGGAGCTGCAAAAAGCTGAGGTACAGATAGGCATGTGGAGACAATGGGCAGTTGAGTGGCTAGCTGGATTCCTCTAGTGGGAGAGAAATAGAACCTCCAATCTGCACTGAAATCCACTTCCCACTGCACTGAACCCCAGTTTTGGGTGAGACCCTGGGGACCCAAACTCATACAGGTCCTCGGAGCACATAGAAACTCAGGGGAGCCAGAAAGTCAGAGGTTTGGAGGCGCGCAAGCATGCACACAGAGAGGGCTGCAGCGATTACTGAGGGACACTGAGACCACGGCCGCATAGGGCAGGGCTGATGGGAAGCCAAGGCTGTCTCTGCTCAGCCCTGAGATGCCTCCCCATCCAAGTTGAACACAGAGGCTTTTGCAATTTTGCAAGTCTTGTGTCATCAGACTGACTCCAGCACAAAAGTTTCCTGGCATAAACACAGCTGATCCTCACAGCCAATCAGCCTAGAGGTCAATTCCCCTCAGTGATACCAACAACAATCAAGACTTAACTACAATAAGGCTGAGCACACAGTCCACAAGGGGTGCACCAAGAGTGTCCAGTTCAGGTAACTGGGGAGGTGGAGCTACTGGGCCATATAGGACACAGCATACAAAGCTACTTTAGTAACTCAGGGAAGCAGCAAAAATGTAGAGACAAAGGAACAGATCACAAATGAAAGAAATGGAGGAAAACAAACAACTGGATATAGAGTTCAAAACCAGTTATAAGGTTTTTTAAGAATTTCCTAGAAAAGATGGATAAATTTAGTGAGACTCAAGAGGAGATGAGAAAGTACCAACTAGAGATGAAAAAGGACCAACTAGAAATTAAACATACACTGACTGAAATAAAAAATATACAGAGACCTAACAACAGATTAGAGGAACCCAAGAATCAAGTCAAAGATTTGAAATACAAAGAAGCAGAAAACACTCAACTGGAAAAGCAAAAAGCAAAAAGAATCCAAAAATTGCAAGATAGTATAAGGATCCTCTGGGACAACTTCAAGAGTACCAACATCAGAATTATGGGGGTGCCAAAAGAAGAGAGAGAGCAAGACACTGAAAATGTATTTGAAGAAATAATGACTGAAAACTTCTCCCATCTGGTGAAAAAAATAGACTTACAAGTCCAGGAAGCTCACAGAACCTAAAACAAGAGGAATCCAAAGAGGACCACACCAAGATACATCATAATTAAAATGCCAAGAGCAAAAGACAAATAGAGAATATTAAAAGCAGAAAGAGAAAAACAGTTTATTACCTACAATGGAGTACCCATATGATTGTCAGCTGATTTCTCAACAGAAACTATGCAGGCCAGATGGGAATGGCAAGATATTCAGTGATGAATAGCAAGAACCTACATCAAGATTACTCTACCCAGCAAAGCTATCATTCAGAATTGAAGGGCAGATAAAGAACTTCACAGATAAGAAAAAGCTAAAGGAGTTCATCAACTCCAAACCCGTATTATATGAAATGCTGAAAAGTACTCTTTAAGAAGTGGAAGAAAAAGAAAAAGGTAAAGATACAAATTATGAACAACAAATACATATCTATCAACAAGTGAATCTAAAAATCAAGTGAATAAAAAATCTGATGAACAGAATAAACTGGTGAATATAATAGAATCAGGGGCATAGAAAAGGAGCGGACTGACAATTCTCAGGGGGAAAGAGGTTAAGGGGGTACAGGAAGAGACCAGACAAAAATCATACACCTATGGATGAGGACAATGCGGGGGGAATTAAGGGCAGAGGGAGGGATGGGACCCAGGTGGAGGGAAGCTATGTGGGGAAACAAGAGGAACAAATATAATAATCTGAACAATAAAGATTTATTAAATAAAAAAGCATTGTTATAACCATACAGAAGTCAATTGGAATCACTACAAAGGGCCTAGACTGAAGAAAGGTCAACTTCATTTTATTGGCTCTCTACAAATGCCCTGATCAGAGGATAGTACTAAAGGATGAAGGCAGGACTGCTCCATCCCTCTGACTCTCCCCCATTGCTCACTGATAAGTACAGAAGAAAATTTCATTGCCCCCTTTTCAACAGTAGTCCATGAAAGCACCTGTCAGCATTAGTAAAATAACTGGTCTCCATTCTCCCATAGCAGCCTCCTCGATCTGCATCACTAAGAAAATTCTGGCACTGCACTGAGATGAGCAACAGGCTCTAAAAATATCTACTGTCTCCAGGCACTAAGGAGTGTACTAAGATGAAACCTGATTTTGGAAGAATACAGACAGAACTAAAATCAATGAGTTTAAACTGTAGCAAAAGAAACTAACATTAGATATCAGGAAAAGATTGTAGAAGGAAGACAGATAAACAAAGCACTTTACAGGAGAGCATTCTCTGTACATTTGGAAGACACAGAATCAAAAAACTTTTAGAGTTATGTTGCAGACAGAATTTCAAAATAGTTCCCTAAAAGATTCCTAATTCCTTCACCTATGAACATGATGAGCTACTATGTCCTTGATTGTAGTACATGGCAAAAGGTATTTTGCAGATGTTTTTAAGGTAACTACTAATCATTTGAGTTCAACAAGAGGAATGATCTAGGTGGGCTCAATCTAAACCCCTGATCCTTTAAGAGCAGAAAGTTTTCTCAGGCCAGTAACAGAATAAGTCAGAGAGATTATAAGCATGAGAAGGATTTGATGTGCTGTTACTGGCTTGAAGATGGAACAGGCCACCTAATGAGGAATGTAGATCACCCACAGAAGCTGAGTGACCCCTGCCTGACAGTTAGCAAGAAAACAAGGCCTCAATCCTACAACCACAAGTAAATTAATCCTGCTGTTAACTTGACTGAGATGAAAGTAAATTCTTCTACTACGTCTTCAGAAAAGAGCCAAGCTTACCTTGGTTGTAGAACCCTAAGCAGAGAACCCAAATGAGCCCTCAGATCTAGAGCCATCATTGTGGTTTTAATTTGCATTTCTCTGATAGTTAGGGACAGTGAGCATCTTTGCATATGTCTGTTGGCCATCTGTATGTCCTCTTTGGAGAAACGTCTACTTCAGTCCTCTGCCCATTTTAAAATCAGATTGTTGGTCTTTTGGTATTAAGTTATCTGAGTTCCTTATCATATGTATCACTGGTGAATACTTACTTCCATTCAGGGATTGTCTTTTCATTTTATTGATAGTTTCCTTGGCTGTGCAAACCCTTTTTAGTTTGATATAGTCCCATTTGTTTATTTTTTTCTTTTGCCTAAGGAAACTTATTTAAAAAAAATTACTAAGAGCAGTCAGAGAGTTTACTGCATGTTTTTTCCTAAGGGTTTTATGGTTTCAGGTTTTACATTTAAATCTTTTATCCAGTTTGAGTTTATTCTTATATACAGTGTAAGAATGTGGTCTAGTTTCTTTTTTTTTTTTGCTTGTATGTATCCAGTTTTCCCAACACCATTGATTAAAGAGAATGTCTTACTTCATTGTATATGCTTCCCTCCTTTGTCATAGATTAATTGATCCTATAGGAGTGGTTTATTTCTGGGCTCTCTATTCTGTTCTATTGATCAATGCATTTGTTTTTATGCCAGTACCATGCTATTTTGTTTCCTATAGTCTTCTAGTAGAGTCTGATACCGGGTAGCATGATGCCTCTTGCTTTTTGCTCTTTTTTGAAGATGTCTTTGACTTTTGGGGTCTTGAAGAGATGACCCATGTGGTCTCAGACTCATTTAGTAACAAACCACTTTCTTTTGGATAATACCAATTTGAATTTTGTTTTTAGTATGGTTTTCCTTCTGTGGAAGCTCCCTAGGACCCATTGCTTTCATGCTCCTCAACTTATGGCATGCTTCAAGGTGATGCTGAATGGTGACTGATGATCCTCCTTGTAAGCCTGCCCATGTCTACCAACCATGACAGTGGCACTCAAAAGGAGCCAACATCTTTAAAATGCACCTACATGGTACAATTTGTTTCTTTTCAATTTCCTGCTAATTGATTTCCATAAACAATTCTGGTACTCACCTGATTGCATAATTGAGGTTTTTTTTTCTATATTTTGCAGACCTCAGGATCAAAATCCCAGGTTCTTTGTAGAGTTTATCCTAGAGTAATGCTATCAAATACAACTCATGACGTTGATGATGGAAATATTCTGTACTATCCTATATGCTATCCTACATGGTAACCATAACACACATGGCTATTGAGCAGTTAGACTATGGCTAATGTGTCTGAGGAGCTGACTTTTTTATTTTATTGGATCTTAATTCACTTCAATTCAAATGACCACATGTAGCTAGTGGCTACTGCACTGGATGATAGCACAGTCCCAGAGATTTCGGTCAAGATTGGTGTAAAGTATTTAAGAGCCAAACCAGGCAGTGTAGAGAGCAGTGCCCTGCCTCTTTCCGTGTGGGTTTCTGCAGAAACTCTCCTTTCCTCTGTAGTCTTGCTTTGGCCTCTATTATCTGGCCATTCAGCACATAAATGCACATGTAATTATGTTCTTTTCTTGCTTAGAGTGCTAATAATAACAACATTGCTACTATTAATAGCTTCTATTTATAGAGTGTTTATGTGGGCCAGGTATTGTGCCAGGCACAACAGTATGGAATTTCCTAATAAAAGGTTTCTGTTTCCATTGCTTCATTTATTTTAAAAGTATAAAAACTGAAGCTCAATAAATATATCCATTTAGGTTTAGATGTGTTATTCACAGTATTTGATGTTTCCCTTATATCCATATATTTTACCTCACAATATGTTCTAATAATCAAAGTACAGATAAAGTATTAACATTGCATTTCCTTCAATAAAGGGAGAACATGTTAGGAATGATATTTCATCACATAAAACATATCTCACCACTTTCCTGCCAAGATAGGACTTTAATACTTGGCCATTGTCTCCTGGTTTCATTACAGTTAGCACCAAAAATAAATTTGGGTACAAGGAAAAAAATTAACAGCAAAGAAAGCTGGTTCCAAATAAATTCCCCTAGAAATTTTGGATCCAGGTGCATCCAGAAAACTGGATCATAGTGTTGGGCAATTGAAAGATACAGTGGCTAGAAATCAGGGGTTACAGGATGGAGAAGACATTCAAATTTTACATGAGATGTCTCCTGCTCATCTTGGTCCTGCATTCTGAGACTTCTGAGTTGACCCCATTTCCTCTCTGGTGAGAACAGCAACAGTCTCCATCAGCGATTCATGAGTACTTAACAGCAGAGGTGCTTTCTTAGTTTGGTCTAAAGCTTTAAAAAAAATGATTTCAGGGAGGAAGGGAGAGGGGAGAGAAATAGAAACATAAATGATGAGAATCACTGATTGGCTGCCTCTAGCATGACACACACTGGGGATTGGTCCCACAACCCGGGCATGTGCCCTGACCAGAAATTGGACTGTGACCTTCTGGTATAAACAGTTTGACACTCGACTTAGTCACACTGGCCGAGCTGCTCTAAAGCTTTTATACCCAGTAAAGCATTAAGGTGTAGATGGAGTAGAATTCAACTACATTGGTAAAGTATTATCTTAATAAGTTGTAGACTTAATAACAACTTTGTTCAGAGACTCGCAAGGAGCTAAGGTACACAAAAACACCAGTTTTGTGTAAGGAAAAACTTGAAAGCCTCGCCTACACACAAACCAAAAAAAAAAAAAAAAGTGCCCATGATAGCCACACAGCAACAATTTGAGACTGTGGTGATGGAACGCACTCTGCTGTCATAGTTCTTGCATAAATCTGAATGGCACTTTTTCACGTTATAAGTTTGCAATTCCAATGAATCATAGTGTAGACCCTCTTACTTACAAATGGGTGCCATAATGCAGAATGTGCACAAATCATTGAGCTATCAGTGACATCAGGGGTTTGGATGCTGAGATTACTAACAGATATTTTTTCACCTGGAAGCGCAGACTAAAATCAATCATTCTGATAAGTAGGCATGGCATGAGCTGTCTGCACTTTCATTTCAATCTGATTAATTACATATACATAGACCTTTACCTTAAAGGAGCAATTGTTCATATTTAATCACAAAGAAACATTCAGGCATGCCATCAGACATTTACTGCATTTAAGCACAATTCAGGATTTCTGTTTCAACAAATATGTTTATGATAATATGGGTTTCTGCATATAAATTCATTGCTTAACGAATTTTACAAACATTAAAATCAAAACTAAGTAAAATAACCCACTGTCTTTAATATCATTTATCATCTATTTTATGCTATTTATTTATTTATTTATTTATTTATTTTAATATATTTTATTGCTTTTTTACAGAGAGGAAAAAAGAGAGATAGCTAGAAATACCGATGAGAGAGAAATATCGATCAGCTGCCTCCTGCACACCCCTCACTGGGGATATGCCCACAACCAAGGTACTTGCTCTTGACCAGAATCGAACCTAGGACCTTTCAGTCCGCAGCCTGACGTTCTATCCACTGAGCCAAACCGGTTTAGGCTATTTTGTGCTTTTTTAAAAATATATATTTTGTTGATTTTTTATAGAAAGGAAGGGAGAGGGATAGGAAATTAGAAACATCGATGAGAGAAAGACATAGATCAACCTTCTCCTGCACACCCCCTACTGGGGATGTGCCTGCAACCAAGATACATGCCCCTGACCAGAATCAAACCTGGGAACTTTCAGTCCTCAGGCCAACGATCTATCCACTGAGCCAAACCGGTTTTGGCTTATTTTTATGCTTTTTATTATTTTTTATTTTATTTATTTTATTTTTTAAAAATATATTTTATTGATTTTTCACAGAAAGGAAGGGAGAGGGATAGGGAATTAGAAACATAGATGAGAGAAAGACATTGATCAGCCACCTCCTGCAGCCCCCGTACTGGGGATGTGCCCGCAACCAAGGTACATGCCCTTGACTGGAATTGAACCTGGGACCTTTCAGTCCCCAGGCCGCTGCTCTATCCTCTGAGCCAAACCAGTTTTGGCTTATGCTTTTTAATTCACTTGATTTTTAGATTCACTTGTTGATAGATATGTATTTGTTGTTAATAATTTTTATCTTTACCTTTTTCTTTTTCTTCCTCTTCTTAAAGAGTACCTTTCAGCATTTTATATAATATGGATTTGGTATTGATGAACTCCTTTAGTTTTTTTCTTATCTGTGAAGCTCTTTATCTGCCCTTCAATTCTGAATGATAGTTTTGCTGGGTAGAGTAATCTTGGTTGTAGGTTCTTGCTATTCATCACTTTGAATATTTCTTGCCACTTTTGTCTAGCCTGCATAGTTTCTGTCAGAGAAATCAGCTGACAATCATATGGGTGTTCCCTTGTAGGTAATTAACTGTTTTTCTCTTTCTGTTTTTAGTATTATCTCTTTGTCTTTTGCTCTTAGCATTTTACTTGTGATGTGTCTTGGTGTGTCCTCTTTGGATTCCTTTTGTTTGGGGTTCTGTGAGCTTCCTGGACTTGTAAGTTTATTGCTTTCACTAGATGGGGGAAGTTTTCAGTCATTATTTCTTCAAATAGGTTTTCAGTATCTTGCTCTCTCTCTTCTTTTGGCACCCCCATAATTCTGATGTTGGTATGCTTGAAGTTGTCCCAGAGGCTCCTTACACTATCTTCCAATATTTGGAGTCTTTTTTCTTTTTGCTTATCCAGTAGAGTGTTTTCTACTTCTTTTTATTTCAAATCTTTGACTTGATTCTTATGTTCCTTTAGTCTGCTATTAGGTCTCTATAATATTTTTTTATTTCTGTCAGTGTATGTTTAATTTCTAGTAGATCCTTTTTCATATTCATGAGGGTCTCATGAAATTTATGGACCTTTTTTTGGAAATTCTTGAAAAACCTTATAACCGTGGTTTTGAACTCTAGATCCAGTCATTTGTTTTCCTCCATTTCTTTCATTTGTGATTTGTTCCTTTGTCTCCACATTTTTGCTGCTTCCTTGAGTTGGTGGAGTAGCTTTGTGTGCTAGTTGTTCTATATGGCCCAGTAGCTCCACCTGCCCAGTTAACTGAGGTAGACACTCTTGGTGCACCCCTTTGTGGACTGGGTTTACAGCCTTGTTGTAGTTTAGTCTTGATTGTTGTTGGTATCACTGGGGGGAATTGACCTCCAGGCTGATTGGCTGTGAGAATCAGCTGTGTTTATTCTAGGAGAACTTCTGTGTTGGAGTCAGTCTTATGATACAGGACTTGCAAAATTGCAAAAGCCTCTGTGCCTGGCTTGGATGGGGTGGAGTCTCAGGGCTGAGCAGAGACAGCCTTGGCTTCCCATCAGCCCTGCCCTATGAAGCTCCTGGTCTCAGTGTCCCTTGGTAATTGCTGCAGCCTTTTTGCACAAACTTGCATGCGCGCCTCTAGTCCTCTGCCTTTCGAAGCTTCCCTGAGTTTACGTGTGTTCCGGGGGCCTGTATGAGTCCCCAGGATATCGCCTGAAACTGGGGTTCAGTACAGTTGGAACTGTAGTTTATTACAGGTGAAAAGATCTGTCTTCCTCCAGCTAGAGAAAGCCAGCGGCATATTCAGCAGTCAGTCCTCTCTTCGTGCACTTTTGCGTACCTCCAGACCTCTGCCTTTCATGCCACCCCTAAGTTTCTGAGTTATAAGTCTCTGCTGGGACTGGAGTTAAGTGCAGTTAGGAGTTTCTGTCTCCCTCCTGCTAGCGGAAGCCAGCCAGGCACTATGCCCCCCGTCCTCTCCACACACATCTCTCCATACCTCAGATTTTTGAAGCTTCTCTGAGTCTCTTGTGAGCCCCTATCTTTCTTCTAGTTGTAGAATTTCCACTCATTCCAGGCTTCCTGTGGTTCTGGATGATGTCTGTTCTGTCTTTTAGCTGTAGTTTTGAAATTGTTGTGCAAGGCAGCAGTTTAGGTGTTCACCTATGCCACCATCTTGGTTTCTCTGGTATTTTATGCTTTTTAAATTTCCATTATACTCATATATTTTATTGCATAATTTATGCTGATAATCACAGTACAGGTAAATTATCAGCATTATGCTTTCTTCAGTAAAGCAGAACACATGAGATGTCAGATTTCATCATGTTATATGACCTACTTCTTGCAAACATTTTATTCTATTACCCTGTCAATTTCTTCTGGCTTCTATATTGCAAGAAAACAAATCCTGTTGCAGCTACAAGAATTTTTTTTAAAGTCTAAAATAGAGTCCAGATCAACTAAACTTCTCTTATGATCTTCACAGTGTTTCCAAGAAACATACCATTCCAGAAGGAATATCTGCTGTTACTATAACAACAAAAAGGCAAAATCTAAAGAGAGTTGTTTGCACTGGAAGGCAGTCCACAAACCAGGAGTATTCTTGGGTTAATCTCCAAGAGGCCAAAGTTGAATTTTAATTAAAAGATGTAGAATTTGAGGAGAGTTTTGATGTATGAAGGGGGTATAAGACAGTCAGAATTTTGGATCAAGATTTACAACCTGTTTCTAGACCAAAGATACAAAACTTCTATCAGAGAATTCAGCTATCAGAGCTGTAGGAAAACATCCTATTGATGAAATGTGTGAGTACAGTTAAGCAATGGTTGGGGTGACCCCTGACAAAAGAAAGAGTCACCCTGCAGTTGCCTGACCAAAGGACAAACAGCATTTCTTTCAAAGTGAGGTGCAGTCACTGGCCCAGGGTGATTCTTATACCCAAGACTCCAATACCCAATTACCCAGGTCCTTATAGGTACTGAGAAAGGTTTTGAGCTGGCTATCCAAAGGAGTGCTGATATGCTCTGTTGAAGAGCTGAACATGAAAGTGAGTCTCATTCAGTCTGTCTGAGACTTTGCTTCTTTCCCTGCCTTGGCTTCCACTCTATTGGCTGCTTCTCAGGCCTTGACCTTCTCAGTTTTCTTGTTCAACCCCTTCTATAAGGTGGACCTTCATTGGGAGTCTTTCCCAGCTTGTCTGCCATCCTTCCTAGGGAAACCTTATCCAATTTTCCATCCCTAGTCTCTTGGTTTCTATTTCTTTCTATCTGCACTCTAGCTTGGCCTCAACATGGAGTTTTCAAACTCTCCCTGGATTAAACTGCCCCTTTTGTGATCAAAATGGGTCATAAACCAGTAGTCATTTTCCACTGGGGGAGATTAATGCCCCACAAAAATTATATAAACAGACACATAAATAAAATACATAGCAATTTCTGTAAGTGTTTTTGCAGGAAATAAATCAAACTGAAGGAAAAATGGAATGGCATGATTCTCTTTTTGCAGGGTGTTCCAAAAGACATCACTAAAGATGCGAGAATAGAATTAACTAGCAACATAATAGCATGTATAGGACCCTGTGGAATATGCAAAAGGATGTGGTTGTTGAACAGAAACACCAAGTGGGCTCCTCAGTAGTGAGCCAAGGTTGAAGGGTCTTGAGATAAGGACAAGACATCAGTATGGACAGGTCATGGAGAGATTTACAAGTACTGGTCAAAGAGTTTGTATTTTGTTCTAAGTATGTTACATGATATAGAGTCAGAAGGCCCAAAGAGACCTTTGGGACTCATCTCATCTGTCAGGTAGAAGGTAATTCCTTTTCTTTTTAACCATGCACCAATTTAAAATATATATATATATGTATATATAAAATATATATATATATATATGTATATATACTATTGAATTTTTACATAGAGGAAGGGAGAGGGATAGAGAGTTAGAAACATCGATGAGAGAGAGATACCAATCAGCTGCCTCCTGCACGCCCCCCACAGGAGATGTGTCAGCAACCAGGATACATGCCCTTGACCGGAATTGAACCTGGGACCCTTTAGTCCGCAGGCCGACGCTCTCTCCACTGAGTCAAACCAGTTTCGGTCATGCACCAATTTTTATAAGTCAACATGACTAATCCTATCTAATATAAGAACAATATGCAAATTAACCATCATTCAATTACACCCAAAAGCATGCTCACTAGCAAATCAGGAGCAAGTATGCAAATTAACCCAAACAAGATGGCTGTGGCTACAGAGAGAGCAGGAGGGAGGATTGGGTTTCCCCAGTGATGGAGGAAGCCAAGCTCTCCACACACCCTATCTGGCCCAGGATTCCATTTAAGGCAACAAAGTTTCAATTATAGAAGATAAATAAATCCCAACAGAAATGGCTGCCATAAGAAGCAAGCACAAGGCTTGATTCTGCTCCAGGCTATAAAGTTTCAGTTGTAGAAGATAAATAAATCCCAGATACCAGGGCCTCCACTTGGGTCACAAGAGGGTGTGGCTGGCCTGCAAATCACCATAAGCCCCTTGCCCAGAATGCCTTGCACCCCAAGGTAACTTCTACCCTGATCTGAGACACCTTTCAGGTCAAACCAGCTGGCTCTCACCCATGCACCAGGCCTCTATCCTATCTAATTTATCTAATAAAAGGATAATATGCAAATTGACCATCACTCCAACACACAAGATGGCTGCCCCATGTGGTCAAAGATGATTGCCCCCATGTGGACATAAGATGGCCAACAGGGGAGGGTAGCTGGGAGGGACCAGATCAGCAAAGGAGAGCAGTTGAGGGTGATCAAGCCTGCAGGGGAGGGCAGTTAGGGGTGACCTACTGGCAGAGGAGGAAAGTTCTGGGGTGACCGGGCCTGCAGGGAAGGGCAGTTGGGGGTGATCAAGCCTGTATGGGAGGGCAGTTAGGGATGACCAGGCCTACAGAAGAGGGAAGTTGGGGGCGACCAGGTCTGCAGGGAAGGGCAGTTGGAAGGGATCCAGGCTTGCAAAAGAGAGCAATTGGGGGGGACCAGATCTCAGGGGAGGGCAGTTAAGGGTGACCAGGCCTGTAGGGGAGGGGATTTAGGAGCAATCAGGCTGGCAGGAGAGTGGTTAGGGGGTGATCAGGCTGGCAGGCAGAAGTGAATAGGGGCAATCACGAAGGCAGGCAGGTGAGCAATTGGGAGCCAGCAGTCCTGGATTGTGAGAGAGATTTCCCAGATTGGAGAGGGTGCAAGCGGGGTGAGGGACACCTACCACCCCATGCACAAATTTTGTACACGGGGCCTCTGGTGTTTGTTTACAATCAAAGTAAGCTGCTACTTTAATTCTGCTACCCTGGAAGAGGTCTCTTGAATGCATGTTAAAGAAACATATAAATAGAACAATGAATAAAAATACTTCTCTCCTTTAATGAGAACAGCAACTTCTGTACTTCTGTTTTCCTGGGCTTTTTTGGTCACATAAGGTCTTTTTTTTTTAATTAAATATTTATTATTCAGATTATTACATTTGTTTCTCTTTTTTCCCCTCCATAGCACCCCTCCACCCAGCTCCCACCCCTCCCTCTGTCCTTAGTTCCCTCCCATTGATCTCATCCATAGGTGTATGATTTTTGTCCAGTCTCTCCCTGTACACTCCTCACCCCTTTCCCCCTGAGAATTATCAGTCTACTCCCTTTCTGTGCTCCTGATCCAATTATATTCACCAGTTTATTCTGTTCATCAGATTTTTAATTCACTTAATTTTCAGATTCACTTGTTGATAAATATGTATTTATTGTTCATAATTTTTTGGCTTTTACCTTTTTCTTCTTCCTCTTCTAAAAGAGTACCTTTCAGCATTTCATATAATACTGGTTTGGAGTTGATGAACTCCTTTAGCTTTTTCTTATCTGTAAAGCTCTTTATTTGCCCTTCAACTCTGAATGCTAGCTTTGCTGGATAGATTATTCTTGGGTGTAGGTTCTTGCTATTCACCACGTTGAATATTTCTTGCCGCTCCCGTCTGGCCTGCATCGTTTCTGTTGAGAAATCAGCTGACAGTCGTATGGGTGCTCCCTTGTAGGTAATGAACTGTTTTTCTCTTGCTGCTTTTAATATTCTCTCTTTGTCTTTTGCTCTTGGTATTTTAATTATGATGTGTCTTGGTGTGGTCCTCTTTGGATTCCTTTTATATGGGGTTCTGTGTGCTTCCTGGACTTGTAAGTCTATTTCTTTTACCAGATGTGGGAAGTTTTCAGTCATTATTTCTTTAAATAGGTTTTCAGTATCTTGCTCTCTCTCTTCTTCTGGCACCCCCACTATTCTGATGTTGGTACGCTTGAAGCTGTCCCAGAGTCTCCTTACATTATGTTCACATTTTTGGATTCTTTTCTCTTCTTGCTTTTCCAATTGAGTGTTTTCTGCTTCTTTATATTTCAAATTTTTGACTTGATTCTTGCCTTTCTCTCATCTGCTGTTAGGACTCTGTATAATATTTTTAATTTCAGTCAGTGTATGTTTAATTTCTATTTGGTCCTTTATCATCTTTAGTTGGACCTTTTCCATCTCTAGTTGGCTCTTTTGCATCTCTAGTTGGTCCTTTTTCATCTCCTCTTGGCTCTCGCTAAGTTTATTCAACTTTTCTAGCATATTCTTGAAAAACCGTATAAGCGTGGTTTTGAACTCTATATCCAGTCATTTTTTTTCCTCCATTTCTTTTGTTTGTGATCCCTTCCCTTGTCTCGGCATTTTCTCTATGCTGGGAAAACTTCTGTGTTGGATTCAGCCTTATGATACTAGACTTGCAAAACCGCAGAAGCCTCTCTGTTGAGCTTGGGATGGGTGGAGTCTCAGGGCTTAAGGGACCACCTTGCCTTCCAGTTGGCCCCGCCCTCCTCCTTGTGCACTGGCCTGCAGTGCCTCTAGACTTCTGCCTTTCCAGCTCCCCTGTGCACCAGGACCACAGGAGTCTAGGTCTCCAGGGTTTCGCCCAAAACAGGGTCCCAGTGGACTCAGAAGTGGCACAGTTGGGAGGGTCTGTCTCCCGCCCACTCACGAAAGCCAGTGGCACAATCAGCAATCTGTACTCCACGCAGCACCGTGCGCGAGACCTCCGATCTTTTGCGACTCCCCTAAATTTCCGTGCACCTCTCCCTTTTCACAGTCCAAACTCCCCCCGTATGAGTTTCGGCTGGATCTGGGGTTTAATGTCGTAAGATAAGGGGTTCAATGCCGTTGGGAGTCTTCGTTTCCCTCCTGCCAGAGAAAGCCAGCTAGGTACTCTAGCACCTGCTCTCTCAGCAGGCGTGTCTCCGTACCTCAGCTTTTTGCAGTTCCTCTGGGTCTCTGTGAGCCCCTCTCTTTCCTTCTAGCTGTAGAACTTACACTCGGCCAGCTTTCCTGTGGTTCTGGATTATGTCTGTTCTGTCTTTTAGTTGTAGTTTTGAAATTGTTGTGCGAGGCAGCAGTGTAGGTGTTTACCTATGCCGCCATCTTGGATTTTCTCTCCACATAAGGTCTTTTATAGTAGAGTGTGAGTGTGTTCTGGTTCAAATGCTAAAATCTTAATCTCATCTCTCTTTCATTGGGTTATGTTCAGGGAAATCATTATTTTTAATTTTTTTAAAAATATATTTTATTGATTTTTTACAGAGAGGAAGGGAGAGAGATAGAAAGTCAGAAACATCGATGAGAGAGAGACATCGATCAGCCACCTCCTGCACGCCCCACAGTAGAGATGTACCCGCAAGCAAGGTACATGCCCCCAACCGGAATTGAACCTGGGACCTTTCAGTCCACGAGCTGATGCTCTATCCACTGAGCCAAGCTGGTCTCGGCTGGGGAAATCATTTTAGATCAATCTTTTTGAGCATAGAAGTTCTCAGCAGCTGTGGCTATACTATACTCAGCACCACTTCTAGGTTGGCCCTTCTCCCCTGTGTTCTTACACAGAATCAACAGGGGTTACGATCCTTCATCTGACATGTGAACCCACCAGCTTGAAAACTATTGATAAAAAGAACCCCCACAGTTTGTGTTCTGCAAGGGTCTGATTATTCACCCTGATCTCAATGTAGGAGGTTAGGTAAAATGTCACCGGCCTACCTTGTTATATCTAAAGTGGTTATAAAAGTTTACACAGACACTTTCTGAATTGATTCATATGTTCTGCATGTACAATCTTCCAGGTACTATTCAGTTTCATATGTTTATTACTTATTCTACAAAGAAGCAAATTTATGTAATGAAAACTGGATATTATTCCAGGTCTGGAACTAATTTGCTTTGTGGGCAAGCAAGAATTGTTTCGTCTCCAAACATTATTTGTATATGCCATCTGACATCTATGGGTCCTTGCAGCTCTATGAATTTCTATCAAAATGGACTAAAAATAATGCTGGTATTAGTACAGTAGGCCAAACTGCTGTTAAAAATAGACACAAATGTACAAAGGCTAAATAAAAAAAAATAAAAAAACAGATTTATTTTCTCTCTTTCATAATGGTCCAGGGCAGGTATTTTAGATTAACTGAAACCTCTGCCCTCTCTTTTGATTCAGGAAACTAGTATAATGATACTTGGTCTCCAAAGGTCACTCTGTTAATAAAGGACAAGTGGAAGTCCAGGGCCAGAGTTATCCTCCAAGGTAAATAAAGCAAAGATGATATATTTTTTTGCCCTCTTTCATTCCTTCAGTAAGAGCTTAACCACATGGCCACACCTAGCTGCAAAGGAAGCTGAAAAGTGCAGTTCCAGCCTGGATCCAGACAGAACTCCATGACTTAAAAAAGAGGGGAATGGATGTGAATGGATGGATAGAAGTCTCTGCTACATGCCTAACATCTGTACGGTACTTCACAAACTATTAAACTTTCATGTACTGACTTTTTACCACAGTAAGATCATTATTAAAGATCTCCATTCTATAGAAGCAAAACTACATCCCAACGGAGGTCAATTAAAATAAATGAATTCTCACAATTAAGAACTGAGCTATATTTCAATTTCTGATTTGCTGATCAGTCTTCCTCTATGATAAATACTAACTTGAAGTACTGATATAGTACATAATCATTAGCATAAATCTACATTAATATGATGGGGTTTGAAGAACAAAGAAGCATTATTGTGAAAAGTCATGAGAGTAGTTAAAGCATATCATAGACCCAGGCCTGGTCTCCAAAACATTAAGAAGACTCTAAATTAAATCTGGAGAGATTTTAAGAAGTGAAACTTAAAAAGGAAAAAAAGGCTGTTTCCAAATCTTAGCTATTGTAAATTGTGCTGCTCTGAACATAGGGGTGCATATATCCTTTCTGATTGGTATTTCTAGTTTTCTGGGATATATTTTTAGAAGTGGGATTACTGGGTCAAATGGGAGATCCATTTTTAGTTTTTTTAGGAAACTCCATACTGTTCTCCACAGTGGCTGCACCAGTCTGCATTCCCACCAGCAGTGCATGAGGGTTTCTTTTTTCTCCGCATCCTCACTAGCACTTGTGGTTTGTTGATTTGTTGATGGTTGCCATTCTGACAGGTGTGAGATGGTACCGTATTGTCGTTTTGATTTGCATCTCTCAGATAATTGGTGACTTTGAGCATGTTTTCATATGTCTCTTGGCCTTCTGTTCATATTAGCACAATATACCATAGCTAAGATTTGGAAACAGCCTAAATGCCCATCAGAAGGTGAGTGGACTAGAAAACTATGGTATATCTACACAATGGAATACTATGATGCTATAAAAAAGAAGGAATTCTTATCATTGCAGCAGCATGGATGGACCTGGAGAGCATTATGCTAAGTGAAATAAGCCAGGCAATGAAAGAAAAATACCACATGATCTCACTCATTTATGGAAAATAAAGAACATTATAACCTGATGAATTAAAAGATAGAATCTATAAATATTAAAAATCAAAGATAGATAAGGTCATCCCATATTCAGAGAAGTGGTGTTGTACTAGCCATGGATTCACAAACTGCTAGAAGTAATAATATACCTCTCAACCCCCATCCATCACACAAACTCACAAATCATTTGGCGCTTCAACTATTTTATGTTTGTTATTAAAATCCAACCATAAACTGCCAATAAACTTACATCATGCCTTTTGAAGGAACAACCAAACCATTCCTAAGCACAACCTTGAAAAATTCTACCTGTGTTTTTCCCTTAGTTTATGCTTAATTTCTATGAAAACAGAAGATTCCTTAAAAAATGGGATTACATATAATTGTTCCCAGTTTTAGTCTTCAAAAAGAATTGATATAGTAATATATCAGGATGATTTCTCTCTCAACTTTCTCCCTGCTCACATTAATATGATTTCTGAGTTTAAAAGTAAAGGTCCCCTTTCTCACAAATCTGCTCAAAATTGCTCATTTTTTAAAGGATGATCGTTTTATGGATTACCAACTCTGTATAAGAAAGGTTGAGAATAGTCTCAGAGGTCAGCTGTCATTCGTAAAGCATTCAAGATGAACTCCAGAGATGGGACATTGGCAAAGCCCACCAAGTCAGTTAAAATGTGCAAGATCCAACAAGGTAATATATTATTTCATACAGCAAGTTAATACAGTCTTACTTGTGCCCTTTCTAAAAAGTATAGAAAAGCTTATCAATGGATATGATTCCTCATGGAGGATTTTAAGAATTATGCCACCCTACATCTTATCATGACAAAGCCTTTTGCTAAGTCTTTCAGACCTTTCTTCCTAATTCATCTTTGTTCTAGACACCCAGGGGTCTTACAAAGACAGCATGGACAACCTTTTGTCATCATTTAAGGGCAGCTGAGAGTTGTAATATAGTAAACCACCATCGCCTTAAAAAATTTTAACTATAACCCACTAACTTTAGCACTTTTGAATACTGTTTTGCTTTTAAATCCAACTCTGTCGTTGTTGGGTTCTACTTATTGAGTACTTTTGTGTTTATAGCATTGAATTCAGCAGATAAAGAGCAGGAAAAAAAAGAGCAGAGGATTTTTAGAAGGAGAAAACAATCTAAATCTACCTCAACAGCTAATAGAGTTTTATAAACGCAGTTCATCCTAATGCTAATTTCTCTGGTCTATTGTTTACATAAGAAACCTCCAGGCTGGTTTATGGTGTCACATTTATCAGCCAGTAGAATATAAGCAAATCCCATTACACCCAAATTCAACCACCCAAATGAACCCAAATGTGGATTATGGTATCTCTTTATGCTGCAATTTCTACTTAAAAACAGGCACATAATTCTAATGCTCAGCGAATACAAAAGAACAGCAAACTGTTGTTCTCAGGACTCTTGTTTTGACTCTCTCATTATTGTCTGAGCCCTTAGGCTCCTCAGTAACTATTTAGGAAAAAAAATCTCTGAAAAACATGGCTGTGAAACAATCCAGAGCTGAGAAAGCACAGAGCTGGTGTTGAGGTAATACAAAGATACAGTATCTCCACTATCTTGTGAACCACACACCTCTTCACATATGCAGCATTCAGCAGTCTCTGAAAGCTGCAGATTCTCCAATGTTTTTGTAAGTATTTAGCTTAGAAAACACTCCCTTTAACATAATATCCACTACTTTTCATAGCATCCAGCTCCTTCATTCCCTTCTTCCTCCCAAGGACAAAGCAAAGCCTCATCCAGAATTTCAGGTCAAGACAGACCAAGTTCTCAGTGATCGTGTCAGGAAGGAACAGTGACTGTATTTAATATACTTGCTCGGGGGCCTTTAAGAACACTGGCCTGACAGAATGAGTGAAGCTTTCAAAGTCATCAAAGGCCAAGGATGTGATTTTCCCACTGGGGGAATCTGAGCAGGTATGTAAAAAATACAGGGACAGAAACTTCAGTGAAAGGAGCCACCCTTTAATTAAATGTCACAGGGTGAGGGTCCTGGTAAATGTAAAGTTTTACCCATTAAAATGGAAAAATCGGGTTGTATGCAACCATCCCTCCCTTTGGTCTCTTTTTCTTAATGAATCTATCCATTTAGGGCTTTGAATTACATTATCCTTTTCACTAGATTTTGGAGTTCCAAAAAATATCAAGGTCAATAAGGAGAGCAGAGCCTCTACTGTCATCCATCCATCTTTTCATTTAGTTACTATACATGAATAAGAGACTTTGCATGAGAGCATGTGCATGAATGCACGCACGCACACACACACACACACACACACACACACACACACACACACACAATCTTGGAGTTGAGGATTTCTAATACATAGCACTCCTCCCCCCCTCTTCCCCTCCCCCCCAATTCTGACCCATCAGAAAGAAAACAAAGGAATAACAAAGGAAGGTTAAATGAGCATCTTTTTCTCAAATAAATGCTAGAGGAGACTGTGTTTTATATGCAGACCAGGAAACTAATGCCAAACATCATACTCAGGGAGATTTATCACCCATCCAGAGTGCTCCAAATGACTACCACTCTCCTTTGTGAGGCGCAAGGCTTACCATATTGTCCAGCGCAATAGGAAGCATAAAATCATATTCTAAGATAAAACAGGGAGGAAATGGTGGAGATATCCATGTCCAGTTCCTTATGTCCAAATCCACCAATCACCAAAACATCCTTTTCCCTTTTAAGCATGAGAGTGAAGAATAAATGGCTCCACCCCATACCTCTAAGGCAATGGTTCTCAACCTTTCTAATGCTGCAACCCTTTAATACAGTTCCTCATGTTGTGGTGACCCCTGACCATTATTTCTGTTGCTACTTCATAACTATAATTTTTCTATTGTTATGAATCGTAATGTAGAGTCTGCTAGCGGTTCTCAACCTGTGGAACTGCTGCTGTAGAGCCTAAGATAATCAGAAAACACAGATATTTACATTATGATTCATAACAGTAACAAAATTCTAGTTATGAAGTAACAACAAAAATAATTTTATGGTTGGGGGTCACCACAACATGAGGAACTGTATTAAAGGGTTGCGGCATTAGAAAGGTTGAGAACCACTGGGGAACCATCTTGCTATAAATTGTGGAAATAAAGCTCACTCACTTCTGAAGTGCACAGATTAGTCACCAAAGCAAGTATGTAAAATAGATTTCTCCTCTATCTCTCTATCTCTGTCTCTCTCTTACACACACAAACACATAGTGAATTAAAACATTTGAGCAGTAATTAAATACACCAGAAGTAAAACATTGCAGATAAAATTTGAAAATGTTCACAAAGAAAAAAAATTATGATGGACTACAAAACACCTGAAAGGAAATCAATATAGGGATAAACATTGATTATAGCTGGAAGAAATTCATTTATGACTCTTTTCAAAAAATAAAGCATGTTCTCAAAAGATAAAATTCTTCAAGATATATCAAAAATATGCTATAGCAGTCATTTCATTATAATAGCAGTATAAAAATTATATCCAAAAAATGGATATCTCACATGTTTCAGTGCTGTGACTAGTTCTAGGAATCTGAATCTATTATAGAATCTTTGGGCAGAAAGAAATCACTAGAGCTTGTCTAATCCAGGCCCTCTGATTCTGGGATGAGAAATATTTAAACCACACACCTAATAGATTACCTATTGCTTATCCTGTTTTAAAACATCCCAGTGATGTACAGTCTCCAACATTTTTTAAATAGCCTGACCAATTGGAGCCCTTGTGAGAGAAAGACAAGGAAATTCAGGAATCACTGGTGTCCCTAACTATAGTACTATAGGGCTAGGAGTATATTGGAATAGAAGAAAATGAGGGGTAAGAAATGGCTAGAAATGGATGAAAATCTTAAGATTAATTCAGTCTGAGAAAGAAATAGAAAATATGCCTAATTAGGGAAAAACAAAAAGGGATCTGTAGACATAAATATATTCCATAATTTAAGAACTCAGAGCAGGAATCTTTCTAGTCAGATGATAAGGGCCCTGAGCAGTGAAGCAGAAGTGGGGGGAAGAGGGCCTATATTCAAGGTGTCTATTGGTACATAACAAACTGGCCCAAAACTTAGTGGCTTAGAACAATCACCATTTTATTCTTATTACACGAATCTGTAGGCCAGGGATCAGCTGGATGATTCTTCTATTTGATGTGACAAAGGTCACTAGAAGGTATTCATTCAGCTGGCAGATTTATGTGGTCTGGAGAATCCAAGAAGGATTCATTCACATGTTAGTCCCTTGGCAGGGATGATTGGAAGGATAGAGTTCAGGTGGGTCTGTCAGTCAGAACACCTATTTGTGGACCATCTAGCATAGCAGTTGTAGGTTATTTGGACTTCTTATCTAAGGGGTTCAGGAGGAAATCTCAAGGCATGATTGAATCTCATATTGTAACATCTCCTATAATCTATTGGTCAAAAATGCCACTATGGCCAGGCCAGACTCAAAGGAAGAAGAATTTGACTTCCCCTTTCAATGGGAGGAATAACAAAGAATCATTAGCCTTCTATAATCCACCATCCTATATAACAAAAGGCTAATATGTAAATTGACCAAATGGTTGAATAACCACTATGACACACACTGATCACCAGGGGAAGACGTTCAATGCAGGAGCTGCCCCTCTGGTAGTCAATGAGCTCCCACAGGGGGAGTGCCATTCAGCCAGAAGCCCTGAGCTATGCTCATGGTTGGCAAGTGCAGCAGCGATGGTGGAAGCCTTTCCAACCTCTGTAACAGAGTTAAGGATGCCTGACTGCTGGCTTAGGGTTGCTTCCCCAAGGACATCGCCCAAGGGCTCCTGGACTGCAAGAAGGCACAGCAGGCTGAGGGATCCCAGCCATGTGCATATTGGGGGCAACCAGGCTGGCAGGGGAGGATAGTTAGGGACAACCAAATAGGCAGGCAGAGGCAGTTAGGGGCAATCAGGCAGGCAGGGGAGCAGTTAGGGGCATTAGGCAGGCAGGCAGGTGAGTAGTTAGGAGCCAGTAGTCTTGGATTGTGAGAGGGATATAGTTTGGGGCCTAAATTGGCAGTTGGATATCCCTTGAGGTGTCCCGGAGTGGAAAGGTTGTAGGCCATGCTGAGGGACTGCCCCCTGTGCACAAATTTCATGAACTAGGCCTCTAGTAGTTTATAAACATCTTTCTAAGCAAGTTTTATGGGAAATAATTTGATAAAAGCAATGATATATATACCGAATTAGAACTTAGAGCTAAATAAAAATGGCTATGATCATGTTTCTCGACAAGTGGGATTATGAATAATCTAATAGACTTGTATAGAAATATCTATCTATCTGTGATCCTGGGGCTCACCCAATGTGAGAGATGAGAAGAAGTGAGGGTGAAGGGAAATAATATGTTTTACCCCTTTCTGTGCAATTGAAAAATTATTGGGAATCTCTTTGTGATGGTCCATAGTATGTGCTGATGGCCTCCAAAAAAGGAAAATGGTGCCTGCCCCTAAGGAGCTTACACTCTATAGTAATAGAATGAGTTGTAAACATATGGGAGAATTTATGAAACTTTAGAAATTCTGGAAACTTACTGATAACAGTGTAATCAATAACTGCAGTTCAGAGGAAACTTCAAGGAGAAACCACACTTCAGCAAGATCTTCATGGAGAAGAATGAGTTTGTCAAGTGGAGCATGCAAGGCAATAGAATATGCAGCAAAGACAGCACGTCCTCTGTGTGTGTGTGTTATAAGTAATTTCATGTGTTGAAGGACTGAGAGAAAATAAAATTGGAGAGGAAGGCAGAGGGCTTATATTTAAAAAATAATAATGTGTTTCATGTACTTGATTCAGAAGTTGAAGGAAGGCATTATAAGGTTCTGAGTAGAGGTCTAACATGATCAAGTTCTAAGTTTTAAGAAGATTTCTTTGAGCCATGCTGAAGCTAAAAACCTAACCTCTCTATAAGTAAAGAGTAAGTTGAAGGTAGTTGCACAATTATTCAGAAATCCTTTCTTTCAACTAAATAAAAATTCCCCTTGCCTGAGTCCATATTTTCTTGTTGGGTTCTTAGAATACTTGCTATGGGTGCACTAACGTACTTCTTGCTTCTCTTTTTTCCCTTGGCCTGAGAAGCCTTTTCCTCTTTATTGGCTATGAATACCTTCTGCAGCCCTATTTTTCCTGTTCCAAGAAATATATATATATCAGATGGAAGATACTCTCGTTACAGCTTTAAGACCTTCCTGTGCAACAAGTTCTGAGCCATCAAAACAGAAAGAAATGCTTTGGCTCTGGCATACAGCAGGTTCAAAAGCTCGCTTTTTTTTTACTATAAATTTTATTTCAGTTTGACATTCTTTATGTTGTTGTTTCCTTCTACCATGTTATAAATCCTTCTTGGGGATAAAAACCACTTCCAAACACTTTAGTAGCTGAGCTGCTTAGAGCAGTAAGCCTAGAAAATGAGGCCATCATAGGCCAGTTCCACAATGGAGGTAAGTTCTTTATGTCAGAGCAAGATTACTTTCCAAGACTAGAGTGGGCTCTTTACATACTATATATAGTGTTATTTTCTTAATGGAATATATTGGAGTGATGCTGGTTAATAAAATTATATAAGCTTTGGGTATACAATTCTACAACACATTATCTGTATATTGTATTGTGTGCTCACCACCCCAAGTCTCCTTCCATCACCATTTATCCCCCCTTTACTCTTTCCTCCCTCCCAACCTACTATTGTCTGTCTATAAGGTTTTTTTTAAATGTAAACATAAAAATGCTTTTATTGATAAATATGAGTTTGAGTGAAATAACTGAAAGGTAGGCTAGCATGTAGATATATTCTTATGTATTAGAAAAAGCTCTTTAAGCTTATATTTATGCAACATCAAATAACTTTGGAGAGCATTAAATATCTCACTTATGAAAAAGCTCTTAATTCTAATTTTCTTTCATCGGCATAAAAATTACTATATTTGTCCTTCAAAGTAGCCATTTTTAGAAAAGTAAGAGCAATATATTCAGAGTGGACAGACTGAACAAGCTGCTATTAATCATGTGTAATGTACAACCCATTAGAGATCAGAGAATAGAAGCCAGTTGGCAGCTCTGCTCAACTCCATAGGTTACCTGAGCCACTGTGAGACAGTGTGTGCTGAATGGCATGGAATAGATTCATCATGCTGGAGATTTTTCTGTTTGAAATACTCTTATAGCTGACCCTTTCACAAAACATTTACTATATGCATGCACACACACAAAAGCAATTACCTTCAAGTGCAGCAGAGGTTGCTTGATAGAAAATTATTTTATTTTTAATTAGGAGCTGTTCACATTGTCTGGTGTCTCTCTCACCCAGTCAGCACACCATGGTACCGCATTCTACATAAATGGCAATTTTACCAGAACAGTTCCTTACTAGCAAAGATATACTTTGCATAATGCCCATTGTGCTACGCATTTGTAACACATTTCCTGAACATCATATCCTTATATTTCATTCAAAAGAGTCCAGGGAGAACTAGACTAAGATTTTGATATTTAAGTAAAAAAAAAAACAATTTTAAAAAGGAATTTTAAACATTAGAACAGTGGATTTCAATTTCTGGCTGAACATTAGAATCACCTGGAGAGCTTTTAAGACTATCATTGCCCGTGTTGGTATTTTTCTAAAAGTATCCCAGGAGATTCTAGGGTGCAGCCAGGCTTGAAAACCACAGCACCAGAAGATTCTTTGGAGATATATAAATTATAGAGGAAGAAGTTTTAAAAATATTATTTAATAAATATTTTCCTCATGACTTTTTTATTTGAGGCTTTTAAATAGCATGTGCAGTAGTACATCAGATATTTCCCAATAATCAACTTAAGTTTAGCAACTGTTAGGAGCCCAATGTAAGCATGACTCATATTAGAGGTTGTAAGTTTATGTAAAATAAAGAAATGCTTACTTCAAGTATAGCAGGATTCACCATAAAGCTAATGAGCTACATTTCAGGGTCTTCATTAGCAAAGAACCATTGGAGGGGTATGGCAATGTGTTGACATGTTCACATAATTTTGTAAAATCAGCAAAACTCATATAGTTTTAACACTACTATCTCCTCTCTAATTTTCCTGTCATACTTTTCCCTGTGTTCGATGGTGCTGTAGTGGTCAGAGACACTTTTGTAGCAAAGAGGAAGTTGATTGGAGGATATATTTACTTTTAGTTTCAGTAGAACATATTTATAATGGGTTATTGCCATTTCTGTGTAATAAAGTAATTGCGCTACTGAGGAGATGGGAGAGGCTACCACCGCCGAGCGGCGCTCCCTCTGTGGGGGTGTACTGACCACCAAAGGGTAGCTCCTGCAAACCATTCTTATAGTTAATAAGAATGGTTTGCAGGAAAACTCCTATTGCCCATACTGACTCAACCAAGTCAGTGACATAAAATTTCAGAGCTGATAAAACATTCATTATGGCCCTAGCTGGTTTGGCTCAGTGGATAGAGCATTGGCCTGTGGACTGAAGGATCTCGGGTTTGATTTTGATCAAGGGCACATGCTGAATTGTGGGCTTGATCCCCAGTAGGGGATGTGCAGGGGATGATTCTCATCATTGATGTTTCTCTCTCTCTCTCCCCCTCTCCATTGCTCTCTGAAATCAATAAAATATATTTAAAAAAACATCATGACATTGATGAAAAAGTGGTTAATGAATGTTGTAAAATCCCTGAGAATTTGTGATTAGTCACTGAAAAACCTGAAATGACCTAAAGTCTTATAGCTCATTTCTGAAAGGAGCGTAATAGAAGCTCAATAATTCAAAAAATGTATCTAACACTAGCAATAAAAAACATTTAAGATTTTCAAACTTTTCAGTAATGAGTGTTGGAGGTAAGATGGGATTATATTTTTCTTCTTCAATAGAAAATAATTTTGCAGCTGAAACCAGTTTGGCTCAGTGGATAGAGCATCGGCCTGTGGACTGAAAGGTCCCAGGTTTGATTCTGGTCAAGGGCATGAATCTTGGTTGCGGGCACATCCCCAGTGGGGGTCATGCAGGAGGCAGCTGATCGATGTCTCTCTCCCATCAATGTTTCTAACTATCTTTCTCCTTTACTCTCTGTAAAAAATCAATAAAATATATATTTTTTAAAAAGAGAATAATTTTGCAAAATTGTTGTCTCCTTAAAAAGTTAAAGAATTCAACAAAACAAAATATGCTTCTAATTTCAGCTATGTGTCATAAAGTTAGGTGTTTTTTTTTTTAAAGGTATATTTTATTGATTTTCCACAGAGAGGAAGGGAGAGGGATACAGAGCTAGAATCATTGATCAGCTGCTTCCTGTACACCTCCTACTGAGGATGTGCCCACAACCAAGGTACATGTCCATGACCAGAATCAAACCTGGGACCTTTCAGTCCACAGGCTGATGCTCTATCCACTGAGCCAAACTGGTTAGGACTAAAGTTAGTTTTTTAAGTGATTTAGTTTTTGGATATTATGATGTCCATGAACTTTGACAGATTTTTTTTTAAATCTTTTCATTTGTTATTTTTATCTCATCCTATATAATAAAAGGATAATATGCAAATTGACCCTAACAGCAGAACAACCAGAACTGACTGCTTGCTATGATGTGAATGACAAGCAGGGGGCAGACGTTCAATGCAGGAGCTACCTTCTGGAGGTCAGTTCACCCCCACAGCAAGAGCGCTGCTCAGCCACAAGCCAGCAGTGGGATCTTCTCCCATCTTCTCAGCAGTGCTAAGGATGTCCGATTGACAACTTAGGCTTATAGGCCTAAGCCACAGTCGGACATCCCTCAAGAGCTCCCAGGCTGCCAGGGGGATGTCTGACTGCCAGCTTAGGCCCAGCTGAGGGACACCCCCAAGTGCATAAATTTTCATGCATCAGGCCTCTAGTTATAAATAAATATCCACTAACTATTTTTGTGTGTACAATTTAGAATTTTTTTTCTTAAAAATCCCTCAAAACTTCTGCACTGATCTGAATTTACCCCTCAATAAACTCACAGCATTAGCCCATAATGGTTTGTCCTAGAAACCCACCCAATTGTTAAAATTCTACCTTGCCCCAAAATTAAAACATTTGGTTGCTAAGGAAAAGACAAGGAGCGGAAGTAGATGTTAATTGCAGGGGGTAGACAGTTCATTGGTAACAGAATACAAAGATGGGGACTTTTGGCCTGAAATGATGAGAACCTCATTATTAAAATGGCATTTATCATATTATATACTTACAGTGGTGAGCAGTTTCCAGAAATAAATCATTTTGTAGTTGCATCATGCATGTATTGAATCCGCAGTAGAGTCAATTATACCAGCAAGGCCAGTGGTCAGCAAACTCATTAGTCAACAGAGCCATTATCAACAGTACAACGATTGAAATTTCTTTTTGAGAGCCAAATTTTTTAAACTTAAACTATTTCTAACGCCACTTCTTCAAAATAGACTCGCCCAGGCTATGGTATTTTGTGGAAGAGCCGCACTCAAGGGGCCAAAGAGCCACATGTGGCTCACGAGCTGCAGTTTACTAGGCGAAACAAATTGCAAACAGAAAAATTAGCAATTTGTATAGTTCAAAACTCCCACCCTCCATTCCCATCCATTCATAAGCATAGGCTTCCACAGGAGGGTGACATGGGGCACCCAGGCCTACTAGATATTAGTTGTCAGGTCCCCAGGACCATCTTATAGTGTCCATGTCGTCCTAGGCTATGCATGCATCTAGTGTTTGAAGGTACTTATGCTTTCATACAACCTGGAGCCTAAACAGAAACCAACTTCTTCCTCTGGTGATGCTGATGCTATTGAATTTTTGCTTTTTGTGTTGACTTTTCCACTTGAAATCTTGAAGTATATAAAAGAGTGAAAACTCACCAGTATCACCAGCAAGTGTCCACATTTTCTCACAGTTGCTTTATCTTTCAACCTCTCCATCCATCTCTACATCCTTATTTGTATATGACTGTTACAAAGTCACAGACATATCATTTAACCCCTAACACTTCAAAATGCAGCTCCTGAAAAAAGGATGCACTCCTACATAACTGTGATACCATCATCATGCCAACAAAAGTTAGTAGTCGCTCCCTCATATGATCCACATGATCCATATTCAAAGTTTCCCAATTATCCCTAGCAGAACTTTTAGAACTATTTTTTTTTCAAAGTCAAGATCTAATCATATTCATGCATTACATTTAATTGATATGTCCTTTGCCCTCTTTTCTCCTCCCCGACTCCCGATATTGGCTGTTTTAAAGATCAGGCTCAATATTTTATAGACTATGCCACATGCTAAATTCATCTGATTGTTTAACACTAATTAATTTGTTCTGCTGTCTCTGACTTTCCTATAAACAGGAGGTTGGATATGTATGCTTGATTAGATTCAAGAAAACTGTAAGTACTGACTTTGGAATTTAATCTTATAAGTTACAACTTCATCTTATTATATTAATCATCCTCAATATAACTCTGAAATATCTATTCATGAATTTCTATATTTAGAGATAAAGATACTAATGCAAGGGTAAGTAAATGACTTGCCTAATGTTATACAAATATGAAACTACTTAAGATCACAAAGAATCTAAGTAACATGATTCAAAGCTTATTTTAATCAGTGTTATGTAGCTAAAGTGACTACTTTCTTAAAGCTTGAGAAAGAACATATTAGAAGAAACAGAGATTCATGTACTTTTATTACTCTATAATTCAGATAGAGAATATAATTGAATTCAAGAAATAAATTCATAAGTAATAGTTTTATAAGATAAATATATATAGCTTCACACTATTATAGTATTGGTGTGTCAAGGTAATATCTAAGTCAGTTAAACTCAGTGGAGCCATAAACCCATAACAGTAAGAGTCATGTTGAAGCCTGGTTGACTGTACTTCCCATTATATATCTGAATTCAGTCCTCTTTTCACTATAATCCTTGCCATCATCCTCATCCAAACTTCCAATCTCTCTCACCGGAACAATTACAGTGTCTCTAGCAGGTCACTCTGTACCTTCTTACCCTCTTGGTTCTCTTCAATGGTTCTCCACAAAGCTACAAAAGGAATCCTTTTAAAATAGCAAATATTATCACATTACACTTCCCCTTAGCCACACATACAGCTTAATACTCTTCAGTGTCCTACCATTGTACACACCACAAGATCCATGAGTGTTCATAAGGTTCAGGATGGTCTGATCTGTGACTTCCTTTCTCAATCAACAATAGGCCCTTTTCTTTCCTCATCTTTTTATCTCTAACAGCATGCTCTGTGATTTTCACTTTCACAGGTTTTAGCATCACTTGGAATTTATGTTTAGTTTTCTTTCTTTCTTTCTTTCTTTCTTTCTTTCTTTCTTTCTTTCGTTCTTTCTTTCTTTCTTTCTTTTTTTGTATAATCACTATCAATTTTATTTTATTTTATTTTTTTAAAATATTTCTTTTAATTTTTGTTATTATTTTTCCCTATTGCCCTCCCCACCCCCCAGTACATGCCCTCGTCTGTCTCCTCATCCCCTTGTCCCCGCCCCCCCCATTGCCCTGTATCTACTTTAGCTTTCTGATTATCCTCACTAGAGTGAAAACTCTAGAAGGATTGAAATGTATGATTTCAATCACTGACTTAGCCCCTATAACAGACTCACAAAGTTGCTGTTGAATGAATGCTGTTCTTGAAAAATCAATGGAGCTTGCATCCTTAAATGCTTAAGGTTTCCCCCCCAAAAAAAACAAAACAAAACAAAACAAAACAAAACAAACAGTAATGAATGGTGAAGAATGCAGAAATCATTCCTTAGAAGCCCAGGCCATAGCATGGGTAAGATCCAGTTATGACAGAGGCCTTCCATACAGGGAAATGCATTGTGAGCAAGAACTAAGAAAACACCTTCAAACCTCAAAATCTTTAAAAATATTAAAACCCTTTAATAACCATTTCAAACTTTACCACATCATAATGTGAAAAGATAAAATAAATGATTAGAAGTGAGCTAAACCCACAAACCTTGTCCATCACAAATCCCTCTGCCTATACAAACATCCTCTTTCCTCCAGTTCCAGAGGATGAGGTACTCCCTCCCACCCCTTGTTAAGGCCAACCCTCTTCCTATTCTGCTAATCTAATTCTTCCCCATTCTTTTCAATCTGTCCCCCAAACATTCTCTTTTTTTATGAATTCAATCTCTTCCTCTCCCTTAGGTTTCCTTGCCCTCTGACTATGAACGTGTTCAAGCTTCTTCTTCCAAAATATAAAATTCACCCTTGACCTCGTCCCCTTCTCTAGTTCTGACTCTCTTTGATGAGAAACTAGATGACACTCATCATCTTCAGTTCCTCACACAGTGTTCTGGTTTCTGTCCCTACTGTTTCTTTTTAAAAATATATATTTTATTGATTTATTTTTATATAAAAAGGAAGGGAGAGGGATAGAGAGATACATGGATGAGAGAGAAATATCGATCAGCTGCCTCCTGCACATTCCCTACTTGGTATGTGCCAGCAACCAAAGTACCTGCCCTTGACCGGAATCGAACCTGGGACCCTTGAGTCCGCAGGCCTACATTCTATCCACTGAGCCAAACCAGCTAGAGCTCCCTACTGTTTCATTGGATATATGTCCATCAAGTTCACCAATGAACTCCATACTTTAAAAACGTTAAGGGGAACTTTTTACAGTCTTACTGAAGTACTCTTCTGAACTGGCAGTGATGAAGACTGTGCTATTGGAAATGTTTTCTTCCTTTGGTACCTGTGGCCAGTTTCTGCTGGTTCCCCTGCACCATACATCTCAGTCTCATTTTTAGATTGGCCCTTTAAGAAATGGAAGTCCTTAGAGTTCAAGAAATATATTTTTTTACTTTCTTTATCTACTACCACTTCTTGATATCTCTCAAGAAGTTTTGATTATTAGTTCCTCTCTTGAAAATCTCAGAGGCATTTCAAAATTAACATGCCCCAAACTGAACTTACCTCCTTCTCCCAACCTTGGAGTTCTCCTCTGATTTTCCTCATCTTAGGTTCTTGTAAGAACACCACATACTTGAGACAAAATACCCATTTAATGGTATTGTTCACCCAAAACAGCACTGAAGAAAAGAGTAATCTAGGGTGCAAAATTAAGTACAAACATGGAGAATCCTTGTGTTTGTTGAGGCACTGCATAGGCAATGTTCGTAAGTAATCTATTCAAGCCGCACAGGTCTATAAATGCATAATTGCCTCTGTTTTACATATGAGGAAATTGATGTTCAGAGCAGTTAAGATACAGGCCAAGGTCACCAGCCATTGAGTGGCAGAACAGAATTTAAATCTGGTCCCTTCTTCCCTAAACACCCTTGAGCATTCCATGCTATGTTATTGTCACCTAATTATAAAATGAAACTTTGTGCCCTGCTATCTGCATGGTGCCTGATGCCCTCTCCTTCACTATGCTTCCCACACAGTCTCAAGGCAGCCATCACTATGTGAGTTTGGAAGAGAAAGAGCATTTACATCTTATTTAATTTTGAAGATCAGTATGTGATCTATAAAACAGAAAGTTTCTCTCAAAAGAAAAAGATTGGAAGGCTTCCTTGACTTGTCCTGAGGAGCCTAGAGGAGAGTTTCAGTGACTCACACTAACAAATAGGCCTAGAGGTGCTGTGTGCTCCTGTTTTCTTTCAGGCAATGCCAAGTTCAATCTACAAATGGAGGTAAACTAGCAAAAGATTAAAGACAAAGGAGAGAATTGAGAGAGGAGAACAAGAAGAACATAAAAAGTTTCCTTTAAAGATTCCCTTCCACTACCATCTAACTTTTTCAAATTCATATTAATGATTTCAGTTTTTAATTTGAAAATTATCAAGCTGAGAGGCAAGGTCAAGAGGAAATTGTAGTGTATGCTTACTTCAAGAGCCTTCACATGCCCAAGAGAGAATTTTTGTCTTGTCTATGTACTCTTGGATTTATTACTTGTTCAATGCAATCTAAGTCCATACACTCATAGTTTTTAAAATTCTATTTCATCATTTAAAGTGTTACCTATAGTAGTACATATATCTCCTTTTTTCCCCATTGATCTTCCTTCAGCCTCCCCTCCCCCCTGTCATATGTCCTCACATTTTTTAATGACTTGACTATTTTTTCTCACTTTTCAACTTGAGTTAAAAACATTCCTATATGAGGTTTATCTTAGCATCATCCTAGCTCCCAAAAAGGATTGTTTCAGGGGAAAACTTCCTAAATATTTAGCCATTTCTTTGGCATAGGCCCTGCTTGATGGATCCTTCATTCTATTGAAAAAGAAAAACAAAACAAAACAAAACACACAAACAGATACAAAAGGAAACAAAAATAAGTAAATGAATGTTATAAATGCTATGAAAAAAAAAGATAGAAAGATGATCTCGCTAGAAGAGGTAAAATTCATCTATATATAAATTATTTGACTTTATAGAAAATGAATGGTTGATATTTAATATCAGGTTTGAATTTTTAATTTATTGTATCTAAAATCTCACTCTCAATTCCTATTAATACAAACTTACCCTCTCCTTAACTCAGGGGCCTTGAGCTCTTAATTATCTTCTTTTACAAGTATCTTTAACCTCTCTATTCTCCTGGGGCCTATTTTATTTTATTTTTCAATTACAGTTAACATTCAATATTATTTTGTATCAGTTTCAGGTGTACAAGAAAGTAGGTAGACAACCATAAAGCTTACAGAGATACCCTGATATCACTTACACTAATGTCATTTTCTATTATCTTAAAAACAAATAATTTTGAGGTATCTTCTGCTTTTCTTTTAAACCAAACATCAAACTGCATTCATCTGTCTCATTTTTCACCATCCATTCACTTCTCAATTTACTGAAATTTGACTACTCAAAGAATTCCCTACAAGGTCATCAAATACTTTCTTACTCTCATGTTGCCAAACACTTAGACCATTGCTCACCAGGACACTTCTGATTCTATTTCTTGATGCAGTGGACCTTCTTGGCTTCTATGATAGCATACTCTCCTTCCCTCTCCCACCCCAACCCATCTCTACTTCTCCTTAATAACCCTTTCCAGGTTGATCTTCCTCTACACAGATCTTAATTACTAATGCTTGCCAGCTCCTTTCCCAGGTTCCCTTCTCTTCTCATTCCTCATGATGTACCAAACGGATGCTTCAGCCTCCATGGCTTCAGGCACTTCATAAATGTTTATGTATCCCCAACCTACATCTCTAGATCTCGTGTTGTGTTTTTGTTTGTTTTTGTTTTGGTGTCAGAAAAACATGTGAAATTGATTTCTGGTCATACACTTTATCAGCTATCTAGGATGAGCATGTCACAAACTCTTAGCAACCTTATCCCTTAATAGTAGATATAACAGCACACTCTCACTTGTAAGGTGGTTGTTAGACCTATCAGAATTTGTATCCTTAGCCCTTTTGCAGTCCACCTTCTCTGTAAAATGAGGAGGTCTGCCCATATCATCTCCCTAGATCTCCTTCCATTTGCAATTCAACTCAATAAAAGTAGAATTAAAAAAAATAAAGATTTGAGACAATGCCCTCCTAATCATTTGCCCATGTCCACTCAAAATGAAGAACTAGCCATGTCAAATGTCTTAAGTAAGTCTTGTCTAAATCCATGACAGGAAAGGGAAGGACTTCCCGTCTCACTGATTAGAAAGGAATGTACGGATCCATGAATTATGCTCCCATCATGATAATACTTCATAGTGAAAAACCACTGCAAATGCCAGCCCCTCTCAGCTGCTTCTAGAATAGAGAAGCATTCCTTGAAGAAGACAGTGCTGGAATAAAGTGCTTTAGAAAGTGATGATATTGGGGAAAGGCAAAGATAAGAGATATAAACCATATCCCTTGGATCCACTTTAGGCATATTTGATAGAAATATTCTAATCTCAAAACTCTCTCAAAGAATACTGCATGACAAAATTTCATTCTACCCAGTCCAAAAGTTGTTTGGTCATTCATTCATTCATTCATTCAGAAGCTTCCAGAACTTTTTTTTTTTTTGAGTGAAGGCTTTGTTCCAGGCACTGTGCTAAACAATTGGGATAGAGTGATAAACAGAACAAGATCCCAATTCTCCAAAAACTGCATTCAGGTGGGGAGAGATATAAGATACACTACTAAGTTCTGAATGCTAAGAAGAAGCCCGTCATGCCCACTGCAGGAGAGACACATTCTAGACATGAGGCAGGAAGCTGGAGGCAGGAAAAAAAAAAAAAGGAAAGGGGCAGTGTGCCTGAAGCAGGCTGAGGGAGAGGGGAGGAGGACTAAGAAAAGATGAAAAGGGTAGCCAGGGGCCAAATCATAAAAGTCCTTTGGACTAGACTGAGCACCTATTACTCTGCAGGGCACTTTTTTCAAGAAGCAGTGAATTTTGGGCTGTATCTATCATTTTCCATAGTATTTCCAAAGAGTGGGTGAAGAAATTAATTCAGTAGGTTAGACTGATATTATTTAATGACATAATGAAATAAATTAGAATACAAAATATCAGCATGCATTGCACAGAGTGAAGATGAATACCTACTATTCTTTGTGCAACCTTCATTTCACTTTTGTGTACCCACACGTGTGCTTATGTTCAGGATTTTCAACTTCAGCGCTACTCACATGCTGAGCCTGAGGATGCTTTGTTGTGAGGGACTGCCTTGTGCATTATAAAATGTTTAGCAGCATCCCTGATCCCTACCAGATGCTCGTACCACTCCCCACCCCCATGCACACCCAGTTGGGACAATCACAAAGATCTCCAGACATTGCTAAATGTGGCCCGCTGAGCAAAATCTCTCCCAGTTGTGAACCACAGTGCTACTTGTAAAATGTTTCTGGCAATGGATCATGGTTTCTACATTACTGAAGCAAACTACAGAATGAGTTTTCCTATTCTCCATGTCCCTTTTCCACCATTTTACTTTTGCTGTACCCCTCTATTTTCCAACCTCTATAAATAAAAAAGGCTTCTTCCACCTCCCACCCTTCTTCTCCTTCCATTTCATGCAGTCTCCTCCTCTTCCCATCCCTTCTCACTTAACTCCTCTTCTCCCCATTCCCAAATCAAAACTAAACCAACTCTCTAAATAACATTTTGGAAATCCGTGGTCATCTTTGTAGACAAGGTCCCATGGGAAAGGCAGCAGGTGCCAAACAGGTGTGCACTTCTGCATTCAGGACCTCACTCTGTCTTTTATTTTTATCTTGGTCTTTCTTTACATCTTACACTTACATATGTAGATTCAGAAACTAGAGGTGGTGGGAAAGATACCTCATCTTTCATCGAAGTGTTTGGAGCGGAAGGAGTGGGTGTAGTAGTCCAGAAGACATTTGAAAATCTATTCTAGACAAAGGTGCCAGCAGCGGTGGGGAGCAGAGAATGACTGAGCAGGTCTTTTCCATCCCTAATTTCTTTGCTTCCCCAGTTCTGTGATGCTTTTCTGCTTCCTGCTGTGTGCATCTGCTGTCTGTCTCATACTCCCTCCTGCCCCTGCTGAGGACAGTCTCTGTTACCTACACCCCTTTTCTCCCCTACAAGGCAGCCAACGTCCCCCTTGCTGTGTGCATCCACCAAGTCTCTCATCTCCTGCTGCTCAAGTGTCCACTATCCCGCTCTCATTCTATGAGCCCTCATCTTGGCTTCTTTTATATGTGCTAGATCACTTTCATTTTTCACAGACTCAATTGTTTCTCTCCCTCACCTCCCCCCGCCCACCCACTTTTAGTTATCTGTCCTTCCTGCCTCACAGTCTCTAGTCAGGATTTTCTCTTTTGTCCTTTCTTTCTTTACTCCCTATAAACATGCACTAACACAGGCAGATTAATACTTCCTCACCCTAAATATTCTATAAACATGCTAGTGGAAAATAGACCAAATGAATAGTTATTCTTCTTCCAAGAGCTTTTGAAAAATTCAATTCTGTTCAAATTTGCTTTTTCTCCAAGTGCTGGCTGGTTCAACTTTATCAGAGCATGGGTTTCTAGAGAGGATACAGGTCACACCTTCATCCTAGGTGCTCAGGGTGGCCATTAGTGATTTTGAAACGAAAATATCACTAGTAATACAGAGAGCACAGGCGCCTAAAACTCTCTAGTTAAACCCTTGAGCATTTCTACATGCTGAATTTTCCTTCTCTTTCTCCTACCACTTCAACAAAAGCACTGTTAGGCAGACTTCATTGTGTTTCTCCTGCTCGTTTGCCTGTGGGAGAATGGGATGTCTTTCAAATGAGCCACACGTGTAGCCATTGTGCTTCTACATTTGTCCACCAGGACCCACCAGACGACGATAAAACCACAGTATATTTGGGTAGACTTTTTGGAACATTTGCACCCATAATTCTCTTGGCAGCTTATTACAAACTCAAGAGGAAGGAAGAGATGGAAAAATAGAAAAAGCAAAACTAACTTTAAATTTCTAACTACTACAAGTAAGCATCTTTTGGAGGGGAGGGTTATAAACATAGTCTCATTTAACTCTCTAGGGCAGCCACATAGAGCTGCTATGATAATCCATGCTCATAAAGATGAGGAAATTGGGGTTTATTTAGCTGGTGCAGGATGGATTTGGGTTCATTCACTCATCCAGTCAACAGCTATTTATTTTGAGGCTCAACTGTCAGTCAGGCACTGTTCTAGGTCCTCAATTCCATGGGATCTCTTTGCTAACGGTGTAAAATCTTGAATACAAATACGCACACTGGCATTACTAGCAATGACAAGACAAAGAAAAGTAAGATCCCCTTCTTCTGTCTCCAAAAAGCCCAGGCCTATTTTGGCATGAAGAGTACAAAAAAAATATGTAGCGTGGATATCAAGAATTCCCTCAGAAATTCCTGTTTTGAACTTTCTGCATTATGAGCCAGGTATAGCCTCCTTTGTGAAAGAATAACTTTGTAAGCCTCTGTTGAATTTGTCTCAGAGAAAAAGAAGCCTTAAAAGAATGACCAGAGCTCAGAATATGAATGCAAAATTGATTGCCTGACCTGCTCAGCTGGGCTATCTGGCCTGCTCATGCACACACACCTGGGAAGCCACCTGGACAGCAGGTGCCCCTGAATGGCTGCACATGAGTGGTAATAACCTTTCCTCTTAGAACACACATAACAGCCCTTATCTGTGATATGCACTTTCCAGTATTTTATGCCTTTATCTTTTTGCCTGAGGAAAAAAGGCAAGGGTGGTGGGATGAGATAGTTGTCTTTCTATTATGAAGAAGGAAATGCCCCCTGCCCCTAAGCTGGAGAGAGAGGTGAGCAGAGCATCACATATTAACAACTTTGGAGACAAAGAGGTTCTGTTCCTGTGTCCTCCCACTGAGTCCCCCATAAGCAGAAGCCCTGCCAAAGGGAGTCAACAGCATTTGGATCCTATAAAGAAGCTACTCATAACTGTTAATGTGGAGCAAGATAATGAAAGGGAGGCCAGGAAGTGCTCGGCAAAGTGATAATAGGGAAATTATGACATCTGTGGACCAATTTGGTCTCTAGTCAATAAACACGCAGCCCAAATAATTCTCCCATTTCCCCAGAACTGCTGGAAACAGGGCTTGTCCTACTAATAGGAAAGGTTTGGAAAGTAATATACGAGGACCCATGCTCCAGCCCATAGTCAAGTCAACCTGCCATCATCTCCCTCACCCTGCACAGCATAAGTTCCAGCACTCTTATAAATGATTATTCAAAGCCTTCATGCCTCCTATTTTCACCTGTTTTAGGGGCCATTTACTGCTGTGTCTGTATGCACTGCAGTATTTTTTTTCCCCTGTAAGACCTGGCTTAAAAGAAAAGGATTGCTCTCTTTAAAATCACATTGCAAAAGATCACCTGAGCTTCTCAAGAGTCTGATGCTAATATTTCCCCTTTCCAACCTAGCCCAAGAATGGTGTTTTCTCTCTATTGTGGAGGAGAGGAGCTTCTTAAGGCACGATGAACAAGTTACACAACAATACACGCTGCAAGCAATCTTATTTCTCCAATCTCAGAGAACTGAAATAAAATAATTTTTATAAAACACAAAAAACAGCCCTAGCTGTTTTTGCTCAGTGTATAGAACATTGGATTGCAGACTGAAGGATCCCAGGTTCAATTCCAGTCAAGGGCACATACCTGGACTGTGGACTCAATCCTCAGTAGGGGATGTGCAGGAGGCAGCCGATCAATGATTCTCTCATCATTGATATCTCTCTCTCTCTCTCTCTCTCTCTCTCTCTCTCTCTCTCTCTCTCTCCCTCCCTCCCTCCCTGCCTCCCTCCCTCTCTCTTCCTCTCTGAAGTCAATAAAAAATAAAATTAAAAAATAATAAAACAAAACTCACATACAAATATTTGAGATGTTAGGTGGGAGGGTTGGTGGTACATAAGCAAATCATTTTAGCATGAACATGTGTGACCAACTCTTTGTAAATAAAAATTAAAACAAGAGCCCTAACCAGTTTGGCTCAGTGGATAGAGCATTGGCCTGCAGACTGAAAGGTCCCAGGTTTGATTCCAGTCAAGAGCATGTACCTTGGTTGCAGGCATATCTCCAGTAGGAGGTGTGCAGGAGGCAGATGATTGATGTTTCTCTCTCATCAATGTTTCTAACTCTCCTTCTCCCTTCCTCTCTGTAAAAAACCAATAAAATATATTTTAAAAAATATTAAAACAAGAATGAGTAGTCACCTGTCATTGTGACCTCTTTCAAATACATGCTGGCAACAGGTTTCCCACAGTAATGAGAATCAAGATTGTTGTCATATGGTTTCTAATTTCAGTCCTGTCCAAAAATGAAACTAACCAGCCAATGAGGAAGAGATAATAATCCCACCTGAAGTCAATTTAAGACAAAATTTAAATTTTGAGTGGTTTGTCCTACATAATGGACAGGCAGTATCACTTGAAGAGTGACATGTGCTTTAAAATGCAAGTACACTCATTCTCAGACTCAATATAAAATGTAATTCTCCACACAAACACTATCCATAGAGCCAATAAGGGGATGTGTACGACTTTATTTTATTGTGCACACATACCCACACACATGCCACATTTATTTACAAACTATTCTATCACAGGTGCTGAGGTATTTTGTACATAACTAAAACAAACAAATAACATATGGATAAAGGATTTACTGAGCTGAACACATAAAAATGATTACAATACTAAACCAGGAATAGGGACACAAATAATACAATTCACACCCACCCAGTAAGGGCCTGATAACCAAGAGACCATGAGCGAAAGCATAAGGAAAAGAGGAGGTAAAGGATAAGAGATGAAATGACAACTCTCTGAATAACCATAACCATTTTATCTACAGTCTTATCAGGCACAGTTTTATAATGGATGCAGATTTCTCTGGTACTCTGTTACCATGAAAAAAGGTTATGGAGTTTATTGAGAGAAGCATCCAATAATGATAAGCATCCAGGTTGGAAAGGGAGTATAAGCATCAGACTTGTGAAGCTTAGATGAGTGTTTGCAATGTGATTTTAAAGAGGGCAACCCTTTTCTTTTAAGTGAGGTCTTACAGGAAAAAACAAATACTACTCTGCATACAGATACAGCTGTAAAGAGCCTCCAAAGCAGGTGGCCTTTTCCATTCTAGCTGTTACTTATAAAGTGATGATATCTATGGTCACTCAATGCTTGGTCTCAGAGGTAGATGGGGAGATGGACAGCCAGAGGAGGGCCAGATCTGGAAGACAAGTTCTGCATTAGAATAAGCATTAGTGATTCAGTAACTAGATACAGTCTCAGATTAGGGAACAACGTGGGAAAGGTGGGTTGCAGTGGGAACTGGAGAATAAGAAGGATGGCCATAGAATAGCTATCAGCTAACAATTTCCTAAGAGAAAGGGAGAACGACAAACTGTTAGTCTAATTAGATTGTAGCCATGTCTGTGAACAGTTTAGGGAGACTATACAAGGTCAGACCATGGGTAGCCTGAAAGCTGAATTCTGTCTGCAGACATATTTCTTTTGGTCAACATATTTAACTTGCAAATCTGCAGTTTGGCAATTTAGACTGGGCTCAGCTTGGTGGTTCTTGTAGTATCGTCTGGGCTTCCTTCCATATAATCAGTCAGCTCCAGGTTGGGCAGGTAGATTTTCTGATCTTGGCTGGGCACTGTCATCTCTCTAGACTAGGATAAGTGGTCTGACTCAACTCTGATCCATGCGGTCTTGCACCTTCCAGTGGTTAGCCTGGGCTTGCTCATATGGCAGCTGGGCAGAGTTCCAAGAGAGTAAGAGGCAGCACATAAGAATTGGCACATTGTCTCTTCATTCTAATTCCAAAGTCATTCACAAGGCCAACTTGGGTTTAAAAGGGTGGAGAAATAGATTTCGCCTCTTGATGGGAGAAGATACCAAGTCCCATTGCATATTGAAAAGCACGGACAATTGTGGCCTCTTTTACATACACTCTCCCACATCTGGTAACTAAGCCTGCATTCCTGAGTGACAGTAATCATATGGATCCAAGCTCTGGCTATACCTTCTAGGTGACTACGCCCACCGAGATTCCTGGTACCTCTTATTATCTTATCCTATTACAACCAGCCAACCTGAGGCAGGTATGCTTCCTGCTTGTCCTCTATTATGTTCTCATTTTATTAAGGCCAGAGGAGGTAAGGAAGTGAGCTAATAAATCTTTCCCTTTCAATGTATCTACCCTTTCAATGTATCTCTTGTTTCTCCCTCATAACAGATCTACTTGCATGATCATCTCTTTTGATCTCACTTATTTTAAAGCTGCTTATAAATTTTGACATTGAATAAAAACGCAGTTTCTCTGGGACAAAATTGTCCATGACGATTTCTGGAAGGGATTATGGCCTAGGTATTGTATGTCAAGACCTCAAAGCCAAAAAGCATGGTTGATTACCCCTATAATAACACTGATAAGGAGCAGAAATGCTAAGTACATTTCAGCACACTTCTCAAAACCCCTGGACTAGAGAAAAGAATTATTCAGATCATAAAGTTCCTAACCATCCTCCCCTCTTCCACTGCCAGTTGTTTCATCAGTGATTCCATGCGAGGGAAATCACTCCTGCTGTGTCTGTGATCTGGCCATGGGATTCTTTCCTTACTTCAATTTCTTTCTTCTCTGCTCCTCTTACCTGCAAATGAGGAAATCTCATTCATTTTCCAGATTCTTCAAGACCATCTGAACCTCCCCTAATTTTTCCCTTTCTCCTATACCTTGTGCCATATACCTTGACAAGATATCTGCCAGTGTAGTGTGCCTACATTTGTAGTCTAGGTACCATCTCCTCCTCTCTTCACTTACGACCCAGTAAATTGCAATTGTCACTGTACCCTTCTAATGTCAAAGATAACATTTTTCATATTGTAGACTCTGAATGACTTGTCAGAAATAAATGAATACATGATTTCAATCTTGCTTAAAAAACAAGGACTATATCCAACCTTACATTCATTCCCATGGCACCTTTATCTGTTTCAAAATGCTGGCATATAAATTATCTCATTTTATGCACACCAGCGACCATGAAGCTTCAGTGAGAGGATTATGATCCCATTTTTAAATTAGAAAATGGAGGGCCAGAGTAGTTAAAAGCTTTGTCTAAGGTTACCAGGTAATAACTGGGCTAAGATAAAAATCCAGATCTCCTGGTTTTTAGTTCAATGTTCTTTTATCTCATAGACTCAGTGATATCACTCTAATTTTAAAATTAAATATAAACTATATGGCATTTGGGGGGAGGAAGCTCTCAAGAAGTCAAAGGTCATTCGGAGCTCCCAGTGGCTCAAATATTAGAAATTCCTTAGGCTGGCGGCTCTGGGTATCTGCATGAGTTAACAGTGAACATAGTCAAGGTCCTCTCCACATAGAGATGTCCACTAATAGTTAACCATAATGAACTGAAAATGGCAAGCTGCCAAGTCTCAATCTAGTTTCCTTCTTGCCTGCCTCTATTAACCTGATGATTTTTCCTAGCTAAGACAGATAACAAAACCACCAAAGCCAGTAGATTGCCTCTTATCAACCTTACATTCGAATGGAGTTTCAGAGTAACCCTGAGGAGTAGGTTATTGTCACTGCCACTTTATAGAGGAAGTCAAGGCTCAATTGATAGATGGCTTGGCCCAAAGTCACAGTTAGAGGATAGCAGAGTTAGGACTTGAACCCAAACGCCCCTGGAAATCCAATGCCATCCACCTTCAAATATGGAACACTTTCTAATGTTCTTTCTCAGGAAGCTCTCGAGGCAATTCTAGAACACATTACAGGGAATGAGCTCACTCTTCTCTGCTCTTTCTCCTCTCACTGTCTCTCCTGCAGTCACTGATGTCTTGACTCGATGCCAACAACTTTACTCCCATGGCCAAGCAGACAGCTGAGTGAGGCCATCAGGAAAACTGTTTTAGGAGTCAGTTATGTGAATCTAAACTGTCGCCTGGGATACCCAGCTGTGTGAGTTGGGGTAAATTACTCTTAATTTTCTTTATCTGTAAAGTGAAGTTTCTTTATCTGTCAAGTGTAAGTACTTCCTGGAGTAGTTGTAGGAATTGAATGAAATGATTTTCATAAATGGCTTGGGATGGTGCCTGGCATCTAGTAAGTTCTAAATAGCATTGATAAAGATGACCAGGATGATGATGATATTGTTGATGCATTCATAAGAAGCTACTAACTTAAGAGCTTTAACCCTAAACTATCCAGAAGAAAAGCATTTCTATGCAAAATAGTATAAATCAACCATCCCTTTTGAGAATGCAGTGATCATAGACTGAATGTGTAAACCATAAAATGATGGTTTAAGGTAGATTGGGGGATTTATGGTGTGTGAATGTGTGTCACCAATTCATTTATTCAATATATATTTTTCTTCCTCAGGTGCAAGAACCAAATATAAACATTTTAAACCCAAGGAAGAGAAAAAGAAATAAACATATTATGTGCCAATTATTCTGACAAAACAAATAAAAAAAACTTTCAAGGTAGTAGATCAAAGCATAATTTTCAAAATGTAAAAACATAATTCTTATACAAATATATAGTGAGCATGTGTCAAATTTTACTCAGTTCATTATTAAGGATATTAGCTGAATGGCAAATTCAGTTCAAAAAATTATGAGAAACAAGAATTATAGTCAGAATGGTGGAAGGGGAAGAGAATAAAGGAATTTTTTTTTAAAAAAAAGGAATGCTGAAGAAGTATTGCTAAGTTAGTTGCAAAACTAGTTAATTTCCTGTAAGCCTTAATTCAGTATAAGGCAAAAAAAAAACACCTATATTTGGGGGTCTATCTTCTCTTAGACAGAAATGTATATTATCACATTTTATCAACTTTACAAAATTGGAAAGTATTTGGGCCCTAATTAATTGTGCAAATTTACATTTCTCTATATAGCCAGATGACCTTTACATGGACTATTTTAAAAAAGTTCTTAGCTTGATATTAAGATTATTGTATTGTTTCAGCCTGATTTCCTGTTTTTGAAGTGTGTGTTTTTTTTTACAGTAGGTATAATTTACCCCATTTTATAGATGTGAAAACTGAGGTTCAGAGTAGTGAAGTCCCTTGCCTATAGCCACAAATAGTAGGAGAACCATATATCTGGACTATGGCTTACCTAATTTCAAAGCCCAACTTTCTTCTAACACACAATACAATAGGCACATAAATAGCATTTGATAAATATTTCTAAATTGATTGACATAAGAGTAGTATCCACAGGCTCAGTTTATAAAATTTTATTAGCCAAATAACCTAGAATAGTTACTATCTGTCTCAAAGTGCTTGGATTTCTCATTTACAAAGCTTGCACACACAGAAAAAAGAAATTTGAATGATGGTTCTTCAATTCCAGATCAGGTCCCACATTTTTAAGAGGCCTCTTTACTGTAAGAGGGGTTGTCTTAGGTGCTGCAGATATAACACCTTAACTTTGTACCATTTGCTTTAGATAATCATTCAACAAATATATTTCATCATTACTGGATACTTGGAACCCTAGCCCCATCAATACCGCAATGTATGTTAAGGTACTTTATGGCATATAAAAATATTTTGGTTGGTTTGATTTGATTTGACTTTGAAAATTGTAAAATTTTATTTTAGGTTATAGAAAATGACCTATTGTTAAGTAATAATGTTACATGTTTGAGGCTAAGAATATTCTTGGTTTTTAGGAGATATTGCTGACTTCCTTTAATTATATTAATTCCCTTCTCTACTGACAAATGCCATCAAAGGTTAACATTTCTTAACTGGAAATGGAAGAGAAACACTGTAATTTTTCTTTTCAAGGAAAACATACTTTCCTTGAGAAGATCCAAATATTTTTTTTCAGTAAAATACCACTTTTTCTTTTTATATAACTTCAGTAAATATATACTTTCTTCTTATGAACACTAATTAGTATAGATTTATGTGGTTGTAGTACTGCTTCTGGACAGCAGAGGTCACTATTAACAGGTACACTGGATTGCCAAAGTTGTATGCAAAAAAGGCAGGAGGAGGAAGCAGTTTTTTCTAAACTGTGTACTCTGTGGTCATTGTACAAAATGACCAAAAACGTTTTATATCCTTTGAGACATTCTCCACTTCCTACCCACTACACACATACTGGACAAAAAGTTCTCAGAATGAGTGTTTACTGGTATTCCACTGGTTTTTACAGATAAAAAGATAGGAAATTGGTAAACTGAGGAAGAAGTTACAGGATGCCTACTTCATGATAACCAACAGGCCATTCTTCTTAAAAACTTAAATAAAAAATCTTCATATTTTCTTAGTGAGAATAATCAATATAAATCAGAATCATATTACCAAATAGCCTGCTGGTCATTGATTTGGAAGTCAACCAAAAGAACTCTGGTACTTGAGGCTCCCTACCTTTGATCTGACCAATCTCTGGTAACAAAACATTCAAATAATAAATAAGAGTTCAAGTCAAAGGTACTACATTCTAAGTAACTCTTCATATCGGAATATTGAAATGTTTAGCATTCCAGCCTTACGCTACATCAAAGTCACCTGAAGTTCTTGCTAAAACGTGGATTGCAGGTCCCATCCCCAGAGTTTCCCATTCAATTAGTCTGGAGAAGGGGCCAATAATGTACAGTTCTCAGGTGCTGTGGCTGCTGCTGGTTTAGGGACCATTGCTCTCTCCCAAAGTCTCAATTATATAACAAGCACCACACCATGGCCAGATGTAGGGAAAAGCTTCATTGTAAAGCTCACCATTCTGGCTGGCTGGGACTCAGTGGAATCACATTGTTATTCCATTGATATTTTAATCATCTCCCCTGTCATCCCATTATTTTTCTTCTGCCCTTATCTCTGTGTTATTAAATGTTTTACTGGTTATGTCACTGCTTCCTATCAACCTGTCCAGCACCTCCGTGTTTGTGCTGAATTCTTTATCTTGAGTTACACAGCTTTATAACAGAGTTAAATTTTCTGGAACATTAAATTGAGAGCAATGGACAAAAACCATAAAGAGACAAAGAGAGTCAGTAAAGCAGCACTTGAATGAGGAGAGGGCTGTTGAGAATAGCCAGAATCACTAACCGGGATTCTCTAAATAGAGAATGGAGTTCCCCCTCCTCTGGCCTGTTGTTTTGCTTAATTATTAGCAGGCAGGCCAGATCTTGACTGGGCATTAAGTAGGATGCTGTAATGTGACATAAATGTCCATGTTAATAGAGAGAACTATAAGTAGTAAAAGTATGGAGAGTGAATATTATGCAAAAGCCATAGCAAACTATCACTGGCTCATAAATTCGTCTCAGTCTCCCGGAAATATATATTAGGGCTTTTATCATTACATTCATCAAGTCCGATGGAGCCAGGTGAATAGCCAGAGTACAACAAAAGGGGCTGTGAGTGCACTCAAGAAAGAATTCACCTCATTTCTCAGGGCTGAGAATGGATGAAAATAAGAAATTACGATGGGATATCACAGTGCCGTCCTCACTCTGGGCTAGGTTACAATGAAGACTACAATAATACATAATAAATATGCAGCAAACCATGCCTGTGAAAGGAGATGGTTCTTCTGCCAGCACGTGGTACACATCTATCATGGCTCCTACAACAGGCCTGTGCTCCACACTGCGGGCGCAGCACTCCCAGCCCGCAATTACAGGCACGAGAATTTCCTGGGCATGGAGAAAAGGGAAGGGGATGTGCCTTTAATAATACAGACCCATAGGCACTTGCTCTGTATGCAAACCTATCCTGTGACCACACTGTCACCCTTGCTTCTGCCATGAATATTTATAAAGAAGCATTGGACAACTTCATTTCAGGTCCAGACTACAAGGAAACAGGTTAGGTTTACCTGGCCAAGCCTTGAGAATGTTAGGATGTCCAGGGCTATGCTGACTGAGAGCCAAGATGATTCTAGCCATAACTTCTACACAGAGCTTTAAAAATAATAGTTTATTAATTTGCACCCTACACAAACCTCTTCAGGCAGGGAGAATTTGCATCTTAACAAATTCACTTGGTTAAATATCAGAAAGGGTGGCGTGTGCCCCCATTAGCTATGAAAAAGGCTGGAGAGATTCCTGTCCACCAGATTTCAGGTAGTGCAGAATCTTAGGTCTGTAACTGTCAGCAGCTTGCTTTCCAGAAGATAACATATGGCATTCTCCAAGGATTTGCTTTTTTTTTTTTTTAATGTGTGAGTCAGTTGGTCACTCTAGCTCCTCCGTGGGGTACTTCAAACAGCTGATACCACTAACTTGAAGGTGGGGAGAGCTCTTTGTCTTACTTTCTATCCTACGGGCTTGCATAGGGTTGCAGCATTCTGTCTGTCATGAATTTAACAGGACCTCCTGACCTGGCCTCGCTGCCTCTGACATATGAAAGGGAACCTTTCATTCTGTCCACGGGGCATTCCAGAAACAAACAGGCACAGTTATATATTCAGGTAACCAGACATGAAGTTTTCTCGGATAGCATCTGAAATAAAAATAAATTGCAAATTCACTTTTCTTTCACCAGCACTAAGAGATACTGGGAATGCCATCGATTCAAGATCAGCTCTGTTTAGGGAAAGAGAGGAAAATCTAAGAACCTTCTGGTTTTTAGTCTTAGTCAAAATCTTGTAATCCAATTTTTAGAATCATATTTTCCTTCAATCTATTTTTTTGTGTTGTTTCATTTTTATCAGAACGAGAGGGTGTCCACTGCAATTTTACTAACTATGATTCTCTGGACACTTAACATAGACCAAGGTCACAAATATATCAGACTTCTTGGAGTTCTTATCTTCCATGGTTCACAGATCTCATCTTTTCTTTGATCATCAGGGTTGCTCCCAAATTGAATCTGTTTTTCTCTCCCTTTTCTCTCTCCCGCCAACTATTTCATTCTGCTCCAAGAGGTTAATGCAATCATGGTTGGAGTGAACAGGAACCTAGTGAACCAAAGGATGATAAATGAGTAAATAAATTTCAAAGAAAAAAATTAAAGAGAGAAAACCAGATACCTAAGTAAAAAGGTGAATCAAAATGTAGATCTGAGAATCATATGCATTTATGAGAAAAAAAAACAGCAGGAAAAAAACCTCCAAAGAGATGGTTTAACACCAAAAGGAAACTTTCAAAAAGAAATCTTTTCACAGCATTCTTTTGACACCATTTTCAAGTTTACATTTAATCACAATGAAAATGCTAAACAAATAGGAGGGTAGACTCAAAGTAGGACAACTGAATTCAGAAATAAGGAAGCCTTCTCTCTTTCTGAGCAATGGGTGTGTTTTCATCGAGTAGCCAATGAAGGACGTGATACAGAGTGACACCAAGGGGAAAAAAACACACACATAAAATCTTCTCAAAGAGGCCCAGGTTGGCCAAGAATTTTCTGGAATCCAGTAGCTCTCCCAGACTTCCTGATGTTCACTGTGAGGAGATCCAGTGTCCGAAGATAATTTATCAGGGTTTCATAGGATCTCCCCAAGTATGGAGCCACCCAGATCCAATGAAAGGCAGAAGGGCACAGAGACTGGGCTCTGTGTCCCATGTTCTGTCCTGGCTTACCCAGCACATGGCTTTCCTAAGCTCCCAGCAGCTGTGCCTCAGTCAATGCCTCATCAGCCAGTTCACAGATCCTCACAGAACAGCAAGACAAGCATCTGCTCCAGCTGAGAAGGAATGGAAAATTTTTAAGAACGAGGATGGCAAGGCAGCAGAGGAACATTTTAATGACTAAGAGGAAAGGAAGGTAAAGGGGCAAAAAAAAAAAAAGGGGAGAAGTAAGATGAATCACAAGCTAGAACAATCAGTGGAGAGTGACTCACTAGAGCCAGGCCAAAGGTTTCCTGAACCAAACAACAAAATGCAACAGCGAGGTGCTCTCCCCACATGAGACTCCCAGACACCATGACCCATTCTTTGTTTAAGCAGTGAACCTGGGCCAGGAGCTTTGGGCCCGAATAGTTCCAGAAACCTCAGCCCTGCAACTAAAACCAATGTCTGAAGACCTCCATTAATGTGCCATCTTGTGCGAGTTATGGAGGGGCCTCAAATGTTCTGCCTCGGGCACCTTATGTGCAATACTTATTAAAAGAGACAGCATTAAATGTGAAAACAGCAGGTTGTTTTTTTTTTCTTTCCAAGCTGAACAACTACAAGGTATCACTATCACAATATTTAATAAGAACATGCCTGTCATTTTCCTGAGTTTGATGTGTTAAGAAATATGTAATCAATATCTGAAAGTAGCTTTCACTAAAAATTCTTCCTCCAAAGAAAAGAGTGACCTTTCCAAATGCAGATTGTATTAAAATCGACCCCTCCCCACCTCCCCTCTACTAGCATTTCCCTGCTTATCCTTCAGTGGTCTTGCACGGTTCCCGGGAGAGAGAACACTCCTTGAAGGCTCTCTACCAGAACGCTGTCTCCTGCAGCCCCATGTCCTGCCCCTTCTCTGAGCTTTTCACCACTCTGCCCTATTGTTCCTTGTACTCTGCAACCTCCTTCTGCCAAAGGGTTTTCTACATGCTGCTCCTTCAGCATGGGACACTCTTCCCTCAACTGTCACACAGTTACCCCTATTCCTAGTTCCAGAGCCACTTTCTCAGAGAAGCCCTACTTGACCTCTGTAACTCCACTGGCACAGGCTCTCAGCACTCCCTTTGTGTCTCTCTCTCTCCCTACTGCAATGAACACAATACACTTGATGTATGAATGATGTCTGGCTCCCTTGAAGATTCTAAGGTTCATGAAAGTAGACTTTTATTCATCATTTATCTCAAAGCACAGTGTCAAAATAATAGTAGATATTCAATAAATAATCATAGAATGAATGAATGAATGAGTAGAATGGATCCATCATCAGGAAGCTAAGTAGAATGGTTCTTCTCAAAAAGAAAAAAATACCAAGTTTTTGGATCGTGGTTCCTCATTAAAGATTGATTCATTGATTAATTTATTCAATTAGTATTTATTGTGCTTCCTGCTAAGTAGACTAGATATACAAATAAGCAAAGAAAAATTCCTGCCCTCAGAGCATTTATACTTCAGATTTTGTAAAATTTCAAAGTAACTATAGTATTTTCAGTTTTGCAGGCAAATCTCCTTGCAACTTCTCAGTTCACCTGTAATACAAAGGAAGCCATAGATGATGTGTACATGAATGAATATGGCTGTGTTCAAATAAAAATTTATTTATAAAACTGTGTAGTTGGTTTATAAAACCATGATTTTTGTTTAGTTGGTTACTGGTTGGCTTTAATTTGCTATCACCTGCTCTAGAAGTAACAGGACATATGTGTAGGTAGATACATAAAACTTGAATTCACATTAAATATTTTGATTTTGCAGTCATATTATAGATCTCTACTATGAGCCATGCACTGAGCTAGGTTTTGGTACATACAAGGTGAAGAAGGCTGAACTTGCTTCAAAGGAAGCTCACCACAAGCTAAGGAAAGAGACTCACATGCTCATTCATTTTTATGGAACAGCTTGAAAAGGATGCAAGATGAAAGTCTGTAGGTAGCACAGTAAAAACAAATGATTCTGACAGATAGAGGATGCAAGCATTTGGCTTTCTGAAAGATCCATTACTAGTAAGTAGCACAGAGAAAGCTGTGCCTGAGAAAGAGAACCTGAACACCTTGGGTTGTGTGGATGCCAGGAAAAGAGGCAGGGGACAGGGGATCATGTGAGAGCCTGTGCATATATCTGGTTAGAAGGATCTGAGTTAATGTAGCAGCTGTTAAAATAAGAAGAAAAAGACAGATTCTAGGGACACTGTGGAGGTGCCATCTGTGACTGATCTGCTAATTGGTTTATACTGTAGTGATAGGGCAGGGCTGCCCTTTAACTTGGAGATAACGCCATGAACTTGCAGCCAGAACATGAGTTCAGTGTTGTTTATCTACCCAGGGTGACAGCAGAGGCTCTGAGTCATCACACTCCATCTACCAGGTTGCTCTATGACCTCATGCCTCCTATATAATAAAAGGCTAATGTGCAAATAGACTGAATGGTGGAACAACTAGTCTCTATGATGGACAATGACCACCAGGGGGCAGATATTCAACACAGGAGCTGCCCTCCTCGTGGTCAGTGCACTCCCATGGGGGGAGCACTGCTCAGCCGGCTCACAGCTGGAGAATTCAATAGCGGGGGCAGGAAGTCTCCCACCTCTGCTGCAGGTGGGTAGTAAGGAGCAAGAGGTCCCAGGCTGTGAGAGCCCTGGACTGCAAAAGGGATGTCTGACTGCTGGCTTAGGCCCAATTCCCCAAGGGGTTCTGGACTCCGAGAGGGAGCAGGCTGGGCTGAGGAACAACGCCCCTAATGCATGACTTCTAGTTCATGCACTAGACTTCTAGTTTATAAATAAAAGGCCAAGGTTAGGAATAGCATAAACAGATGAGAAACATCGATTGCCTGTGTTTATGTGTAAGCTAGTCAGCCTACCACAGAAGCATCGTTGATAGAAAATGCCTCATCTATATAAGATTCCATCTCACCTTTGATTCCAAGTCCAAGAAGGACCATCTCTTGGTCATAGCCTTAAAAATAAGGCCTTCTCTGGAAAGACCTAGTTCTAAGCTTACTAATCAGAGTCTGATTTGCAATTTGTTCTTCCCAGAGTCTGGACAGTTGCCTGAGAGGTCTGAGGTAGAACTCCTTGGTACCCGAAATCTATATTGGTTCAAGTAATGAAGCCAACTGCTCCACCATTCATTTCCTCTAAACATCCTCTTTTGGATGAACTAATAAGCAGTGAAAATATAGATAGGAAGGAAGGAAGGCAGCCCCCAGAAAGGCTGGGAACCAAGGTGGGCTGAAAGAAAGCATCACTGACTAATAAACCCCTGACCCTCCCAGGCTTCATGGACTATCTTTCACATCTCAGCTGTTTTACGGAGCTCTGTTGCTATACCAAAGTGCCTCCATTTTCCTGCTCCCTGTTCCCTAGCTGTTCTTCATAGTCTAGGAGACACTGAGAAAGGAGTTGGTCCTGGATAGAGAAGAGGAGGGGACTCTGTGCTCCAATTCTAGCTTTATTGAGCAACTTATAACAGGTTAATTTATCTCTTGAAATTTTCACTTCATGCTCATAGTCTCACAGAATGGGTAGCACCATTCAGCACCCTTATGCATTTTATTGGCAGCATCTCTAACTAGAATGAGAGAAACCACACATTAAACTGGAGGAGTATTTTTTTCTGTAGTTGTGAACAAAGTAAGAAGTATGAAGGCAGAACCTTAAGAACAGCACTCCCTAGCTGATAGTCTGATGTTAGGCAAGTATCCTAACCTCTGCAAGCATTTGTATCTCAGCTCTGAGATAAGCATGGTGGTGGGAAGTATGGATAAGGGCTGTGGGAGTGATAAAACTTTTTTTTTAAGCTCTCAAGAGAGAAGTCATAGCTATATAGAAAAGGGTATAAGATTTGAATTCATGTTGTACTGACCTCCTATGAGCCTTATTTCTTCTTCTGCATGATAGAGTGATACCTCGGGGACTGTTATGAGGATGCAGTGATGTAATGTGTGGAGATGGTTTCATAAAAACTGTAAAGTAGTAGACAGACGTTAAGTTACTATTGTTCTCAAATAAGTATATGATGAATCACTAGCCAAGTTCAATTGTATCTGTGTTTTGATGAAAGTACAAAAAGGACATAAAAAGGAGACAGACAATAGCATCAGATGCTTAGGAGGATTATGAAGATTATATTTATCTATGCCAGTAAATTAATTCTTAATGGAAAGCTCCTAAGGAGAGAAATTGGCTAGAGTGGAGAGCCCAACTATAGCACTTCCCAGAGAGAAAATCATTTTCCTCAGATCAAGTCTGAACTTTGCCAGGCATGGTTCACTGGATATTTGAGCCTCAAAAAGACTACAGTCCCAGTGTGAGGTTGTAGTTTGTCTCAAAAAAAAAAATCAACCTGTTTTTTGTCAGTAACATATGCACTCTGAAATTCAATGAATTACAACTGCTATTGTTCAACATTCTGCGAATACTTGAACTAAATCAGCCATAATTGTCAGAGTTATATTCACTTTAATTACAATCTATTGAGAGCATGTGGACCATCAACATACTACTCCATCTCTCTGAGCCTCTTCCCTTCAACTATAAAATAAAGACTATGGTTCATTCCTCATAGGTATGCAGTAAAGGTCATCATGTCAGCCACGCCCTCAAGAGAGAGCTCATTAGAATTTCAGTATAAAAGAATCCCCAAATGCTGGATGAAATTATGAATGGGGATCAGAAGAAAATCTCTATGTAACTTGAGATAATAGTTTATTATTGTTAACTAGAGGCCTGGTGCACAAAATTCATTCATGAGGAGAGACTGCCCTTCAGCCCTGCCTGTGCCTACTCACAATTTGGGACCCTTTGGGGAATGTCTGACTACTGGTTTAGGCCCGATATCTGCAGTTGGACATCTGGCACTTGGACATCCCTCTTACAATCTAGGACCCCTTGAGGGATGTCCAACTGCCAGTTTAGGCAGGATTGGACCTAAACTGGCAGTTGGACATTCCTCTCACAATCTGGGACTGCTCGGCTTGCTCCTAACCACTCACCTGCCTGCTCGCTCCTAATTGCTCACTTGTCTGCTCATTCCTAACTGCTCATCTGCCTGCTCACTCCTAACAGTTCACCTGCCTGCCTGCTCAGTGCATATCATAGCAACCAGTCGTTACAGTCATTCTGGTCATTCTGTCATAATGGTCACTTGGGCTTTTATATATATAGATAATGGTTCATGCATTACTAATGCTTTATGGATGGGTTAATACCTTATAATTTATAATAATTATATAATTCCATAATTTATAACTTTATAATTTATGACAGAAATATATGTGTTTTTGCAAAGGACACAGATATTAATCAAATTTATTGCCAATCTTTTATTTATTTTTCCTTCTCTTTTAAGATTGCAGATGCATAAAGTATGGTTGATCTTACCCATTCTCCCTCACCTCTACACTAAAGGATTCCATATATATTCTTTCATTTCACCTTCCACCAGTGTATGTACATTGACACCAGTGGGTCTTGGGCGGAAGGAGTGAGAAAAGGAGGGAAGTATGGAGAAAGGGGGGAAAAGAGAGAGAGAGAAAGAGAGAGAAACAAAGAGGGGGAAACACTGAGCTTTTCAGTGCAAGTTATTCCACCAACACCACTGCAATGAACATCATTAGTGCCTCCAAATGGCCTGAGCTAGCTTGTCAGAAATTGATCCTCAGGAGCTGAATTTCTAGGTTATGCACATGCTTAACTGCATTTCATACAGCCCTATTTTCTCCAGATTGGTTGTTCTAATTATGCTTCACTGTGCAGTTCATGAAGGGTTGTATCCCTACATCTTAGCCATTACTTGATATAATTTTACTGTCTAATTGATGATCTATGGGGTCTAAAGTGGTATCTCATTGTCATTTTAATTTGCATTTCTCTGATTACTAATGAGGTTGAGTATTTTGTCATTCACTAGCCAACTAGAGTTCCTTTTTGGAAGTTACCTATTTATCCACATTTCCTATTTTCCTATTGATTTTTATTGCTGATTTACCATAATTTCTCTTAATTCTAGATAATAACCCCTTGTCAGTTTTAAACATCACAAATTTCTTTTTATACTGTCAATTTTGTCCACATGTTCTGAGTTGAACACCTATCATTAGTGTTGATAGAGTCAAATTCATCAATATAGATTTGTTATTAAGTGTCACCAAAGTTCATATTCTCCTTTTCTTCAGTCCTGTTTTGCTTATTCCCTTACAGGTATAATTCTTAAGAGTGAGAATGCCCTCCAATAAAATGTCTGCATGGGAAATATCTGCCTCAGAGTCTGTCTCCTGGGGCATTAGATCTAGGAGAATTGGTCTTGGAAGGCATCCTAGGAAGTCTATTCTAAAATGAGATTTTGGAGATGGATCACCTGCATGCCAGCTGGTAACGAAAACCCAAGGGTTTGGGATTCTAGAGGCAGCATAGTTTATGCTTGGATATTCTGTCCCAATCCATTCATCAAGTGACACAGAAATCTGCCTGAGCAGGTCCAGGTCCACAGAACTGCTGCTTGGGTCATAAAAACCTGCCAGTCCCTGTTGTAATAGACATATCTATAGTAGAGAGAGAGAGAAAAAAAAACACATTTTGTGGAGTATGTAGCGAAGAATTTAACATTGTAAAGAAAGTGTTCTATCCTTTGCTCTTGGCTCCTGGAATATAATCTTTGTTTGCCTGGGGATCTTAGGCCAGCTAGACAGTAACAATGTGATTTTAAGTGGCCACACCTTACTTAGATTGGACACTAGCTATGTCAGAAAGATCAAAATATGATCTAAAGTGAGGGTTTTGAGTCCTATGATATCAGTTGATCTAGAGACTGAAATCAAGCATGTAGTCACTCAATAAATCATACATATGCAATGGAGCCCAATAAAAACTCTAATGAGTGAGATTTGGGTGAACTTCGCTAGTTGGCAATCCTCCAGGTGTGTTGTTATCAAGGCTGAGAAAGTAACACTTCCTGATTCCTCAGAATGAGGACAATGAAAGCTCCACATCAGTGATATCTTCCAGCCAATTATAGAAATTGAGGGTGGTTTTAGACCTTCCCCCTAAAACATGCAGTTTGTGTCAAAGCACAGTCTTATGGGGGCTACTGTAGGTGACCTAAACTCCTCTCATGGAACTATGGAGCAAGACCCAATAGAGAACAACAATGCAGACTCCTTAGGATTTTGGAGCAGCAAGACCATGCCTTCTGCATTAGAGAATTAAACACTATTCAGAAAACAGTTTTGGGTATGCCATGGGATCATGGAAATGAGTGTCTCACATTGGGGTCATATGGCTATATAGTTGGAGATGTCCATCATGAACTGGCTCTGGCATATTCCCCAAATCATAAGGTTGGACAGCTCAATAATAATCCATCATAAGGGTACTTAAGCATAACAGGGTTGTAGAACACAAGTGAGCTTCTGTACTAGCAAGTGGTTCAGACCCCCATGTTACTACTGTTGCATCATCACCTCTCCTCAGCCCACACCAATGGTCCCTCGATGGGATCCCTTATAACTAGCTATTGGAAAAAAAAAAGAAAAAAAGCCAAGTGTGGTTTACAAATGAATTACTTCAGTGTAAATACTAATAAAAATATAATTCTAATATCCTGAAAAACATCAGTGAGGGAAAATCCTCCCATGAGATAAAACTTTGGATTGGTTTATCTGGCCATCTGGTTTATGTAGTAAAAAACTACATATACTCCTGGCCATCTGCTTTATGTAATAAAAGACTACATATACTTCTGGAATGGTTGGACTGGTTGACTTGAAGCCTGGAATTAAAAACATTGGAAGATGAGGAACAAGAAAGTCTTAGAAAAGTCAGTTATATGGATCAGTGGTAACATCAACATGTAAAAGACATTTATTGAACAACCAAGTTGGCGGAAGAGGCAGAGAAGGACAAGTGATGACAGAGCAGAGAACAGAGTCAGAGAGAGATTTAAAGATGCTACACTAATGGCTTTAGAAATGGAGGAAGGGTCCATGAGCCAAAGAAAACAGGCAGTGGCTAGATGCTGGAAAACTCAATAAAACAGGTCTTCCCTAAGAAGTACAGCTTTACAACACCTAGATTTTAGTGGTGTTGAAAATAACTGTGTAATATAAAGTTCCATCAGGGCAATGAACTCTACATGTACATGCCATCACCAGCATGTAGCATGTGACTTTACATAAAGTAAGCATTAAATAAATAGTTAATGGGTGAGTGAATCACTGAATTAATTCTTCCCATCCATGATTCTCTTCAATTGTAAATTATGTACAAGATCTTTTCTGTCTCTGGAATGACCCTCCATCCTGATAAATTTAGAAAAGTTCTAACCATCCAAAGTCAAGTTATCATCTCTATTGTAAATCCCTCTCTGTACCCACAACATGGTTAACTACCAAGTACACTTCCTTCACTGTTTGTATATATCTCCTCCACAGTATTTACTGCAGTGAACTATATTCATTTCTGTATCTATAAATCCCATAAGACTGTGAGTACCTTAGAGGATGATACTTAAATTATTTATTCAGGTATTCCACAGAGTCTTGGCATTGTGCTCAGCACACAATAAATTGTTGAACATTTGTTGAATGAATAAGTGAGTGAAAGATGAAGGAAAGACACTTTCAAGTCTGTGCAGAATAATTTCAAAACCCAAGGGAAGACTCTGCAGAAACCAGATAGGGAAGGGGAGAGAACCTGGGACAAGAGCTGAATTTCCAAGGGCAGCCAGAGAAGAGGTCATGGAAGCATCTTTGCTGTTGCTGCACAACAGCCTAAAACCCAGAGAAAGAATGACTAAGGGTGGAGATGACAACCAGAGCCCAAGTGGTTCGTCATTCAAACATAAGACTCAGAAAAGAACCATGGATTGCATTAAACCTATTAAAGCCCCTAGCCCCTGCCCTCTGGGACTATGTCTGAGCAGTGTACACTCTAAGACAGGTAGGCAGATTCTGAAATCAGGCTGCCTGGCTTCTAATTTCAGCATATCCACATATTAGTTGTGTAATCTGGGGCTCAGTATTTACATTGTCTATGCCTTAATACCCTCATATGTAAAATGATGATGATAATAGTACATGGATCTACAGTGGGTTTTTGAGGTTTAAATTAGATAATATACCTCATATATATAGAATACTGTCTAGCACTTTAATAAGCACACAACAAGGATTAGCTATATGTGTGAAAAGTTGATAATGTCTTTTAGAAACATCTAAGAAAAACTCTCAGAACTACATAAAGGGACTTCAGAATACTATTGAAAGAACACAGAAATGCTGACTTGGATTGTTACAGACTTTTGTAAGATTTTTATAAACTTTATAACTCTGCAAGTGCTTACAAGTTTTGTTAACTTTTATCTATAGTTCCACAGAGGTCAGCAGTAAAATCTCTCATAAAATACCCATGAGTTTAGTTGGGGAACATTAATGAAGAGAGGGATTTAAAAGAATCATCCTATTATCAAACCTTTTTGGAAAGAAGAACATCCCCTTAATATCAAGAAGATGTTGGCATTTGGAAATGGGCTAGAAGTAAAGGGACTTCTCAGGGTGGAGGTGTGGCTCTAAGACTTAACCTGCAAGTACATGAACAGCTCCCTGACAAAGTCCTAAATTGCTCTCCTGTCTGCCTCCAAGTGTCCCATTTCTGGCAGTTAACCATTCTTTAAGTGTCACACCAATAAACTTGAAGTTTATTTTTTTTTAATTTTCTTTCCCTTTATCCTTCATATCAAGCTTGACACCAAATGTTATCTATTTTTTCTATTTCTATTTTTCCTATATTTCCAGTTTAAAGATCAAAACAAGAACCTGTGTATCCCTTCATTCAAGTTAAGAAACAGAATATTAGCCAGGCCTTAGATGTTCTTTTATGGGCTCCACTCTGATAATCCTAACACTTCATACTTTGCCAGTTCCCATTGATTCACCTTCCTTCCTCTAATTCCACTGCTGTCACAAGATGACCATTATTCCATGCCAAGATCAGAACTGTAATTACTTTACTCATTCATTCAAAATATTATTATAACTTCCTACTAGATGAGCAGCATGATGGGCTTACTGATATCAAAGGGGAAGCTCTGCCATCCAAGAGTTTAGAGTCAGAGGTTCAGACAAACAAGAACTGACAAGTACAACCTAGTGCCATGAACACACAACAGATATTGCACAAGTGCTTTGGTGGTTGGGAGAGATCCTCAGTTCATCTCCCTGTCTCCAATCCATCCAACCCTCCAGTACTCCATTTTATTATATTATTCCCCTTGTCTAGAATTAGTAATAGTTTCCCTCTGTCTGGTTTTATAACCTTCCAGAATCTGACACCAAAGAGCACATATCAGATGGAAATTTGACTCTACTAGTAAACACTATCCCTTATAAGCTGTTACTTTAGAAAGTCTACCTAACTTCTTTGGGCTTTAGGATGCTCAGCAGTGCAATGAGAATAATAATATTTCCTGCTGAGTTATTTAGGGCTCAATCCCATAATGAATCTGAAAATATTCTGCCAACTATAAAGCACTACACAAAGGTTGCATGCGATGTTCTTTTTCTCTCCTTTTGTCTTTGTTGAACTTTATCCATCCTTCATGATTCAACAGTTATGTCTTCCATGGACCTTGCCATCTCTAATCAATTTCTGTCCCATTTACCCTCTGATCATTATTATTATTATTATTTAAAATATTTTATTGATTTTTTTTTACAGAGAGGAAGGGATAGGGATAGAAAGTTAGAAACATCCATGAGAGAGACATCGATCAGCCACCTCCTGCACGCCCCCTACTGGGGATGTGCCCACAACCAAGATATATGCTCTTGACTGGAATCAAACCTGGGACCCTTCAGTCTAGAGGCCAACTCTCTATCCACTGAGCCAAACCAGTTTCAGCTATCCTCTGATCATTTTTGACAGTACCTCATATTTTGGGCTTTGATGACTTTATAGGAGTGAATTTATTTTCTTAAACCAGACTTGGAGCATTTTGGAGGTAGAATCATGTCTTCCTTACCCTCAGGTCCTCCCAAGAGTGAACACTCTGCTTGAAGTCATTTAGGATATTCTCACATATCCCTTGCTTCTTGAGCAGGGCATGACTCGCATGGAGTTAAAATCTAATTATAGAAATACTGTTTTGATGGTGTTTCTACAAATCTCAGCTAGAAATTAGTTATACAATTAAAAGAGTTTCAAGGAAGAAAATACCAACAGTATTTGAACATCAAATATATTGTCAAATAGCCATAAAATGGACACTTAAAAGTTCCAGATTTTGCCCCACAATTGACTGCATACCCTCACAAATCTTTTCATGTGGCCATATGCCTCAGTCTAAAGTAAAGAAATAACGGCTGCCTCTCAATTCTGAATGAGTTAAGTGTCAATATATTTTATGAATAAGTCTTTGGAATGTCATGATATTGTACAAATAAAGAAAAAAGTCAAACGTTAGTCTGAGCTAAGACTTTCTGGATATGATACCAAAAGCACAGGCAACGAAAGCAAAAAATAGACAAGTACAACTGCATCAAACTAAAAGCTTCTGCACAGTAAACAGTCAACAGAGTGGAAAGGCTACAGAATGGAAGAAGATATATATAATAAAAAAGCATAATATGCTAATTAAACCAGACATCTTTCCAGATGAACTTCTGGATGACCTTCTGGGCAAAGCCAGGGCTGCAGCCACAGGATTGAGGCAGTCACCCACAGCTCCACAGCTATGAAGTGGGGGGGCGGGGGGGAAGATCAAGGCAGCCACCACAGCTGCGAAAGCTTGCTCTTGAATGAATTTCATGCATCAGGCCTCTAGTATATCTGGCAAAAGTATATAAACTCAAAATATATAAACTCTAACTCAATAGCAAAACACACAAATAAATAAAACTCAAAAAGTGGGCAAAGGACCTTAACAGATATTTCTCAAAAGAAGAAATATAAAAGACCAAGATGTGTGTGTGTGTGATATATATACTTCGACATTACTGATCACCAGGGAAATACAAATCAAAACCATAGTGAAATATCACCTCATACTTGTTAGAATGTTTATTATAAAATAAATAAGAGCTAACAAGTTTTGACAAGAAGAGGGAACCCCAATATACTGATTATAGAAATGTAAATTGGAATAGTCATTATCAAAAACAGTATGAAAGTTCCTTAAAAAATAAAAAATAGAACTGCCATAGGAACCAATAACTCCACTTCTTGTTATATATCCAAAGAAAGTGAAATCCGTATATCATAATGATACCTGCTCTCCCTCATGTTCATTATTCAAATGGAAGCATTCAAATAGCCAAGATATGGAAACAAATGAAAACTCCATTGATGGGTGTGTGTGTGTGTGTGTGTGTGTGTGTGTATGTATGTGTGTGTGTTGCATGTTCTACATAATAGAATGTTATGTTATTCAGCCTGATAATCCTCCTGCCATTTGAAGACAACATGGATGAACTTAGAAGACATTATATGAAGAGAAATTAGCCAGGGACAGAAGGGCAACCACTTCATGACTTCACTTAATAACTTAACTCATAACAACAGAGAATAGAAAGTTGCTTACTAAGGTTGGGGGAAAGGGGAAATGAAAAGAACGGGCTAGAGGGTAGAAACTTTCAGTTTTACAAGATGAATTGACTCTCGGACTCTAATGTACAACAATGTGACTGTTAAATTATTAATTTATTGACAATATAGTATTGCATCCTATAAATATGCAAAGAGGGTAGATCTTAAGTATTCTCACCCCTTCCCAACAGTTAACTGTGCGAGATGACGAAGACATTGATTAGAGTGATTGTGGCAATCATTTCACAATGTATACCTGTATCAAAACATTAATGTCTGCCTTAAATATATACAATTCTTATGTTAATTGTACCACAATAATGCTTAAAAAAAGAAAGGAGTCAAAAATAGTCAAGATATTCTTATAATTATTGCTATTTCTGCTTTATCCCAAATTAGCTGCAGATATCTATTATCATAGACATACACCCACCCCATGGAAAAGGTGAATTCCTAAATCTGTCTTACTAAGTCTAATTTAGTCAAATAAGTTAAATGATTTGGGGGGAGTGGAGGAGAAATACACATGGAACAGGAGAGAGGGTAGAGAATACTGGGAGAAGAAATAACGCTTCTATATCTCACATAGAAACCTCATTTTCCAAGTTCACATTCCCTCTCATGCCCTCTAACAGTCAAGCTTTAATGTGAAAGAGAATAACTGAATACCAGTGAAATTACTATCCTTTTCTCATCACTTTTCTTTGATTTTATGATTAGCACTTGGCATCTAAAACAGAACCTATAAGCCAGAATCAGGTCACTGACTTTTTAAGTTGCTGTGTGTTCAGTATCCAGAGTTTGTCTGCATTTTACACAGTTCACTTTGACTACTATAGCAACTCCAACCAGGCACTAAAATAACTGCTGTTAAAGGTAAATAAGTAAACCACTGCCATCACTGAATGTAATTTTACATCTCTTAAAGGGACAGTAGTGCAGAGTGGAGCAGAAGGATAAAACCAGAGAGACCCAATTTGAAACCCAGTTTACTTATCATCTATCAGGGGTAGGGAACCTTTTTTTTCTGCCAAGGGCCATTTGGGTATTTATAACATCATTCATGGACTATATAAAATTATCAAATTAAGAATTTGCCTGCTATATTTGGTCAGACAGTTAATTAACTCACCCCTAACACCTTGGCAGGGCCAGACCAAATGATTTTGCCTGCCGACAGGGCCTATGAGCCTAATGCTCCCCACCCTTGGCAAGCTTCTTTCACCAAGGCTGTTTTTTCATCTATAAAATTTACCTTATGAGGTCGATTTAAGAATTAGAGGGAATGTATGTAAAGCATCCATCATAGTGCTCGCTCCGAGTAGTTAACACAATAAAGTTAACCACCTAGAATGCATGTTGGCAATTTACATTAAATTATCTTTAACCCAGTTTTCCTTACTTCTATTTCAACTGGCCTTGTCCCAAATACTAATGACTCTGAGGAGAGTGGGGGGATGAGGAGTGTGTGAGTAGGGGGCAGGGTGGAGGGGGAAGAAGTGATCAGAATGAAGAGGAAAAGAAAAAAGGAGGGAAGAAGAGGATAGTGTTTCAAAAGAGCATGTTTCATGTTACCATTATTTGGAATGCAATTACTTGGATTATTAGTGATATATTTTCTATGTCTTCTATAGGAACTATGGACCACCTTTCTTAAATTTTGTTTCAGGTGCGTTGTGTTGTTTTTGGTCACTGTTGTTTTAATGAACGCCAGCATTGATCATTGTCACCCTGGAATGACTTCCAAACAAGACATACTTTTAACAGCCAGCATTAACTGTGGCTATGGATTTCCGAGTTGCTGCAGCTTCTAATGCTGGAGTTCATGGAGGTGAAGACTGTCGCACAGCATACTTCTGGCATTTGAAGATTTCATTTGACAGTATCGACTGCAGCGAACTGAACACTCACCCAACAACAGTGATAAGAGTATCTCTTGTGGTTTGGAGAGGCAGACGGATGCAAAGAAATGAGATTTAGGCTCAAAATTCACAACAGCTGGTCCCACCCCTGATTCTGCATTGGATTTGCTCGGTGACCTTGAGCATTTTATTAAAGCTCTTTGGCACTGGGCAGCATCTGTAAAATTGGGGCAGTATCATTGTAATTCAGCTTCGACTCACAGTTCGGTGGCATGGCGTTTCTATTACAATCTAGCAAGCACCAACAATGGGGTGGCAGCTCGACTGAATGCAGAATGAATCTTTGGCTGAAAACCTGATCTGGGAAGGCAGGACACAAGCCCAGAGGAGCGATGGGGAAATGAACTCAGTGGAATTACCATGGAGTCGAAAGAATTTTACAAATATAGTTTTAGATAGACCAGTATAATGACAATAATTAAGAGACAGGAGGACGCTGTGCCCACATCATAATAGAAGAACCGGGAGATTAGGGACTCTAGTGAGCCTCCATTTTAACATTTAAAGCTACAATTATGGTGCTTTTGCTGGACAACCCGACCACTTCATTTGTATTTTCCTGTCTGATTGGCTAAACTCAGGCTGTGACACATGGCTTTTGGCTGTAATAATAGGTGCAACGCATGCTATTAAGACAACTCACATATGCAAATAACCCTCATCTCCTGGCTCTTATCAGCTGCAAACATAGTGGGGGGCGGCAGGAAGAATAGTGGGGTGTCTCTCTATGAATTCAGTGGCCTGGATCCCTGGGGAATATGGGCACACTTCATTGTCACAGCTATTACCTCTTGATAAATGGGAGAAGGGCTGTGCCTATGGCAAAGTTACCACATTAGGCTATGGAAGTGATGCCCATAGGAGCATGTGCTGGAGATGGCACGTGGACAGAACCAGAGGATGAATGAGGGTCCTTTCACTATCCCTTAAAGTAGTAAAGTAAATCCCCTCAATGCAAGCAAACTCCCTCAGTGCAATGAGGGGATCAGGTTTGAAAATCAGGGTGTAGATGCAATGTGATTCCTAGTGTTGGTGAATAGCCCAGATCAGTGCTGGTTAAGATATGGTCTACACAGGGTCGTCACCCATGGCAACACCAGTATAGAAGTCAAGGGTATTTAGAAACTTGTATAGCAGTTTCATAGAGTAATCAGGTCTCTTGAATCTAATACTAAATATTGAGCTTGTATTTTGTATGTCTTTAAAATTTTTTAGTAGTAGTAGTAGTGCGTTTTATTATGCTTCACAGATTTTTTGGTTTATGACAGGCTTGGAGATTGAATTTTAACCCTTTGTATGCCATAAGCATCTATAGATGTATAGATGGCTTATATTTTGGATGTGTGGCAGTTAACTGGTTAAAAACTGGACCTTTATCACGGATAGCATGTTGAGAAGCAACAATCTAGTCCATAGTGCATAGAGCTTTATAGACACATATACATGAGGCTGCAGGTGAGCTCGGTGAATATCTGCTAGGCAACAAATATGTTGGTAGGAAAGGAAGCAAGTTCAGTATAAGTAGATGTAGAGAAAAGACTATAGCCAGAATGTCTGATTTATCAAGAGTAAGATGAGACTCAAGATATTTATGTAATGGGGCAAAACAGGGAGACAGAAATCACACAGTGATTTAAACAGAGGCAGTTTAAATAAGAAGAATGATTAACCTATGATAGTAAACACAAAGATGTGAAGAGTACTCTAAAGAATGCCCTCAGGCCCAGGGAGAGCACCCACAGCTGGGGCTCAGACCTCATTGGAGGAAAGGAATGGATGAGATGTTTGCTGTGTTGCCTGAGCCAGAGCTAGCCTACAATGGCACAGCAAGCAGGAAACAGCCCTCCAGGTGCGAGTCAGTGCTGGGGATGGGCACACAGAGGTATTGGGCACCCCTGAAGTAGGCAGTCGAGGAACACATGCTTTCAGTGGAATTACCATGGAGTCGAAAGAATTTTACAAATATAGTTTTAGATAGACCAATATAATGACAATAATTAAGAGACAGGAGGACGCTGTGCCCACATCATAATTTGCTTCCTTTCCTACCAACATATTTGTTGCCTAACAGATATTCACCGAGCTCACCTGCAGCCTCATGTATATGTGTCTATAAAGCTCTATGCACTATGGACTAGATTGTTGCTTCTCAACATGCTATCCGTGATAAAGGTCCAGTTTTTAACCAGTTAACTGCCACACATCCAAAATATAAGCCACATGTTGGTCATCAAGCTTAGGCCAACACTGCAATTTTCCTAAGAGATGGCATATTTTGGGCACCTGATGGGACAGAGCAGCACCAGATGCCACACACACACACACACACATACACACACACACACACACACACACCACTATACCACTCATGGACCATGCTGCAGGGCAAGAATGAAAAGGAATCCCACCAGAACTGAGAAGAGAATACCTTCCCCACTCCCACTCCCCACAAACACACACCTCCCACAGTGTTCCTCCAGCACCCTCTACTGGCAAAGGTTAACAGAATGCTCTCTTTAAAGGGAAATGCTTAGTGTCTGTCCTGGTATTGCAGACCAGGAATTCAAGGCTAAATTTTGTGCTAAGAGCCTGGTGTAAGGTTAGAAAGAACAATGTCAGGCCTATAGCTAAGTAAAAATGACTCAAGAGGAATTTCCTCATAATAATTCAATAGGTCTTATTATCCCCATTTTACAGATGAGAAAACTAAGGCATGCTGAGGTTAAAAAAAACACAAAAACAAAAACAAAAAACAACAAACAAACAAAAAACTAAACTTGCCCAAAGTCACATAGCTAGAAAGTGGTGAATCTGAGATTTTAACCCTGGAAATCAGGTTCTAGAATTCTCTTTTTAAGCACTATGTAATGATGCTTGGGGCTGTGAACGATAAGTAATGCTAGCCAACATTCACTGAGAGCTTGTGATATATCACATATATGTTGACGATTTAAATCTCTATTTTATTTTAACCTTCAACATACTATAAAATAGATATCATAGCTACTCCTTCCCTTTTGGAGATAGGAAAAAAGAGCTTCAAGGGATTAATTAGGTTAAGCAGAGTACCTGGAAGCAAAACTACCTACTATCTGTGCAACCTAAGGCACAGATAGTAGGTAGTTTTGCTTCCAGGTACTCTGCTTCTAGACCTTGTGCACATAACTATCCAGGCCTCTTTTATAGGAGAACTTAGAGAACAGACCATAGCAGTCAGAATTATCAAAGAAGGCTTTATAAGAGAGAGGAGGCCTAAGTCAGATGGTACGGTTTGGTAGAATTTGAACAAACAAAAGAAACAAAGTTGTCTATTTGGTGCAGAATGTTTTTTGATTTGTTTTCATGTACCTCCATATCTTTAAAAATCTAGAGCTTTCACACAAAATCTAGATGTCTAGCTTCTAAAATGTAGAAGATACATCAACACTAAGCCACATTATGACATGGCATTCATTCATCACGGCCTAGTCGTGACTGTGCCTTCTAGACCTAGTATGCCCTCTCCATTTTGCCATGCTCCCCACCACTCCCTATTGTCTCTCATCCATCTGCTTCTTTCATTTATACTGCAAGGCTCTTGTGGGAAATTGAGATTCAACATGGAGGCAGATATTCTAAGGCTTGGAGAAAGCATGTGGAAAGGCATGGAAGCAGAGAGTATCATGCCATGTGTGAGTGTGTATATATACACACACATATGTGTTTGTAGTCCAAGTTAGAAAGAGAAAAAAATAGAGCACTAAGAAGTGAGACATAGACTGTATAGAACAGAATGGGGAAATTCTGTGGGATTTGAGCAATGTCATAAAGGAAGGATAGTGAAGGATTTCAGCAGAGAGTTCTATCTATATGAATGACTCTTCTCAGGAGTTGTGGTCTAGAGATATGGCATTTGCCGGTTGAGTTTAGTGCAGACCAGGGAGGGGAGAAACTGGTGCGGGAGAAGTCTAGAGAAAGCATGGCAATGACCCACATGGAAGACAATAAGAATCTTAGACCAAGAAGGAGCCAATGTTCCTGCCTGGTTCAGCCAAGAAATATTTAGCACCTTGTCTGGCTTTATTACTGAAACAGTCCTTGGCATAGTAAAGGGGTGGGAAGAGGTGATGTCTGGGTTAGAGAGCTGATATGGGAAAGAGATTATTCTTCCCTATTTAACAGATGGCCAAGATTAAACAGGAGACTGTTGGCAAATAGGGAAATGTCACAAAAGGAATGTGTAATAACAACCACGAGTGTCTCTCTTTACCTTCTACTCAATCTACACCCACGCTTTCTAAATTCCTGTACATTTAATGAAAATTCATGTATGTGCAGGCAATTTGCACAGAGCTGGCACATAGCTGGTGCTCAATAAAGATCCATCTGACTTAAGACGGATCTTGCAGCTTCCCAGTCTGTATTTCTGTCAGGTTTGTAAAGCCCAGCCTCTGCGGTAATAGATTCAGCACTTGGAGGGCATCACTGCAGCTCCGGAGGAAGGACGCTGCTAATGAGGAAAAGCCACGGCAAGAGGAACAGGATGAAAGAGTCACACATTTTTTATTCCCACAAGAAATAATTGCCTAGAAATAGCATAAACTTTCCCAAGTTGAAAAAGAATACTGTACTTTAAATTCCCTCTAAAGCGCATGATCTAGTGACCGCCTTTTTACCCTGAGCTCTGTGGTTTGGCACAGTAAATACAATTACAACCAAAGTCAATATATTCTTTCCGTCGTGAATATCCTTTCATCAGTGGATTTCAAAGGATGGATATCAGTGTGGGGCTGAAATATTCCAGCCCAAAGCATCTAAGTGACAGGGACATGAAGAATTTCTTCTTCTATGTCAACATTTTTTCAAAAGAAAAAAATGGGAACAGTGTCATAGAGAAGAGAGTATTAATATTAAAAAAAAAATCTCGGATTCTAAATACTAACCTTGGCAGGTATTGAGACTGTGGTCAGGTCACTTTATCTTTCTGGTTCTCAGCATCTCTCTGGAAGAGAAGAGGAGATTAGAGGAGGTCAGTGTTTTCCAAATCTAGCTGAATGTCCTAATCATATTTGGAGGAGGAAGAGGGTTAGGTTCAGGAATAGAGATTCCTGGTCTCCCAAGCCTGTTACCCAGAATCTCTGGAGATGACACCAAGATCAGGCCCTCAATAAAAAAAAACACAACAGTTCTGGTCTGTGTAAATCAGTTTATTGCATGGTCATCCCATGCAACAAAAGGTTGTTGAGTTTGATTCCCAGTCAGGGCACATACCCAAGTTGATCCCTGATTGGGGTATGTACTCAGAGGCAATTTATCAGTGTTTTTTTCTCTCTTATGCTCTCTCTAAAATAAATAAAAACATAGCCTAAGGTGAAGATTTTAAAAAAGAAAGAAAATGAACCACATTACAATGGCATATCATTATGTATTTAGATCACAAGTCTGTGGGCTTGCCGGACTTGAGTTGATGGGCATGGCTAGCTAATTCTGCTGATCCTGACTGGCTCAGTCATATCTAGGGTTCATCTGGGTGCTGGCTGATGAGAGCTGGGCTCCACTGAGGCCACTCAGCTCTGATCCACCTGTATCTTGTCCTACTCCAGGAACCAGCATGCTAGATTGGGCACATCTTCTCATGGCAACAGCAGAGGTACAAAAGAGCCAGTGTAACTTCACAAACTCATTTCAAGACTCCACTACATCATGTCTGTTATTTTTCAATCAACCAAAGCAAAGCCTAAGCTAACACTGGAGTGTGTTCTTCTCGTGGGTTTTAGGAAGAAGGAATGAATACTTCAGAAGAATACTCCAATATAACACAGGATCCCAAAGAAACTGAATATATATATTTTAATCCCCAAGTGATGTGGATATGAAGGCAGGATTAAATGATCTAAGGTGTTTTCTAGTTCTAGCACCCTAAGATACTACAAACTGATAAAGAAAAACTAAAATTGGTTGAGATACAGGTAAGCTGCGGGGAGAGAAATGAATACTTATCACCATCAAGCAAAAGCCATTGCTGATGGCACAATAAGATGAAGGGAACAGTGAGATGAAGAAACTAGGAAAGAGGCTATTCAATGAGCATCTGTTCTTTTCTAGAGACTTACTGTGAGAATTCTCATTTTGTCCCTAGCAAACCCCCTGCTGGTTAGGTGTTATTATTCTTATCCTTTATTTATGTATTTATGTATGTATGTATGTATGTATGTATGTATTTACTATTTAATCCTCACCCAAAGATATGTTTATCAAATCTAGAGAGAGGGAAAGGAAGAAGAAGAAAGAAAGAGAGAGAGATCAATGCGAGGGAGAACATCGATTAACTATCCTCTATGTGCTAACCAACCAGGGGCTGAACCCACAACCCAGGCATGTGCCCTGACTGGGTATCAAACCTACAACTCTTTGGTATATGGAATGACACTCCAACCAATTGAGCTACACTGGCCAAGGCTTTTCTTTTTCTTCTTCTTTTAGATGAAGAAAAATGGCACAGAAAGGTAAATTATTTTCCTTAGGGACACACAAATCACACATTGCAGGACTGGATTCTAACTCTAGTTTAGCTGCAGCGTCTCTGCTCCTCTCACTGCACCTGCACTACCTTAACCTGGGGAACCAGCTAAGACCTACCAAAGCATGCTGCCCAAATAAAAACCCGGGAGATGCCAAACATTCCCTGAAATCTCTGTGCTTCCTATTGAGAGTTTTGTGTCTCTTGCCGCACTCATTCAGTTTTATAAAAACTGTCATTTACTAGTGGAGAGTGTCTCAGTAACTTACTTAATTTCTCTGGGATTATAGAGATTGTATAATAGAACATGCCTCATAGAGTCTCTAAAATGAGTAAATGACTCAATATTTGTAATACCATGTATTGTTTATATGTATAAGTCTGGCACATGGTAAGTGCTAGTCAGGTGTTTGTTAAGTAAATAATGGTCTCATTTGTGCACATGTCCTGTGTATAGGATATGGAACAATGAGTGGCTCCAAGAAATCTGTGTTTCAACAGATCCTCCAAGGGATTCTGATGCACAATAAAGTATCTGAAGAATCTTTCTGTCCTCTGGCTCTCATTAGAGATCACAATAAATAAATGTAAACATAAAGTAATAGTACTTGACATTGATTGAAGCTTCCAATGTATTAGGCACTACACTAGGTAATTTTAATTCTCCCAACCATCCCAGGAGGCAATTGCTATTATTATTCACAATTTTCAGATGAGAAAATAGATGCACAGTTTAACAACTAGTAAACTGGCAGATCTGGCATTTGAAACCATTGTGACTAATGCCAGAATGAATCCATACTCTTTAACCTCACATGACATGACTGAAGGAAAGCTGCAGAATAAATCAGAAACAGCTATTATCCACCAAGCTCTGTCTTTGGGCAAAAACCTGTCATGTGTGAGCACCCTCACTCCCCACTCCACAGGGACATAAGAAGGACAAAGTCCAGTGACTGGCTTTTCCCTATGAGCACAAATCACTATAGTGACTCCCATCTGCTGGGGCCTCAATCTTTGCCTTGTTGGACACTAGACCCCACCCATCATTGTTATCATTGTAATTAGCTCGTTAACATTAATAACAGGAAGAAAGCAAAGGGGAGGCCAGACATTGTAAGCATGGTCATCTGGGCAACTTCACCGGGAAGAGACAGCTTTATGATTCCCAGAGAACCACAGTTCTGCTCCCTGAAAATCATGGGCCAGGTGGGGCGGGGGGTAAGGCAGGGAATGAACAAAGGGCACATGCAGTGAAGTAGGATGACGTAGGGAAGGTGTTTGCCTGCCAGTCTAGCATGAGGAACAATGCATTGACTAGGGAATGGACCCCATATGAAGCATGCAATATCTTGGAAGGTTGACTGATTAGTTTGAAGAAAACTCCCCGACAAAGGGTTCCCTCTGGCTCTTGTTCACTTTGTCCATGACCCACACTCACCCAAGCGCCTGCTTGTTCTCTATCCATAACCATATGACCTTAAACAGCCTGATGGCCCTGAACCGCACACATAATGGACTACACCTTGGAACACAAGCTAGGTTAGCCAGATGCTGGACTGGACTGCACTTTAATATGGAACAGAAATTCTGGGCAGTGATCTTAATTCTGGCCCTACTAAAGACAAGATTGAACTTCCTCCATGGTGAGATGGACAGAGATGGGACCTTAGAAAGGAATCCCCTTAATACTATATCATCAGTAAAGCTTTCCACAAAATCCCATCCTCCCATGACAGCCTCAGGAAATGCTTTTTCTTGTGGCACCCCAAGATCTTCACTTCTATCCATAACACCATGATCTCCTAAAATTTGCCTGAACTTTCCTCCCTCATCTGCCTTCATAGACTCACTCTGTTTTTAAACTCTGATATTCTGAATTCTGTCACACTTCTGGGTTTCTTCGGTCTCCAAGTAGACCTGAGTTTCCCAACAAGCCCCTCCCATGTCTCTGATCTCTTGCCCTGCACGTGACCAGATGAACATTCAGAAACTGTTTCATGGCCTCTTAGAAATGCACAGATTCTAAATACATTAAGAATCTTATAAGAGACTCATAGAACAGGCTTTTGGGGATAATTTTAAAGCCAAATTATCTACTCCATTTATGTCTGGTTCTTAAAAAAACAGAGAGCAGGAAGGTTAAGGAGAGGTGGGGTAGATAAGAGATCAACCAAAGGACTTGTATGCATGCATATATGCATAACCAATGAACACAAGACACTGGAGGGGGGGGTGGGGTGGGGTTATGCCTGGGGGGGGTGGGGAATGGGAAGATATGTATACATGTAACACAATAAAAAATAATTAAAAAAATAAAATATGTAGTATTAAAAAAAAACCAGAGAAAAATCAAACAACCTCTGTTAAGCAAAGAGACCATCTCTTAGGAGCAGCTGTTGAACCCCTGAAAGTGTATTTCTTCAGGGACGGTTCTATGAGATTAACCTTCTCCAGCCATTCACTGCCATTTTCATCTGAGCCATTTCACCAGAGTCTGAGCATGACTTGATGGCAGCTACAACACACCTGCTTATATATTTGTAAAGCACCCACCGTTAAATCCTGTGCAAGATGGACAGTCATAAAGGAAACTAATCTCACCTGGGATGGAGGCCAGCTTCGCTAGCCAAATAAGCAGAAAAGAGAACGAGTGGCTCAAAGGGTGGCACTCAGAAGGCCCTTGGAGACAGGCCTCAGCAGAGGGAGAAAGGCTGAGAATGCCTGCGCACATATGCTGACAAGAAGGGCTCGCCAGATCCAAGGAAGCCCCAGAGGAGAGAGCAGCTGCTTTTGTTTCCTGGGAGGCAGAGCCCAGTAGGGAGTGGGTAAGACAGGAGCCAGGGAGACAATTACTAGAAAGGCATTCCCTGGTGTTCTAATGAGGCAATTAGAGCCCCTGAGGTTCCTACTGTCAGAGCAGGACAGGGCTCTGAAGACCCCAGCCCAACCCCCTCGTTTTATAGAAGAGGTCTAGAGGGGGAGAGTGACTTGCCCAGAGTCATGGTGCCAATTAGGGCTGCCCCCCTCCCCTTTCCAGCCCCAGAACCCAAGTCTCCGGACAGCTTGATACTCTGCCTATGCAGAAATCAATCCCCCCAGTGCAGGACCGCATGTGAGGTCCAGGGGAGGAGAACAATGCTCATGGCAGCCTTAGAGGGGAACCCCCTTAATGTTAGATCATCAATAAAGCTGTCCATAAATCCCATTCTTCCATGGGGGAGCCTTAGGAAATTCTTTTTCTCATGGTACCTCAAGAACTCCATTTCTACCCATCACACCATGATCTTCCAAAATTTGTCTGACCCTTCCCCCCTCAGCTGCCTTCCTAGACTCACTCTGTTTTTAGAATGCTGATATTCTGGATTCTACTAGACTTTGGGGCTTCTTGTTCCCTCTAAGCAGGGTGGTGGGTGTCCTTCAGGGAGCACAGTTCAGGCCCAGGAGAAGTCTGTAGCTGACAAAGATGCCTGGGATGGGGTGGAGCAGGGGCAGAGGACAGGGGAGGAGTAGGGGTGAAGTGGGGGATGCGTTCAACACCATGAGTTTTACCTGCCCATGTCATGTACTGTGTCCTATGCTTGCTACCTTGAACAAAAATATGATTCATTTCTGTGGTTTCTAAGGAGCCCATTCCCAGGATCCTCAGGGGACCCTAGGAGGTGGAGAGTCCCAAGATGCCTTCAGTTTAGAATTCTGAAAGGCCTCCCAAGCTGGGAGGCCACCAAGTTTCACAGTGTTTCCTTAGTGCTTAACAAGCCCAATAAATCCGCCAACAAAAGGCAGAAGAAAGAACCTGAAGAATGTGCCCTGCCTGGGCCCCTCCGCCGCTCCCTCCACTCCCTGCACACTTGTCGCCTGAATTGCCTCTTTGTGTGCCCCTCTCCCCAGCAGGCTCAGCAATTTGCATCTCTGCTGTTGTCCTTTAAAATGACAGAAAAACACTCAGCAGAGAGGAGCCTGCCCAACCGGGGCTTCTGCCCACAGAAGCAGAGCTGCAGAAGGGAAGTCAACTTGACATTCAGCCAAGTGAGACTTCTCCCACTCCCCGCCACACACACCAAAGAGTAGATTTTAATAAATAAGGTTGTGAGAGCAGGGAATGAGAAAGGGATTGAAGGGGAAAGGCATGGATCTTTTTGCTGTGAGCAATTTAGTAAATGTTTTTGTGCACAAATTCTTGTGCGTGAGTCATTGAAGATGTAGGATTCAGGACACACTATCCTAAAATATGATACCTTGTAAGCTGAAGGTCATTCTGACCTTCCCCCCTCACTCCTCTTTGCTGAAACAGATCATTAAACCCTCCTGTGAGAGGTACCCACCCTCTACCAGGAGGAAAGGAGCATCCTTATTTCCAAAGACAAAAGGACTCCCTTAGAAGAATCAGAACAAAAAGGCCTTGCTAAGTTTCTACCAATTTATTATAATTACCTCACACTCCTTAACCTATCATATTCCCTCATGACTGTGCATTCTTCACTCATCCAGAAAAAAAATATGCAGGTCTGCCCTGGCCAGTGTTTCTTAGTGGTTAGAGCATGGACCCACCGCCAAGGGGTCTCCAATTCAATTCCCAGTCAAGGGCACATACCTGGGTTGCAGGTTTGAACCCTGCCCTTATCAGGATGCATGAGGGAGGCAACCAATTAATGTGTTTCACATCAATGACTCTCTCTCTCTCTCTCTCTCTCTCTCTCTCTCTCTCTCTCTTCTCTCCCTCTCCGTCTCTCTCATTTTATCTCGCATCCTCCCTCCCTCTCCCTTCCCACCTTCCCTTTCCCTCTTTCTAAAAATCAATGGAAAAAAATACTCTCAGTTGAGAATTAACAACAACAGCAAAAATACTCAGGTCTTAACTGTTTCTTTAGGTCTTCATTTCCTTATGAAGGCTCCCAAACCATGCAAAGCATAAATAAATTTGTGTTTTCCTCCTGTGAATGTCTTTGTCAGTTTAATTTTTAGACCGAGCCTGGGAAACCTTGTACACCCCTTCAAAAATCCTTGGTAAGCTGTCAGTTATGGGGTTTCTTCCCTGTTTTCTATCTTTTAAAGGGGGAAGGAACAAGAGACCTGTATATCTTATGAACTGTATACTTTATCACAATTCTTCAACATCCCAGTGTTCTCATGCTATAGATGGAACTGCTGGGCTTCATGGGTTAAATATCTTACCAGACACTCAACACCCATGTGTTTTTCCATATACTTATTGGCCACCTGGCTTTTTTGAAGTGCTGTATTTAGGGAAATATAGCAAATAATATCACTCAAAAGCCTGTATTTTCTTCTAACAGGATAAACCAAGCCCTCGCCGGGTTGACTCAGTGGATAGAGCATCATCCTGCAGACTAAAAGGTCCCAGGTTCGATTCCAGTCAAGGGCACATGCCTGGGTTGCAGGGTCGATCCCCAGTGGGGGGCATGCAGGAAGCAGCCAACCAATGATTCTCTCTCATCCTCATGTTTCTCTCTCTCTCTCTCTCTCTCTCTCTCTCTCTCTCTCTCCCTTCCTCTCTGACATAAATTTTTAAAAATGTATTTTTTTCAAAAAGATACACCAAAAAGACCTCTTCTGTTTATCGTTTTTATTATATATACCATGCCCACTAGAACTTTCTGCTGTCAGTCAAATTGCTCCCCCTCCATTCACAGACAGTACAGAGGAAATCACCAGGAGGACGACCACTCCATGGCAACTTTAGAGAAGCCCTATGGCGGGGCAAAGCACTTCATCCATATGGATGAGGTGTGCAGAGAAGCAGCTCGAGTGTCTGGAGCATGGCTTCTTCACTCCGAGCCGCATGTGAGACACAAACAGTGTGTGAGCCTATGCGCACATCTGATGTTTTTAAGAACAGCATTTTGTTCTCCAGGGTTCTCAAGCGCCAGCAAAATAATCTGACAGAATAGAAAATGAATAACTCAAGCTTCAGGGAGTTCAGGTAGAATAAGGCTCCCTCCTTTACAGGGGAAAGGCGAGGCCCACTGCCCATTTCACCAGCAGCCAGGCTTTGGTTTATCTACCTCCTTTGTGAAGTGCATCTGAATGTGTACTTGGGAGGAGCAGCCCAGGACATGATGGTGGCTGAAACTCACAGCCAGAGGCTGGACATTTGCATCGGGTTGTCATGTCGCCTGCTCTTCAAGGTTCCTGGGAGAAGGTGAGAGCAAGATTGAGAGGGCGGTAGAGAGGATTTCCCAGATGTCCTCTACCCCCCACATACGTAGCTTTCCCACCTGTGCACTAACTGTAATAAGCGTACCACTCTGGTGGAGGATGCTGATGTGGACAATAACTGGGGAGGCTTTCTTCACTGTTGATCCTGTTAAGTGGGAGGTCACTGTGTATGTTACTGGGCCAATGCTAAGCTCGGAAGGGACTTCCTGATGCAAAATATGTTTTCTTCAAGCAAAGAAAGGTGAGGGATGGGAAAGTAGACCGCCCACTGCCACATCCCAAGGTTGATCTGCCCATCCCAGGCAACTCTCCTAGACAAGTTTTCTTCTCAAATATAAGACTGCCCAAGGGTGCTCAGAATTTAGTCAGGCAAATTTTATCCTCAAGAGACTCAAATCTTGTTTTTGATGGAGTGTGTATAACCAGGAAAACCTGTATTGCAAACCTTCCTTTGTTTGGCAAGAGGTAGGGGTCATTTATCAGCTTTAAAATGCTGGTGTTAAGCAGATGCCAATGGAGAGAGGACATTCTATCCCTGGGTCTGGATTGCAGCCCCTGGTTGTATCCCAAGAACAGACTTTGGGGGGAGTGTATAGAGATAGCAGCATAAGGAATTTCTAACATAGCACTTGCCACATGTAAGAGCTCAACTAATGTTTGTTATAAGAAGGAATGATTGAGATTCTTAGCAATGGCAGCTGGGAGCATTTGTCCCAAGTAAGTCTGAAAATAGAGAAGGAAGTGGATAAACCCTGGTGAATGCAAGAGATAAGCAAGAGAAAGTAGGTTTTTGTGAGGCATTCTTTTATGAGCCTCCAGAAACAAATGGGGTACCTTCTCTTAGGTTGGTGGAGAAAAGTTCAAATATTGGAGATTCTGGATTTAAAGAGTGAGTGCCCCCTACTCCTATCTTCCCAAGTTAAAAAAAAATTACATATAAGTTCAACCTTGCCAAAAATTATATATATTTTAAATCAATTCAGATAATCAATTTCTTCAGGGATATTAAAACTTCAGAATATCAAATTACCAAAACCTGTTAAATTATTTTAAATTTGAGACCAAAGTCTGAACGACTGAGATTAAAAGTTCTAAAAGTTGAACTGGAATAGAGAAAATGATAATAATAAAGAAACAAGAAAGTGAAAGTAAAAAATGATTTTCAACTACTCTATAAATTATTTCCTTTCATCTCCAGACTGATGGTAACGTCTTAAAAAAGCCAAGAACCAGAATATCACCCCAAGCCATCTGGTCTTCTCACCCTTTAGTGAAGTGCAGATGGAGACTCCTATGTGGTCTTGGTAAGAGGAATTGGTCACGCTCATTAGCCTGGGCAGATTTAGGTTTCAAATAATAAGCTAAATTGAGAACTACCAAGAGACCAACTCTTGCAAAAGCTGTACTGTAGCCTGAAGGGGGACATGCCAATTTTGGATTAATTAAAAAGGTTATTAAATTGTTCAGATGGCATGGTAATGAGCAATCTGCAGGGCACTCAGTCACAACCACACCTCCCAGCCTTAATTACAGGACCCTTATATTGAAAAGGATCTGGGCGAACCCACCAAGGGGTTCCCAGCGCATTAGTCTTGAATATAATACAAATGTGGTCAACCCAGGACAAGTTCCATGAGGAAGGATGGCAGTTAAACTTGTAATATAAACTCTTTCAGAAGAAAGGTAAGACTGATGCAGCCAGCTTAGCGACATGGAGATATTACAATTAATTAGAGATACAATAGGTAATGTGTTTGTATAATACATTTTGCACCCAAGAGATCCAAGGGCTTTGATTTATTTTATTAACTCACATCTTTCACAATTCCTGATGATAAAATTAGAATCCATAAGTTATCACTTTTATTTCATAAAGTTTATCTGAATTTATACGTTAAGACACTCTAGTATTTGCCATCTACTATAGAGTTCAAATACCAGAAAAAGATAGTACATCTTTTTGGATCAGTAATTCTCAGTGTGGGCCATGTAGGGTTACTTAATAATCCTAAAATTGACCTAAAATTGCTAATCTCTGCTTTAGTCCCTTTGGATGAATGACTCACAATTCCACAGGCTTTCAATTACATAAACAACCAAGGTTTGTTTTCTAGTAAATTCCTAAATCAGTTAACAATCACTAAAATTTGGGACTCATCAACTAAAACCAGGTAGTTTCTAGAGTTTATTGAGGAATATAATTCAACTAGAGACCTGGTGCATGAAATTCAACCAACCAGCACCCTCTCCAATCTGGGACCCCTCAGGAGACGTCTATTTGTTAGGATTGGACCTAAAGCAGCAGCCAGACATCCCTCTCACAATCTAGGACTGCTAGCTCCTAACCACTCACCTGTCTGCCTGCCTGATTGCCCCTAACTGCCCCGTCCGCCAGCCTGATCACCCCTAAATGCCTCAATCTACCAGCCTGATCACCCCTAACTGCCCTCCTGCCTGCCTGATCACCCCTAACTGTCCCCCTGACTGCCTGATCACCACTAACTGCCCCCCCTCCAGCTTGGTCAACCCTTACTGTCACCCTGCCAGTCTGGTTACCCCCAACTGCTCCACTCTGCCAGCCTGGTCTCCCATCACTGCCCCACTCTGCTGACCTGGTCATCCCTCACTGTCCCCCCTACAGCCTAGTTGCCCCATGAAGCTTGCTGTTCAGTCATTTGGTAGTCCCTCACTAATTTCCCTGCCGACCTGGTCTTCCCATACAGCCTGCTGTTCAGTTCTTTGGCTGTCTCTCACTAACCCCCCTGCCAGTTTGGTTGCCCCATACAGCCTGTTGTTCGGTTGTTACTGTGAGGGCATCCTGACCAATTTGCATATTACCCTTTTATTAGTATAGATATTCTCCTAAGATACCTGACTGCCACAGTGTTTGACAGGGACAGAAAACTTTTATTTTGTATGATCACTTGTAGGTTATTAGAAATCCCACAAAATTCAGAAAGGGTGATTTGTTTTTATTGCACCAAGAATTTTTGTGAGTTGGTTTTGATTTGAATACTTTCCATAATACCTTTTGAATTTAAAATTTTAATTTAATTTGTTTCTATCTTTATAATGGTGATTTGTTATAGGTTGTTGGTTCAGCCTACATTCTACTTTCTAGGCACTAATATGTTATTACCATTAATTTTTCTCATTAGAAAGTAGAAATGGATAGAGTAAATGGCTGGTTTTTTTGCACTGTCTTATGGGGTTCAGTAAAAAATTATGGAGAGCCCTTAGTCTAGACAAAGAATAGTGGAAAAGCAGTTGAACTTCAGATCCTTTGTACCTATTTCTTACTAGAGGCCTGGTGTACAACATTCATGCACTGGGGGGAGGGGTGTCCCTCAGCCCAGCCTGTGCCCTCTTGCAGTCCAGAACCCCTTGGGAAATGTCTGCTGAGGAGTCCTTAGCATGCTGCTTCAGAGGCAGGAGAGTCTTCCATCACTGTAGCTGCACTCACCAGCCTTGAGCTGGGCTTCTGGCTGAGCAGTGCTCCCCCTGTGGGAGCACAATGACTACAAGGGGGCAGCTTCTGTGTTCAGTACACATCATAGCAACCAGTTGTTCCACTGTTTGGTTGATTTGTGTATTAGGGTTTTATTATATAGGATAACTCATATGTGAAGAAAAATCATGGTAAGTCAGAAATCAATACTTTTTTACACTTTCCTAATGTTATACCTTTAGAACAAATAAGCTGATTGAGGTAATAAATGTTTATTAAGCATTTATTATGGGCTGGTACTATGCTATAGACTATTATGACCTAAGTTAAATTAATTCTCTCAAATGAGGGTTGCCAGATTTAGCAAGTAGCCAGTTAAATATGAATTTTACCTAGACAAAAAGTAATTATTTGTTAGTGTATATCCCAAAGACTGTATGAGATATATGGTAAAAAATCATTTGTTTGATATTTAAAATTCAAATACAATTAGGTATCTTGTATTTTATCTTGCAATCTTATCCCAAACAATTTTGTGTTTTTATTAAGAAAAGCAAAATAATTTTGTAAAATAGGGTGTGTCTTAGTTGCCGAAACACACTGGTATCAGTTGTCTAGAATGTTCTGAGACCGTTAAGTATTGGTTCCATCAAGGAAAAAAAAAATTGTCATGATGAATTAATGATATCTGCCATGGATAAGGCATGAGGAATTGTGGATGTAGAAACTAATTTTTTTGCTATAACCACTTCAAGGGCGAAAGTAGAACCTTTATCTTGCAAAGTCTTGAAAGAAGTTATCTATTGATTGTGTCACTCCTGTCCGTAAAATCTTAAAATCCTTTAATGCCTTCCATTGCTCCTAGGATAAAGACCAATTGGTTCTTAATGTCATTTTCAAGCTACTAGCTTCTGCCAATTTCAAAAGCATTGTCTTGCCTTGATTTTCTGTGTTCTAGCATCCCTGGCCTTGGTCAGATTCTTCCAGGAGGTTTTTACTTCAACCTGGAAACCTCTTCCTCCTTTTCTTTACCCAAATAATGTCGGCCCCTTTAGATCCAAGCTCAGGCAAACTTTCAGACATCTGAGAGGATAGGCACTATTTACTGTAAAGATTCATAGAAATTATCACAGTTTGTAAAAATTATTTTTTGTCCATGTTTGATGAATATTTTTGTCAATGTTGGATTCATATATTTTGCATGATGTCTATAGAATTATCGAAGGCAAGGTCATCATTGGTTTTAGTTAGTATTTTATCCACAGAATCTAGAATAGTATCTGCTATATATACTATGTTCATATTATATATTTGTTGAATGAATTTAATGACTTAATAAGTTTTATAATGATAAAAAAATCTTAGTGGTCCATTTCAAAATTATCTTATTCTTTTTTTCAGGGAATAACTACAAATTTAATAGAGTCTGAAAATGAAATGAATAAACTAAGCATTATATTTCTCAATACAAATCAGAATAACTCTTTAATCTATACACCTGCCATCAGTACTTTCAAATGGTTGCTTAAGAAAAGCACTTTGGGGAAGACTTTGATATAGTAGAAGAAGAGTTCTTAGGCATGTATATGTCCGTTTGGTCATTATTTAATTATTAAAATTTTGTTGAAATGCATTTTAACCGTCATCCTTTTGTAAGCGTTTTATCCAGTTTACTAATCTGCAATGACTATTTTTGATATGTTAACTTGGTGAAGCTAAAACTTATTCCATAGTCCATCAAACATGAGTCCAGCTGTTTCTGTGAAGGTACTTTGCAGATATAATTAAAGCTCCTAACCAACTCAATTTAAGGTCATGAAATATTCAGGATTTATACCTAAATAATATGGGTAGAACTGTTGTTTGTATTTTACCACAATAACATATATCTTAATCAGGCCTGAGGATTCTCTCAAAAAGAGAAGAAATTCTGTCTGTGGACTGCAATTTCAGCCTTTGCTTATGAGTTCTGGCCTACTAATGACCTTCCCTTCCCAGCCTACAGATTTTGAACTGACTTAGCCAGCCTCCACATTCCTGTAAGCTAATTTTTTGTGATAAATTAATTTATATATCAAATATATTTTAAAAAATTGATAGCATAGAGTCTAAAGTATTTGTGATTGTAGAACTTTTACAATCCAGGTCACTGCCTATCCTGCCTCACCCCAAACGATGCACCGTTACAGTAAAATCCAAGAAATCATTTAATGTAACTTTAAACGAATACAAATTAGTTCTGTAAATATTGTAGGAATAATAATATTGAGATAATGTAGCTGCTGGCTCTAGAAATCATTCCAAGAAAAGCCTATCATTGTTGGGAAAGACTTGGAGGAGCCACCTTAGAGTAGAGATCTGAATGTACACAGACTTTTCTTGAACCAGGGAAATACAAAAACTTAATTATACTGGAGGATTTAGTGGAGGAAGATGAGTGGCAGGGGGAAGGCAACAAGAAGGCCAACTTTTTCATCGTCTGTGACTAAACCCTGTACTGATTCTCTACCCCATTCCCTGACTCTTTAATAAAGATACTAAACTCAGCTTCAAGTGAATTTTTTAAGAAGCCAAGGAAGCCCAACTAGAGTAGCTCAGTGGTTGAGCATCAACCTATGAACCAGGAGGTCACCATTCAGTTCCTGGTCAGGGCACATGCTCAGGTTATAGGCTCGATCCCTAGCGTAGAGTGCATAGGGGGCAGCCTATTGATGATTATTTCTCATCATTTATGTTTCTCTTTCTCTCTTTCCTTCTCCCTCCTCTCTGAAATAAATTAAAATATTTTTTAAAAGGAATCCAAGGAAGAAGCTGGGCTTCATGCATACTAACATGGTAGTATGGTAGTTCAGCAGAGAGGAGGTGAAGGAAGGGAATGAGAGAGGAGGAAAGGCAATAGGAGAGAGAGAAAAGACAGAAAATGCAGATGAAACAAGCCCACTCCCTCCAATCTCCACCTCTTCCCCTTTTCCCCCCCCCCACTGCCATCATCACTCACCCACCCCCAGCCACATGAGCAGAACTATAAATGCCCACAGGCCACAAAACTGTGGTTATTGAGAAGAATATCCAGATCCCCCAGGTGGGATTGAGGAGGGTGGAGCACTAGTTATCACCTATGACCCAAGTATGATATCAGCATATCCTTCTGCACATAACTAAGCATTATCAGGAAGCTGGAAGTTTTACCTAACTGGTCTTGTGTTAAATTGTTAGCAGGCCAGTGTAAATTCCCCAAGGCAACAACCAAATATCAAATTGACTAATTAGCAACAAAAATTTAAAATATTGTTAAAATTCATAGCATGTTGTCAGAAGGGCAGTTTCTGCATTTCCTCAGCATAAACATTCATATGCAACAACTTCTGTCTTCATATGCTTAAAAAAATAAATATTTACAAGCCACTAAATGTACTAGACATTTCCTATCCTATTTTGGTGTGAACTCTTAGAAGTGGTTGCTTGTTAAGATTTTCTGGTAAGTATTTATCAAAAGAAGCAAAAAGCGATCTTCTCTGTTCTAACAGGCATGGTTATGCTCACTGGAATTCCTCAAATGAATTTCCCTTTACCTGGTCCCCTTCCCAGCTTTGAATATGGGAGCCTGGAGACAAGGTAAAGGCTGGCCAGAAATATATTCCTATCTGTGATCCCTGGCAGTGTTATTTTTTGTGTGTCTGCTCAGTCCAATTCAACTACTATTTATCATTCAGACTCTGTGCTATGAGATAGCAACAGAGATGATTAATATATAGCTCCTGAGCTCAGTGAGTTCAACATCTAAATAATTAAATGCCACTCATGTGATAGAAGCAGAGAATAGCGAAGAGAGTTGGTTGGCTTCATCTGAGGTGGGTATGAGGGGGGTCAGGGTAGGGTTTATAGAGCTAGCCTCATAAGATGATAGAATTTGAACTCAATAAATTAGAAAATTGAAACTTAAGTCTTGACTGGTTTGGCTCAGTGGATAGAGCATCAGCCTGCAGATTGAAGGGTTCCAGGTTCGATTCAGTCAAGGGCATGTACCTTGGTTGCGGGCACATCCCCAGTAGGGGGTGTGCAGGAGGCAGCTGATCGATGTTTCTCTCTCATTGATGTTTCTAACTCTATCCCTCTCCCTTCCTCTCTGTAAAAAAAAAAATCAATAAAATATATTTTTTAAAAAAAGTAACTTAAAGTTCATTTTAACTAGTACTAAAAATCAAGGGATGGGATGCATAAAGGAAATCTTTAACTAGAGAATATTAATGGGCAACTACTACTTAGCTCAACAACAGTCATTAGAAATTGGGAGAGAAAAGGAGAGCTCAATAAGAAAGGGAACAAATCCATTAGTGCTTTTGGTGGATGACAAGTAAAGAACCTTTATTGTGACAAACATAGCACTGTGGAGTCATCCTTAGGTCTCAGAGGCAGCTGGCTGCTATGAATTCAGAATTTTAGAGATGAGTAAGAGCCTAGTATGTGTGCCTTTGTGGGAACAACATGTCTGCATTGTTCTCAGACCTAAACCAGTGTTGTGGGATCTAGTGCCCTTGGTTCCCAGTAGCATTCTTGGTAGGCACTCAATTCAACATGCAAGTACACGTTCTCCATGGGCAACTTCAACCATCGTCAGGCTTTAACTCTAACACAGTTAAAATAATCTTCAAATGCTCCAAGTAAAACTATTACAGTAACATCACTTATAAGCTTTGTTTTTCAAAGATTAGTACAGGACCCAAATGATGGAAGTAACATTAATTTCAATGATGGTGGCAACCCATATTATGTGGACTTTGCATGGAGGGTTTTGTTAAACAGCATGGTATTTTCCTTTAGGACACAGAAATTAAAACTATAAACATTTCAATATCCTGTCAATGACTATCTCTCTCTCTCTCTTCCTCCTCCCTCTGTTTCTCTCAATACATATAAAAAGTTAAATGACCTATATCATGTTAAAAACCTTGCAAATGGAGCACAAAGATGACAGGGCATGCAGGACATGGACATATAAAACATTTTCTACTATGACACTGACCTCGCAAAAACAAAATAACACTGTTTGAATGACAATAGCAAGTGAGAACATGCTTAATAAATTAGGTCAATTGACACCTTAGGCCAAAACCAATTCCCTCTTTACCAAGCACCACCTCTTATAATTGCTTCTCTTAGCATCCTAAAATTGATAATCTGGAATCCAAATTTAATAAAAGTATTCAATGGGAGGTGTGTTTTTTTAAGTTAGTATATTTCAAATTCTGAATTTAAAGGGTTACTTGTTCTTCCTATAGAAACTCTCTTCTAAGAAACAAAATTTACATAGTTATAAAATATAAATCATGAGGAGAAAAAAAAAGGAAGAGATGGAGGAGCTGCAAGGTTAAGTAACTTACTCCAGGTCTCACAACAGGAGAAATGATCCAGCAGTAAGTATTTAAATGGAGATCTGGCCTTAACTGGTTTGGCTCAGTGGCTAGAACGTTGGCCTGTGGACTTAAGGGTCCCAGGTTCGATTCCAGTCAAGGGCATGTACCTTGGTTATAAGCACATCCCCAGTAGGGGTGATGTAGGAGGAGCTGATCGATGTTTCTCTCTCATCAATGTTTCTAACTCTCTATCCCTCTCCCTTCCTCTCTTTAAAAAAATCAATAAAATATACTTAAAAAATAAAAATAAACACAGGTCTGTCTGTTGAAAGAGGGTAATGGCAGAAAGCAAAGAATCTTTTAAAACTGGGCAATTTCTTTTTCTATGCCTTTTTCTCAAAACATAAGATGCCCTCACCTGCTCCTCCCAGTGTCTAAAAGAGACATATGTACTACTATTTAAACAAAAAATAAAATAAAATAAAAAGGAAGGAATTAAAAAACACTTATAAGAAACATCAAGCAAAAGTGTTATTTTTGCTGCTTCTTTTTTTCTTGCCTAACTTCCAGCACTGATGGGAAAGAAATACCTTTAAAATTCAGTTATATAGAACATCAAAGGAGGTAGACAAGAAGAAACCTGAGGGTCTACAAGCCAAAAAATTCATAAATGGCTGTTGACTTCACTGAAAGCTATGTAACACCCTGGCATTCACCCAATTGTGTTAGGCAGAACACTAGTACTAGAGTTGAAGTGCACACATGCAGCCCGCGCTCACGTGGTGGTTTTGCTCTTTTGTTTTTGTTTAAAGAAAGCCTATAAAATATCATGGAGACTACTGGTCTGTGGAACACTTGAAAACACTGCTATCGGTTACATGTGACCATATATACAATGTGATTTGATGACATATAAAGATCCCCACAGACCCCATTACAATGTTTAACATGTCAATAGCTCTTAGAGGCTGTTAGACTTTTGAGGCCTTTATTAATATATGAATATTTCAGGATTCAAAGCCAAGAAATAACAACTAGTTAGTGCAATCAACTGATCAATGGGAATCCTAATTGGGCCCCAAGCTGCCTAAATACCATCCACTTCAAATGGAGAGAAGAGGCTGATCAAAGCCAGGGGTGAACACACATTCTGCTGCTATTACTATATCTAGGCAATCTCTCTAAACTGTGGGATTCTTCATTATAAATATCATTCCAACTTACCATTTCTACTTCTACTAGCCTGGCCCAGATTTATGTCACCCCATTCTTCATATTATTTATCATGCACAAACAGATCCCCTCAAGTGCCCCTTTTATTTTCTGAACAATCTAGAATGATTCTCCATTGTCCACCATGTCACTCTTCTCACCCCAGTATTCAACATCCTTCAAAGAAAATCTATCCATATCCCTCTGACTTTATTGTTCATTGCTCCCCAGCTCCTCGGTCTTCTCCAGGAGTCCCAGGGTCTTCCTGCCTTCCATCATTTTCCCTGTAAATTCTCCTAACTTTGTTACTTTCTATCTAAACTCCTCATCTTTCAAGTTCTACTTCTCCTGACAAGGCTGTTTGTAACTTCATTCAACATCGATCTTTCTTTCTTGTACCATAGTTACTAAATACATTTAGCATTTGATTGTCTAATTTTATTTTTTTTCTGTTGCAATTGTATATATTTTATTTCCCTCTCACCACTTGCTTATAAATACAAATCTCTTAAAAGAGCAAACTTTGTCATAACTTTAATTTGTATTCCCTGCCACATTTAACATGCACTAGAAATGAAAAAAAAAATGCTCCCTCAATTTTTAACTAGAATAAAAAATATGATAATTATAAATGGATATCAGGGAGTTACTAAAGAATATCAGATAGGACCTTTCCTTAATATACTTTATTTGCATAAATTTTAAGATATTTGCACCTTAAGAATAGCAAAATTATATGCCATTATACTGTTTTAGAATTCAGCCTTTTCAGACTAACTTCCCCCAGATGAACTCAAAAATGTCTTTTCTCTAAGATGAGATGGAAACAAAGAACTAACCATGGCCCTTGGGTTTCATATTTCCCAAATCCAGGAGTGTGAGAGATTCTAAAATATCTCTAGTTATTCCTGCCTCTTGATATCCATGCCCTAATGCAATTCCCTTCCTTTGAGTGTTTGTGGGGGGGAAGGGGGAAAGGTTAGGGGAAAGGTGGCTGATATGACTTGTTTTAAACCAATAGACTATGGCACAGAAATGGGATGTTACTTCCATGATTATCTATATATATGAAAGCCTAAGCAACCATTACAACTGGTCAACCAGACAACCTGCTGGTAGCTATGATACACACTGACCACCAGGGGGCAGACACTCAATGCAAGCCAGCCCTAATTGGCCCCAACGCCAGGTCAAAGAACCCCAATAGTAAACAAATTCAGAGAATCCAAGATGGTGGCATAGGTAAACACCTATACTGCTGCCTCGCACAACAATTTCAAAACTACAACTAAAAGACAGAACGGACATCATCCAGAACCACAGGAAAGCTGGCTGAGTGGAAGTTCTACAACTAGAGGGAAAGAGAGGGGCTCACAGAGACCCAGAGGAGCAGCAAAAAGCTGAGGTACGGAGACGCGCGCTGAGAGAGCCGGTGCCTGAGTACCTGGCTGGCTTTCTCTGGCGGGAGGGAAACGGAGACTCCCAACGGCATTGAACCCCTTCTCTTACGACACTAAACCCCAGATCCAGCCGAAACTCATACGGGGGGAGTTAGGACTGTGAAAAGGGAGAAGTGCACGGAAATTTAGGGGAGTTGCAAAGGATCGGAGGTCTGGTCGCGCACGGCACAACGCGGAGGACGGATTGCTGATTGTGCCGCTGGCTTTCGCGAGTGGGCGGGAGACAGACCCTCCCAACTGCACCACTTCTGAGTCCACTGGGCCCCTGTTTTGGGCGAAACCCTGGGGACCTAGACTCGTGTGGTCCTGGTTCGCAGGGGAGCCGGAAAGGCAGCGGTTAGAGGCGCTGCGGGTGCGCGCACAAGGACCGCTCCAGCCATTACCCAGTCACGTGAGACTCAGGGGCCGTGGAGGGCGGGGCCGACTGGAAGGCAAGGCGGTCCCTTCAGCCCTGAGA
>JAAGEH010000311.1:37534558-37689073 GCA_011751065.1 Lasiurus cinereus | reverse complement strand
TATAATAGAATCAGGAGCACAGAAAGGGAGTAGACTGATTGATAATTGTCAGGAGGACAAAAATCATAAAGCATCAAACAGACTGTGAAATTATAGCAGAAAGATTAAAGTTAGGTGAGGTAAATAAGTGATCAATCAAAGGACTTGTATGCATGCTTATAAACATAACCAATGATCACAGACACTGGGGGGTCGGGGTACGCCTGGGAGGGAGGGGGGGCAATGGGGAGATATGTATAAAAAATTAACAAAAATTAATTTAAAAAAAAAAAACAAATTCATGCACCTGGTTTCTAGTGTTATATAACATTGTAACTTGTGTATTGCTAGCTGACTAATTTGTCTTCCTGGTTGACACAATTTGATAAAGCAAGTAGCTACTTTGGGGAGGTCCACATTGCAAAAACCTGAGGCCCAGAGTAAGCTAGTAATTGAGGCCTTTGTTCCAACAACCCTCCATAATGCTGTTGATAAATGTAAGCCTTTTCATGAGACCCATCCCTGACCAACATCTGAGGCAGCGCATGAGAGACCCTGACACAGAAGACCCAGTTACTCTGTGCACAGATTCCTAAACACAGAAACTGTGAAATAATTAATGTGTGTTATTTTAAGACACTGGCTTCATAGTAACTTAGTATGCAGCAATGGATAACAAACATAGAATGTTAAAGGGTACCTATGATTCTTTCAATGACTGATTTTAAGCTGTACCTGACAAAAGCATCAACTGTGTGATTTAGATACTCAGAGTGGAATCTCACCCACAGAAGCTCATGCAATCATGCTGGAGAGATGAATAATGTCTTATGTACCCAGGGAAATATTTAATCAAGGAGGTGAAAGACCTATATATTGAAAAGTACAAGACATTAGGGGGAAAAATTGAAGAAGACAGAAATAAATTAAAAGATAGTCAGTGATCATGAATTGGATGAATTTATATTGTTAAAATATCCATACTAACGGAAGCAATCTGCAGATTCAACCCAATCCTTATCAAAATTTCAATGGCATTTTTCACAAAAATAGAACAATCCTACATATATAAAAAGACCCTGAATAGCCAAAGCAACCTTGAAAAAGAAGAACAAAGCTAGAGGCATCATACTTCCTAATTTCAAATTCTATTACAAATCTATAGTAATTAAAACAGTACGGTATTGGCAGAAAACAGACACATAGATCAATGAAACAAAATAAAGAGCCCAGAAATAAAACCATGCACATGTAGTAAATTAATGTATGACAACGGACCATGAATATGCAATGGGAAAAGGACAGTTCTTTCAATAAATGTGTTTGGGAGAAACCCACATGCAAAATAATGACACTGGACCATATAATAAAATGAAACCCAAATGAATTGAAAACTTGAATGTAAGACCTGAAATCATAAAACTTCTGTAAGAATACACAGACAGTAAGTTCCTTGACATAGGCCTTGGGGATGACTTTTTAAATCTGACATCTAAATAAAAGGAAAAAAGGGTAAAAATAAACAAGTGGGATTACATCAAACTAAAAATCTTCTGCAAAGGAAAAGAAAGAAAAGACATCAACAAAATAAAAGGCAACCTACTAAATGGGAGAAAATATTTGTCTGCAAATTAAATCATATATCTAATAAGAGGTTAACACTCAAAGAATTCCAGGCAAAAACAACAAACAATCCAATTAAAAATGGACAGAAGATCTAAGTAAATATTTCCAAAGAAGACATACAAATGGCCAACAGGTATCTGAATAGATTCTCAATACCATTAATTATCAGAGAAATGCAAATGAAAACCACAATTAAATACTGCCTCATACCTGTTAGAATGGATATTATAAAAAAAGACAAGAAACAACAAGTGTTAATGATATGTGGTTTCAAAAGCATCCTCTTGTTCAATGCAGCACTATTTACAAGAGCCACAATATGGAAACAACTTAAGTTCCATCAATGGATGAATAAAATGTTATTCAGCCATAAAAAGAGTGATATCTTTTCATTTGAGACCACATGAATGGATCTTGAGGCTATTGCACTAAGTGAAATAAGTCAGACAAAGACAAATATTGCATGGCCTCTCTTACATATGAAATCTAAAACACACACACATACACACACACACACACACACACAAACTAAAACAAAAAACAAGCAGGCAAACAAACAAACAAACAAAAAAACATGCTCAAAGACATAGAGAATAAATCTCAGAGGGAAGGTGGGGTTGGTGGATGGGTTGGAAGATATCAACCAAAGAACTTATATGCATATATGAGTAACCCATGGACAAAGACAATAGGGCGATGAAAACCTGGTGTGTAAGGTTCATGGGTAGGCTAGAAGAGGTCACTGGGGGAAAAAGGGAAACATATGTAAAACTTTTAAAAATAAAGATTTTTTTAAAAAGATATAGATAATAGACTGGTAGTTGTCAGAGTTTGGAACTGGTGGATGAAAGAATTGGGTGCAGGGGTCCAAAAAAATGTTTTATGTAATGTCTGGTAGAAGCTTGAATGTATAGACAACCATCATAAGAAATCACATTATAACTTTGTTTGAAGCCTTGACCCCACTGATCAAAAACTAAAGTTTTAGAATAGGCTGGGAATTTGATCACTTTAAAAGAATCTATGTCAGATGTCTCTGTCAAAGGCCACATGTATTAAAAGGTACTAAAGCTACATAAACCACTAAGGGGGACATTTCATGACTTAGTAGGAGAACTGTATTTGATGTACATTAATTGGTAAAAATCTACTAACTAGGTATTTGATGGGAGAGAGGACTGAAGGGATAGAGAAGCTGTTGAACAGAGTAGTGCTAATTAGAAAAAAATTTGAATTTTTGCAGGTTTGCATCTCTCTTCAATATATAATTGGCTCTTTGTTTTGTTTTGGTTTGTTGTTATTTGGCAGTTAGAAGAGCCCACAGATACTTTGAATCTTCCTTCTAAGAATTTGTGATTCATTTGATGAAACATTAGTTCCTAGACCACTGGATTCAAAATCAAAGAAAAATGAAAAATTTTAAAATAAGGTAATCAGATAAATAGGTGGATGCAGTATACTGCCATAGAGAGTAAATTTCATTTTTCTAATTTAGGAAATTTATTGAAAAAAAATCACCATGTGTTGTCACTATTACTAGTATTTCATAAAGAATGGACAATTCAACCCTAAGAAGTAAAGTCACAATTTCAAAATATATAAAGAAGAGAACTGTAATGTCAATAAATACATCTTAATGAACAGTTCACCACATTGTACACATTCTTCTCTTTTCCTTGTATATCAATACAGCATTTGGTAACCCTGGGTGAAAGGAATGTCCTAATAGAGCAAGAACTAAGAGTTCTTGACATAAGACGGCCTAGAACACCCTCAAAGAGGTTCAATTTGCTTAGGAAATTACAGGTGAATATTTTTTAAAGCTCAGCAATGTAAGAGACAACAGCTGAAGATCAGTGAGAAGTTTACCAAAGTACTACATGTGTTTCTTTTAGCCTTGATTTGAAACATGCATTGAGATCCTTTAAAATGCAGTGATTGCCAGGCTCAGGTGTTTTAATAAAATTCTTCCCCATAGGAAACCCATGGTTGGGCAGAAATATTACTAATGACCCCTGTCTTATTTGTCTCTTCTTATTTGGGTACTACCATCCAAAAGAGGCAATCCAGCCACCACAGCCTCCAGTTGGCAGCTATCTTGGATCAAGATATGAAAGCTCAAGGGCAATAATTTCTGGATGCCTCCAAATCCAAGCCTAAAGTAAAATAAATGTTAAGTGATGGAAAACATCATATCCACATCCTACAGCCCTCACTAAGGACAACACTAGGTCCCCACAGGACTTACAAGTCCCTAAAGATCAAGAGATTCTTTGGTGGAGTTTGAAGCAGAACTTAGGCTGAATAGGTATCTCAGGATCCGATCTCCAAATATATCCTTCAACGTGAAGATTGCGTAATAATCTCCAGGTCCCTCCATGCTGTCTCAAAGGGCAGCCGTTCCTTTTTTACAGCTGCTTACTATTCCACTGTGTAAATGTATCACAGTTTTGAAAAAAAATCTCATTTATATGTGGAATCTAATGAATAAAATAAACTGACAAACAAAATGGATCCAGAGACACTGAAGCATGCAACAGACCAGTGAATCTCAGAGGGAAAAGGATGGGGGAAGAGATTTAGCAAAGAACTTAGATGCATATATGCATAGCTCATGGACACAGATAATAGTAGTGCAGTGAAGGCCTGGGGAGAGGAGGGAAGCAGGGAGGAAGAGGATATTGGGGTAGGAAGGAGGGGGATTTCTGCAATATTTTCAACAATAAAGATAATTTCTTTAAAAAGTGAAGATTGCTCAGCCACAGATGTTTGTAGGATTTTGGAATATATCACGCAACTTAATTGGAAAGAACACAGCCATCCCCTGGATTCAGTTCCTTTATGTTTCTTTGTAAGTGACCTATCATGATGTCTACCTGCTCTTTCCGACACCTTTGGGAACTGCAAAGGAAGGAAGCATGCAGGCATCTGTTATAGAAAAAAAGCAGTACCTGAGTTAAATGTCAGGGCCAGAATTAAGCTGATTGGCACACATTAAAATACAACACAATGGTGTATTTGTCACCATAGCCCTCTCCTGCAGTCGGCTCATGAGGAATAATGACGGCTTACTGACACAAGCAGGGACTCAGCTGCTTGATAACATTGTCCCACTGATGATTTGAAGTGGCCCTGCAGTCGCCAGCATTTGGCTGGAAACAGCAGCCATTCTCTCTTTCAGGCAGGGTGCTGAAAACAGACCCACACCAGGCACAATGCTGTCCATTTTGAAAGTCATTCGCTGCCATGCTGCCATAATTTCCATTGTCATCCTTCCCCTACTGTGATATAATACAGCCAGGAGCGGGGCATCAAACTAATATTACAATCGAGAGCCTCAAACACAAACACCAGAGCTGAGTTTTCTGGGGAGAAGATTGCTAAGCTTCCTGCAGAGGCAGGGATGCCCCTGCAACACACCTCCGCCTGCCTTATTAAAGCAGCCCTTTGCTGGGAAAAGAACATTGCCACGGACATAATGAATTAATTTGGCATTTCCTTCAGTCTCACTCAGCATGCAGTGTGCTTCCCTAAGCATGAAAACAGCACATCTTCACAGAAACATGTCGAAAACTATGTGCCCCCTCATAGAAGAGATCAATTTGAATAGATTCAATCCCCAAGAGGGCAATGCATTATGGAAAGTTTTCAACTAAAGTCAAGACAGATTGTCCAACGAGTTCTCAAGCCCAGCACAGACCACTATCTTTTCCCATATTTCCACTTGTAAGCCTTCTCTCTTGTTCTGTCTCTTGCTATGTATACACATACATAGACATACATTTATTTGTAGCGCTTCCTCTACTGAGAACAAAGCCCTTGCTCTGTCAGCAAAAGGCTATTGCCATTGGAGTGAGAATAAAAACTGTGTGCTCTACTTAAGGGAATGGAAACATCAAGTTATTGAATGTGACTTTTGCTTGAGAGGCTGTTTTGTGATTGTTGAAAGTTAGAAAAGAGAGATGAAATAGAATAATAAAGCGAGAGAAAGAGAGAGAGATTGGTTGATTACAATGCTAGCTGGTAGGGACAGTGTTTAAAACACAGATCTGAGAGATGAAAGGCCAGACTCAGTGCAGAACAAGCCAACATGGAATTAGAGCTGAAAAGTACAATTAGCAGACTGAAGGCCAGAAGCGAGGCATTGCCAGGAAGAAGTGATAATTATAAATTGCAAAGGAGAGGCCGTAAATTCAGAAGTGATAATGTTGTGCTGCTGAGAAGGGAGGATGGAAGGAACTCCTTGAATAGAGAATCAGAGGACAAAACACACAATCCATCAACACTATGGCACATGCAGTGAAATTTCAGACAACCATGGTTTTTACTTTTTCTTTTATGCTTAGGTCAAGTGTTGCTGCCACTGAATTTCCAGGTGTGATTTTGCCTGGTGTCCATTACAGAGGCATAACTGTTAGGAAAGCAGAGAGCTAAAAATCCTCTAAGACATTAGTTTGGTTGAGTTTTGTTGTTGTTGATTTGTTGTTGTTGTTTGTTTGTTTGTGTGTGTGTGTGTTTTATTTTCCATGTCAAGAACTCATAATACCATAGACATAGCACTTACTATCACCACCCATCTCCTGATAGGTGCCTGAAAACAGTCTATTCCAAGTAATTTTCATACCAACAAAATCAGGAACCATGGCTAGGTAGCTCAGTTCTAGGTAAGAGCCCAGTTCTAATAAGCAAAGTGAATACATCAGTGGTTTCTAATAAGCAAAGTGTATACATCAGTGGTTTCCAAATGGCTGCCCATTAGATCATCCAGACAGGATGGTAAATTTCCCATTGCAGTGATATAGGACAACAGGTACAGATATTCAGCTACCTTGATCTTGGTAATTATTTTATACACACACACACACACACACACACACACACACACACACACACACAAGTACTAGAGGCCCAGTGCACGAAATCCTTACACATGGGGAGGTGGGGAAGCGGGTCCCTCAGCCTTCTTGTAGTCCAGGAGCCCTCAGGGGATGTCCAACTGCTGGTTTAGGCCTGCTCTCAGCAGTTGGACATCCCTAGAGCTACCACGGAGGTGGGAGAGACTCTTGCCACTGCCACTGCCCTCGCCAGTCATGAACCTGGCTTCTGTTTCAGTGGCACTCCCCTTGTGAGAATACACTGACCACCAGGGGAAGCTCCTGCATTGAGCGTCTGCCCCCTGGTGGTCAGTGCACGTCATAACAACTGGCTGTTCCACCATTCGGTTGATTTGCATATTAGCTTTTTATTATATAGAAAAAAATATCCATCAATCATGTTGTACACTTTATGTACATGCATATTTGTCAATTATTCCTCAGTAAAATTAAAACAAGCAAAAAGATTTAAAACAAAATTCATCAGACCAATTAAATGGAAATTTTTCTAGGGGTAAAATACAAGTTTTTTTTTTGTTGTTGTTGTTGTTATTGTTTTTTTTTTTGTTTTTTGTTGTTTTTTTTTTGAGAATCACCAGTATTGAGAAATCTCTGTGTGGTCCCATTGCCTTTTATCTGTCTCATACCACTGTATATTTCATCATGCCCATTCCTTCAAATATTAGCCAGTAGACCTTGAAAAGCTCCAATGCCAATGTGGACAACTTAGCACCAAGCCACCATCACACCTGCAGAGATACTCTTACTAAGTGCCAATGGACTCTGAAGCTAAATGATAAATAAGTCTAACAAAGGTGACTTCCGAAGTCAAAAAGTAGACTTAAGCTTACAAAAGAAATATCATTCCTGAAATAAACTTGCTTTTATGCCCTCCCACCTAACCCCTTATATCCTCTGAATACTATTGTAGGTGTCCTTTTAGGGCCAAAGATGGTCTCAGTTTTAGGAGCTGAGAAGCAGAAATTGGAACCCTACTCGTGGTTTTCTGCTCTCTGGGATCTTTGCTGTAGGTTTAACATTATCCTTTCGTGAAAAGCAACCTGCTAACTCTCAAGGTTTGCTCTGACCCCACAGGCATCTGCTTTATTCTTATGGACCCAAATAAGCATGTTTTAGTCTTAGGCTCATTATCCTTTACAGCCACACTGGAGGACTCTATGAACGCTGGGTAGAAAGTAATTTTAAAAATTCCTGGTTCGATTTTCTTTTCATATAAATTGAAACTATAAAGGCTTACTGAGCTCTCTGTTAATTCAATCACACAAAATGATACCAGGTCTATAAGGCTCTCTAAATTGTTATATATTTGCTATATAATATACTACAAAATCTATTTCTGCAGTAAAATGTTTGCCTCAATTCTTTATTAGAGCTATTTTCTTAATCCTAACTTTAAAACTGGTTTCTGAGTCTAAACTCTCCAATCTCATAAAGCTCCTAATGTAATTCCCTCCTCACCATTATCCTTATTTCTTAATTCTTATAATTCTCCTGAATTATTTTAGCATTTGTACTCTTTACAACTGTTTTAAAGAAACCCACTTGCACTGGCTCCCCAATGCATACTGAAGGAAGTTCAAGCTCCACATGCTGTCTTTCAAAATACTCTATACTCTGACTCCAACTCTAATTCCTATTCTTTTAGTTAACTCATCTCTCCCCATCCCTGAAGCATGTCATGCATGGTCATATCGGTGTGCTTTTTTTTTTTTTAATACTTACCTAAGGATAACTTTCCCATTGACTTTTAGAGAGAGTGGAAGAGACACAGAGAGAGAAACATCAAATGTGAGAGATACATCAATTGGTTGCCTCCCACATGCGCCTGACCCAGGGCCAGGGATTGAGCCCGCAACCAAGGTACATGCCCTTGACTAGAATTGAACCTGGGACCCTTCAGTCTGTGGGCCAACGTTCTGCCCATAGATAGGGCAGTATGCTAATTGTGTGTAATTCCCTTTCTAGTCAATGCTGTCTCTCTTCTCCTCTATATGAGACAGATTGGGAAAAGGCTTCCCTTTGTTTAATCATAAATCCTCAGTTCCTAATCTGAAGTCTATCCACACCATGGGCTCCAAAAATGGATTTATGGGGTGTGCATACCTCTTGAAATCATTATACAAAATTGGGTGTGCATATTGTCGGCTATAACTTTGGTAGCCTGCAATGAACCATGCCTTCCAGTATTCATGGCTGTGTGTTCTTAACTAATATAATTCAGAGGAAGTGACTTAGTGACTGCCAGACTGTTGAAGTTCAAGCAGCCACATGGAGAGGCCGAGGGGGAAGACAACTGAAAACCCCTGGTCAAAAGCCAACAGCCAGCACCAATGGTCAGCCATGTGAGGTAGGCCATCTTGGAATTTTCAGCTGCCTCAGTGTCCAGCTGACACTAGATCAAGCAGAAGAATCACCTGTCAATGCATACAATCTTGGAAACTAAAATTAAAAAAATAAATAAAACCTGCTGTTGTTTGGGGGCAGTTTGTTTCATAATAATAGAAAACAAAACATGAGATATGTGGCTGCTCCTGAGTGGGAAAAAGACCCAGATCAGATTTTCATAGGAATTCATGATATAAGACAGGATGAGTATCTTTATATGAAGAGGTTCCTGTAAAGCACTTAGTAGCTGCCATAGGATAAGTACTCAATATGTGTTTATTTGTTATTATTATTATGTGGCCAACAGTCCACTCTGGGTATTCCAAGGAAGAATTTCTGGAAGCAAGCCATCATTTTGAGAGAGAAACCAAAATAATAATAAAAAAAAAGAAACAAAAATCTGTGCAGTTTTTGTTTGAATCTGAATGGTGAGTAGATGATAAGATAAATAGTCTGGAATAAAGAATTCAAAAATAGGGTGGGGCAAAATTGGAAAAGATCACATTGGAAAGTTCAAGACTTACCTTGACTAGAAAATGTGCACTAAGATCCCCTCTTTAACCCTCCATACAAAGTACTTAACTACATCTGGACTTCCCTGAACTAATCAATTTGGAGTAAAGGCTCTAGGTCACCAAAGGATTGAAAAATGGGTGAAGATGAGGCTGACATTGGGATGGAGAAGAAGCAAGTTGTGGAAGTGCATGCATATCTGCACCTACATTTCAGTGAGGCAGTCAATGAAATCATTGCTGCTGAGAGACAAGGGATGGAGGGGTGCTGAGGAACACAGTGAAGATTCCAAAGAGTCATTGAGGGAATGGGGAACACTGCAGCCAGAAATGAGTGAAATGATGGACAAGGAGCAGGGAGGGCCCAAATGTAGCTGTAGGGCTTAGAATTAAATGTAAATCACCATTCACAAACTCTCCACAGAATCCTTTTTTGATGTAAAAATGATATTCAGTAATCTGTCTCTGGAGATGTTGGGCAGAAGCAGGTTGGCCATCTGCCAGGACTGTTTTCAGGGAGTTCAAGAGCAATCCATATGACTAGGAAAGTCCCTCCATACCCAAGGAACACTTGCTGGTTTCTTGACCTTGGGCAGATTACTTAGCTGTTCTCCTTATTTGCAGACTCAGAATGGCTTTTTTGAGGATTATATGAAAAGCATACATGTATAGCACTTTGTACAATGTTAGCCACTATTATTATTATTACTACTACTACTACTACTACTACTACTCCTCCTCTATAAACCAATGGTAGTAATATCTTTTTTTTTTTTGAAGACTGAAGAGCCATTCTTTGGAACATCTTGGGAATTTTGCAACTCTCCTTTATCATATATACTTGAAGATTGTTCATTTAAAATGGAAATATACATCTCTATGCTTATGTATTTGTATAGTTATTTATTTCTTTTCTTTTTCTTTTTCTATTAATGTGTTACATGTATACATATCTTCCCATTGTCTCCCTCCCCCTGCCTGGAATAACCCCCCTATTTGTATAGTTATTTAGATGTCATCATCTAAAGCTAACTGGAATCTGTTGTCAAAACTTATGTCTCACTGTACACATTCATTCTTGGGCTTCCCAGACACACTGACAAAAAGTCAAATTCTAGTACTGATTTTCCCAAATCAATCAATGGTGTTACTTTTTCTTTGGGGGATAAAGTGACACTACACACACACACACACACACACACACACACACACACACAAACCTGGTTGCCTCTGTTTCTCTGGGAAGTTCTGACTAATACACAAGATATTTCCAATATTCTCCTGAAGGGCTACATGAGACAAGCTTATGTAATTGAGACTTGACAGGTATCAATATATAGTATGCTCTTGGCCACAGATTTTTTTTTACTGTGAATTTATGAAAATATGCCTCAAAAAGCATTTGGAGATAATAAAGGCATTAAATCAAACTGGATGCCCTTTGAGTTTCTGAAGTTTAATCTTCTATGGTAGTACTATTCTGCCTATCAGATTGTGGAATGCATCACCTGTAGAATGATAGTCTCAGGTTCTTGTAGTATCTACATTTTGCCCAAGGCTTTTTCTAAGCATAGCAAAATCTGCTATCTCAGAGATAATATTCTTTCCACATCACCCATATCTGAGGGCCTTTGGGTTCCATGCTAGCTCACATTCTTTCTATATTTCAGGTAGTACAACCCTCTGTATTATTTTTTCAGAAAGGTTTTGTCATAAATATTCAGGAAACATTTGCCTGGGAGACAAATGCAACGAACACTATGCTGTAGGTAGAAGTGTTGCTTATTCATTTTTCCTATTCCATTTCAGATAACAACGGCTTTCCGTCTATCTTTTACATGAATATTCCTGGACCTCTGGAACACGAAAAAAATCACTAAAAACAAAACTTAATGTTTATCTAATTCTAAGTCCTCATTTTGCTTTGGTTTGATGATAGACTTATTTTTCACTGTATTTCTTCTCACTTTCTTCTGTCCTTCCCTGTATATTTACTATTATTGTTCTTTGAGAGTTTCCATTCCCAAGCTTAATTTTACCTTCTTTTTCCTTTTCTTATACCTCTTTTGTGCTAGACTAGAAATACCATTTCATTTTTAAAATATGTTTTGTTGATTTTAGAGAGGGAGGAAGGAAGAGGGAGAAAGAGAAATATGGATGAGGAACATTGACAGGTTTCCTCCTGCATGTCCCCTACTGGGGATCAAGCCTGCAACCCGGGCATGTGCCCTGACAGGGAATTGAACCAGTGGCATCTCCATGCACAACATGATGTTCAAACAACTGAGCCACACTGGCCAGGGCTCATCCCATTCTTTTTTAATTCAGCTTATGTCCACTGAAGCTCTTTTTCCTCATTGAGAAAATACCTCTTCAAATTTATATTCCCCAATAATTTTATTCTCCACCCCTAATACAATGGTTGCTTATACCTTTCATTGTGGTCTTTCTCTTAGTAGTTGAGAAAATTATGAAAAGTCAGCTGAACAATGATCATTTCTGGCTATTCATTATATTTGTCCTAATTAATAATCATAGGATATATGAATACCACATAATATGGTACATTTCTAGTTGTAGGAACTCCAAGTCTTACTCTAACTGCTCTGCCTTCATTTGTTCCTATGCAAAGGAAGTTTTCTAACAATAATAATATGTGCCTCAAAGGACTGGTGCTATGATTACATAAGATTGGCATACTAAAGCATGTTATAAACTATGAAGGTGATAATGTAAAGGTTGGTGTCCAGTCATCCAGCTATATATTTATGCAGAAACTTCCTGTGGATTAAAAATTAAATTAAAAACACTGCCTAAACAGCACACAATTAACAAACTTAGGTTCAATTGTGCTACATTCTTTCTGTCACCAAGAAACTAATTAGTATATAATCACATACTTCCTGCCCAGTAAACATACAAGTCCCAGAGGAACAAATGATTTGTATCATGAATCACTGGCCACTGCTTACTGGTAATTATCATATAAATGAGGTGCTGCAAGTTGACCTCTGATTCCCTAGTCCTTTTCCAAGACAGCAAAGATACACCAGTTATGCAAAAACTTGACAAAATTTAAATTACTTTTCTAGCCTCGCCTTTTGGATATTCTTTATTTTGAAAAAAAAAAATCACCATCCCAATAAAAAAAAAAAACTATCAGAACAGATTCTAAAATACCATTGTATGCCGAAACCGGTTTGGCTCAGTGGATAGAGCGTCAGCCTGTGGACTAAAAGGTCCCAGGTTCGATTCCCGTCAAGGGCATGTACATTGGTTGCAGGCGCATCCCCAGTAAGGGGCGTGCAGGAGGCGGCTGATCGATGTCTCTCTCTCATCGATGTTTCTAACTTTCTATCTCTCTCCCTTCCTCTCTGTGAAAAATCAATAAAATATATTAAAAAATTAAAATAAAATAAAATAAAATACCATTGTATGTTTAGAAATGGCTCCCACAATTTAAAAAAATTTGTAATAAAGTTCTGAAAGTAATCATGCACATTAGTTATAATATGGAAGTGACTGTATTTGAGCCTTTCTTGAGAGGTCCACGAGTCAAAGTTTAAAGGAAGAAACCCAACTCCATCCCTGATTAGCTATATGAATTTTGTTAGTCACCTTACTTATCTCACCCATAGATTCTTCCTTGCTACAATTAAGCAATTAAATCAAGTGATTTTAGGGTTATTTCTTGCCCTTACTTTTCTTAATGCTGAATCTTCAAGAAAGAAATATGCATGTAATATGCCTTAAATATTGCTCACCACTAATTCCCCAATACTTAGAACAAATGTATATTCCATCAGGAAATACCCCCAGCAGTGTTTCTCAACAGGAGCTGACACTGGAGTCACCTTGGAGCTTTTAAACACTGTTGCTGGGGCTCCAACCCAGAGAGTGGGAATTAATTGGTCTGGATGGAGCCTGGACAATAAGTATTGCAGAAGTCTAATGTGCAGCCAAGATTAAGAAGCACTTGTTAATTACTGCATGCTTTTTGGATATGTGCATTTCCTCTTCTTTTCCTTCCTCATTTGAAGAAGCTAAATGATCTCTCTGAGGCTGCCTTGTCATTAAAAACATGGAGAACCTGACCTTCCCTGCATGACTGTGGAAACCCTGAGTGAGAGGAGAGCAGTGAAGATTCCTGGCAGGGCTCACAGGAGAGAGAGATGCAAGAGTCGTTTATTTATTTCCTCCCACTTCCAAGGCCCCCAAAGACCTGGGCCTCCCTCCACTCTTTGTCAAATATTAGAATATCACTATAAGAACTTAAATAAATTTTCTAAAGTAGAATTTTCTAAACTATTTAATCAACACAATAGAAACACAGTGATGGCAGGGACCTTGTCACCATTAATTCCCCAATACTCAGAACAAATATTTATTAGATGAGAAGATGTTTGTTCAATGTTTCAATAAGCCCTTTGTCTTTGTTCCTGCTACCCCACCCCCGCCCCCTGTATACACACACACTTCACCATTCACCATCTTTTCCTAACTCTGATTTTAATTGATGTAATGGGTCTGAGTTTCATGAACCACTTTTTTTTTTTTTTTGCTTGCCTTCAATGTAGTGTCTTTGCTCCTTATAACCAGAGACACTATTCTACAGATAGGGTCATAGAGATAGTCTCACATAGAAAGTGTCAATCAAAATACTGGTTGGGTGTACAAATAAATGGGCTCTCATTTTCTCATGCATGAGTTTAAAATATGATGAGAAATGTCAGGAAATGACAGAATTAGAGAAAACATATCTAAAAAGCTGACTTTCTAGGTGTGCCAAGTCAGGTGAAGCTTGGTTTTGTAGTCCCTACGGAGGTCCTCCAGCCAACTCCAGGAAGGGCCCAAATCATTGAAAAGATAAAGACAAAAATTTTAATCAGACTAAGCCTCCAAAAGATGAGTCTTTGCGTATAGTGTTTGCCAGCCCCGTCCTTGATTTCAGAGATTATTATGTGAAGAAACGGCAGGGCCAGAAATAGAAGAAAAGAACAATATCCTATCAGTCAATGTTCCTAGTCAATCAGAATAACTCATGTGTTTTCTCTTTTAAGAGGAGAATGTGGAATGGAGTATGGTTGAAGCCTGAAGTGATCAGTGAATAGGGGTGGGGGAGTGGGAGACAAATTGTTAATGCTCCAGTCTTCCCATCCATCACCTCCAATATAATAACAGTGTCTACTTCATCATTTTGTTCATACAGTCAAATATTCACTGGAGCCTTTGACCAGGCATCTTCAACTACCCTGCCTGATTACTGAACAAGTAAGGCTGTCTTTGGCATTCGCTCCCAGTGCTCACTGATGACTTGAGATTCCAAGGAGGTTATAAAATACTTAACAGTGGGTAAGATCACTGAATTGTCTCTCATGCCACTCTGATGTTCCTTTACAAATCAGTACAGCACAAAATAGTGTTTATCCTGACCAATCGTGTCTGAAAATTACAGAGTGAATAATCATTCGTGATTATGGAAACATCAAGGGGGCTTCATCTTCGTGCCGCTTTGTGTAGGCTGTTTTCTGAACTCCCCATGTTCACAAGTGTAGAATGAACAGGAGGAAAATATTCAGACCAAACCATCGCTTTAGAAAAGCATAACTCTTTTTAAAGGTAGGGTAAGTAAGTCAGTGTTCTTCTTAAAGAAACTGACCTGCCAGTCCTGAGAACTCCTCGACAAGGACTGTGGGAGAGAAGGAGTGAGTGAGACTTTTCCCAGGGGAGACTAAGGTGATGCATTCACCTTGAGGAGAGCCATGTGTTCACTAGGCCCACTGGGGAAATACTTAGTGAACTTGAGCAGCAATTTTCTAAATGAATGGTAATTTCCTTAATGAATCTTCTCCCCGAAACCTTTGTAAGGATATAATTATGTGTAATTTCAGAGACAGAAATAAGCCTGAAGGAGCCAGAAATGACTTGCCCACAGCCACACCATGAACTTTGGAGATTCATAGCTGTTTCTTACTCCAGTAGACTACAGTCTTAGATGAATCAGTAGATCAACTGCCACATGCTTGCTTCCAGAACCATCCAAGTTATTAACAAAAGCCTGGCTGATGCAGTCACGTTTTTTTTCTGACTTTTACATACTGCTGTTGGTTATTCAGAAATGTTGAATAATCAAGAGAAATGCACTTTTTAACTTCTCAAAATGAGACTAAATCATATTCTACTCAAAAGAGAATTCACTGAATATTTTGATTTCAAAGGAATATTAGAAAGGTTTCATTTTCTTTGCTCCTTACATATTTTTAATAGCATACAGGTTAAAAAGCAGTAAAAACCGTTTCCTTGGAAGTATTTTTTTTTTTGTTTCTCTATGGAGTAGGGTCAGATTCCTTCCTACGGCTTCATCTTTTTACATTAGCTCTACCTAATACCTGCAATGCTGAGAACAAGAGTTAAGTGAATCTCTTATAAGCATGAGAAGCAGAATTTTGCAAGAGGAAGTGAATCACAAAATCCTGGGTTCAAATCCCAGTTTGGCCACTACACGATATTGCACTGTATTTTGTCATCCCTTCATAAAATGGAGAGAATGATATCCGCCTGATGGTTGCTGTGCACATTAGAGATGACTGTTGTACACAGTGCCTGAACCATCAAAGCTTCTCTAACTTGTGGGCCCTCTCTTCCCCTCAAAATTTTAATCAGTCCCAATCCCAGTATAAACCCAAGTGGTTTTAATTTTGTAGAGATGTTAGAAAACTTAGCCAACGGCACTACAACAGCAATGTGAACAAGAATGCCAACCCAGATAACAACCAGAAGGTGGTTGGGTACAAGGAGAATGGAATTACCTGCACCTGATCATTTTCATGCAACCTCAAGCAAGTTCCTCTCTATGTCAGTTTCTTCATCCATGAAAAGCAGTTAAAATTGTATTTTCTATTCTGACTTCACATATTTGCTGGAAAGAATAAAGTGATGTGCTTAGTAAGTGATGCAAGTATGAAATATAATTTTTAAGGTATAATTCTTAGAACAGTACCAGGTACATTGTGAATGCTCTATAGTCACCCTTATTATTACTAATGTATTATTTTTCACTGTTGTATCTCAATGCCTGGGACACTGCTGGTCACACAGACAACATTCAGTAACCATGTGTTGAGTGGGTGATTGAATAAATAAAATGAATGGAGATGTCTACCAGGTCCAGTAATCACATTTTCTCATTTAAAGGTGGAAAATTCATCTGATTCTATTTTCCATGGCCTAGAAGATCCACTGTCTTATTGACTTAGAACCAAAAGAGAAACCACTGTGTATGGGAATTACATATAGACAGGTCTGACCATTTCCTAAAATTCTTAAAATGTATTCAGAAAGCAAAAAATGTGCCCTAACCTTGAAAACTCAGAGGAAAACCAATTTCAAATAAAAGAAAAACTTTAGACCCTTCACCTCCCAGGAGCTAGCTGGGGCTGGCACAGGGAGGCTTCTCTACCACACCATCACCCCAAAGGATGCCCAACATGATTTGGGAGATCAACGTGGCATTTCCAAGGACAATATGCCTCTGCAGCAGCACTCAGGGAATTGGCATGTACTGGTTTATGTTTGTAATGATGGAGGGAGAGGAGAGGGATGAAGCATCCACCCAAACTAAGTCTACACTTAGTTTTCCTTCCTGTTCTCAAGAAGAAGCCTCTGTGGCAATACTTTTTAGTCCTCCATGTTCCATGTCTGACTTTGAATACATCCCCATGGATCCCAGACACAAAAACAATCCAACCAGAAATAAATACCACCATTCTCTTCTCCCACAAGCAAGGTCCTGGTAGCAACCCCCATCCCAGCTTCCTCCAGGCTAGCTCCACCCAGGCAGCAAACCGAACTCAACGCATTCTCCAAGTTTAAATGGCGACAGATGCATGCTTATAAGCACAGAAGAGAAGAAAATTAAATATATCCTTTGTAAATAATATTTTATATTACCCCCACCCCAATAGGATGAATAGGATGCTCCTTGCAATTTATTTATTTTTTTAAAATATATTTTATTGATTTTTTACAGAGAGGAAGGGAGAGAGATAGAAAGTCAGAAACATCGATGAGAGAGAGACATCGATCAGCCGCCTCCTGCACGCCCCACAGTGGAGATGTGCCCGCAAGCAAGGTACATGCCCGCAACCGGAATCGAACCTGGGACCTTTCAGTCCGCAGGCCGATGCTCTATCCACTGAGCCAAACCGGTCTCGGCTGCAATTTATTTTTATTTTTATTTTTATTTTTTGTATTGAAAAGGATTTGGCCCTGGAATCAGGGAGGAAATAGAACTTAATCTAAATCTTTGTAATATTAAAAAACAAAACAAACAAACAAACAAAAAACTAAAAGCAGGGTCCCATCACAAATATAAGCCACTCCCTGTTGTAGCTCCCCCGGAGAGAGAACGATATTACAATCTAAATAAGCTCAGGTTTGTGCCCACCTTTATGTTCAGCTGCCGCAGAAAACTCATTAAGCTGTGTTTCAAAATTATTTCCACCTGAAACTTTTGTTTTTTCAAAAACGTATTTCCAGTTCTTACAATGGAGAATCAGGCAGCAATTCACCTCTACGGGAAACCAGCCCTGGCCTCGCCATAACTCAGGGCGATAGCACTTGCACAAAGGCTGGAACCCTCCGCTGAGCGCTTTTCCAGTCCATAACAGTGACATGCGGAAGGATGGCACAATTACGGGCCCGCCGCGTGATGGCAAGCGCCCCGTCGCCTCTGCAGTTTCATTATTTGGATTAACGGGAAGAGACTTCAGGTGGAGGGTGACCCCACTGAGCCGAGCCTAGAAAATCAGTCTTATCTGTCTTTCCCATCGTGGCTTGTTTCATGGCCACAAGCAAATCACTCGCCTCACCTGCTCCTGCCCCAGTTTCTCCTAACTGCAAAGAGGGCGGAATGGTACAGCATCCGTGGTCAGCCATGATTCCAGAGCTGTATTGACTGTCGAATGCTCCATGTGTGACATAATTAACAGACGAAAAGATGTGAACTACGCAGATCCTTGTAACAGGGACAATTTTGGGTGAACTGAGGCAGAACCAAATCACCTAGGCATTCTCCCAGTCACACTTGGTTCCTGCCACCTACCATCTCCACCTTCCTCCCTTTCCCCCTCCCTCCCTCCCTCCTTTTCTTCCTTCCTTCTGGTGAATACTTAAAGAATTTTTATAAAGATGGTTACGGTTCTAGCGCTAGTTCTGCCACTAACAAGTTGCACAAACTCAGGTGACTGACTTAACCTACCCCAGGCTTGGCTTGCTCCTCTGTGAATGTTTTTTAAAAAAAATCCTTACCCTTTCTTCCAGAGTTTTTGAGATAACTATATAACATTATATGAGTACATATGAAAGTAATTAAAACTGAAGGATTATGAAAATGTACAAGCGATAACAGGTGACTAACCAACATGCCAGAGAGCACCTTGATCTCTCTCTCTCTTGATTGTGATGTTACAAGAACTCAGCTTCTCCTTTGCGAGCCACAAAATACCAGCACATGAAAAATGATTCTGCCCTTTCGAAACCGCTCCTGCCTCAAAACCCGTAAGCAAGAATGTGTGTTTTCTTTCGCCTCCCACCAAATGCATAATAAAATAAAGTTCAGGCTCTGGAGAATATGCGGTTATCAAAAATCAAAATGAAAACTCAAAGGAAAATGAAAGAAACAGCAACACTTCCCGTCAGCAGATGAATACGTCTTTGAGAGATCAGAGCTGGGACCCACTGTGTGGAGGAGAAACATTCTAGCAGGCATTGTTCTCAGTAAACAAGAAAGCAGATGCCACCCCACATTTTGTAAAATATTTATGACTCCACCACACACTCTTTTGGGGGAACAAATTGATGACTCTTCTACCCAACACAATCACCTGGGGTGTGCCAAGCACAGCCTCCATCAATCACGCTGACATGATTTGTTCCCACTGCATTCAGAGGCTGCCTCCCCTTCAATCCAACGTCCAAGATGGAAAGGGGAGAGAAGATGGAGTAGCCAAGGCTTATTTCGTCAGGCTTTTTTCTTTTCCCAATGCCAAGAGTTATAGCATTTGGGAGTATTGCTCGATACGGAAGTGTTTTGTCTTCTTCAAATTGGCCAAACAAATGAGAGACAGCATGAATCCCATTTCAGTCAACAACCATCTATCTCATATTTATACCTATGCACATGAACTGCGTCACAAGGTAAAAATCAGGACCCATATTGCCTAAAACTGGATTAACAATGGGAATCCACGTGGACAGTGGATGGAAGTGACTAGTGCCGAAATCAACTTGGGCACACAACCTGATTGGAATTAGCTCTATAGGTTACAGAGGACTGTATGTTTATTGAGCATCTATTGAGGGCCAGCAATGCAACATACAAGATATTTCCTTCCCCTAAAGGGGACCTCAGACACAAGTAAGCAAGTGATTGAAATGCACAGTTCCTCCATGATTGTACTCCAAATGTATCTCATTACTTCCTCTTTGATATCCTCTATTCCAACCATCTTGAAATAGTCACTTTGCACAACTTGCATTCTTCTGCCTTTCCCCAAGCTATACCCTCCTCCCAAGCATCCCTCACTTCCTTTCTGTCAAAGTTTTATGCATTTTGAAATCCCTGTTCACACACCACCTCCTCCACATGATCAACCTAGATTTCCCATCCCTGATTATAACCAGTCTCTTCTGTTGCCTTTCAATATCACATACAGTACTTGTATTCTTAATAATCATTCTTACCTCAATCTAAGTTTCTAGACTTAATTCTGGGGATTCTCATCTCCTGAATTAATCATCTATCTGTGGAGAGCAGATACCATGTCTTACTCAACTTTGTTCACTCTCCACATCTAATAGGTAAGAGAACATTATGCTTAATAAGGGAGATAACACAGGTTCAGTTGGATAAATTTTACTCAAAGATATAACCCTTATTTAGGGAAGACCCCATGGTATATTAATTAATACCATTGTGTTGATTCTTCCTCTAGCTCAGTGGTTCTCAACCTTCCTAAGGCTGCGACCCTACATACAGTTCCTCATGTGGTGGTGACTGCCAACCATGAAATTTTGCTACTGTTATGCATCGTGATGTAAATATCTGCATTTCCCGATGGTCTTAGGCGACCCCTGTGAAAGGGTTGTTCGACCCCCAAAGGGGTCGCGACCCACAGGTTGAGAACTGCTGCTCTAGCTAGTTACATGATTTGGTTTCAATTCTAGGAAAGTACTATGAAGGACTAACAGATATGATCCCACACATCCTCTGTCATCATAGGCATCATCATGAAGAATTACCCTTTGGGGAGCCTGACCCTACTACTGTCTGCCCTGTCACAGCCTTCTCTAAGACTGAGACTCCAAGCCACCCACCATTGTTTATTCCCAGCTCCAATAACCTCAACTGTCAAAATTCTTCTTGCTCAAAGATCTTCACACTTAGATATTTTTTTCACCTTGTCAGTACAAATGTTTGCTCATCAAAACACTGGATGCCTTGTTAATAGTGTTTCATGCTTTGAATTTTCTCTTCTTCAGGGCAAAAAAAAAAAAAAGGAGAGGGGCTCAGCATCCTCCAAATGGGCTTTCTACTCCGTGTTTCACTTTAGGATGTGTGGTTTATGTGTCATGTGAAAAATCTATGCAATAAAAAGAGACGGGGGAAAAAAACACTCACTGGAGGCAAGAAAACCTAAGTACAAAATTGACCACCTAAAACCAGTCATCTAGTGGTAGGCTTTATGGCTAAAAATATTGTACGAAAACATGACAATTATAAAGTGTTATGGGGGGGAGGAGACAGAAATTGAGGACTGAAATTGCAGAAAGGCAGAAAGATCTGCAAAATAAGTTCTTCTCAATATAACACTCCCAGCAGAGAGAGAATTAAACCTCAGATGTGAGAAAGCACTCTCAAACTATTTTTATTCATTAAATAACCTACATTCTGTGATGTGCAACTGTCACAATTCCTTTGAACATATACATGAAATATTAAATGGTAATGGAACTGCATTCATTATAACCAGAGACACAAGATCACTAGGCCAGAAAACCTGGGTGGTGGTCCAAATGATTGAAACATTCAATATTTTTTCTTATAGGAAATTGTGTTGCTTATAAACTGCTCTCCATTGTAATGGCAGAAACATATGCATAGGTACATACTCATTCTAAAGATGAAAAGAAATTGAAGGAATTATATTATTTACTCACTGACTAGACAAAAATAAATGTCATTATTTAAAATTATCAGTAGTTCCTCAATAAATACCAAATGGTAATGTCCATAGTAGGTGATATCAATTTGCAGATTAATCCATAAGGGTCTTCTATACCAATTTACCTGTTACTAAAGCTAAAAATATATTAAATTTGGATGTTGTGTTTTGTTTTGTTTTAATAACTCAGAAGAAAACAATAAGATTCTTCAGTTTCCATAGTCTCAGATTTCTACTCTGTTTTCACAGTCCCTGGGATCATTATTTCCTGGCCAGAATTCTGGCTCTGTTGTATGGTAGCTGTGTGACTGGGCAAGTTGCCTAACTTCTCTGTGTAAATTTTCTCATGTATAAAATGGGGGTAAACATAGCATTTACCTCATTAGATTTTCATGAAAATTAAAATAAGTCATGTGAACTGATTAGAAGAGGGGCAGAAATGTAATATGTATTTAGTAGTGTTGGCTGATTCTGTAGGGGAGGATGGGACAAAGTGACCAGATTGGTTAACACTTTCCTATTGTGGTTTCATAATTATTAAAGTCTTAAGAGAGTACAGACCCTTAAATGTCCTTTCCCTTGCTCCATGGTAGCCAATGCCATATTTTAACTATAATATTTACACTAAAGTGTCCACTTGTAATTTTCAAGAAAAGAAAGTAATCCCACTGCTACTGTATCTCAAGATGTAAAATAAAACCCAAATCCAACAATGTTTTGAGACACTAAAGCCATCCACAAATGGGATGATAACAAGATAATAAAGGATTTAGGAAAGGTTCCTAACCTTTGAAGTTGACATCAAGGAAAACAAGAGTGCCCTTTCCTCAACAGGTCCCTGAGCAGCTTGAGTGACTGGCCCATGGGTCCAAGCAGGGAGATAGTTCTGGAGTTGCCAGTTGCTCCTCTTCACTATTCACCATCACATTAAGATTTTCTTACTGAAGGCAATTGTGATCATATGGAAACTATATCCTATCCTATGTGATAGAATAAAATGTGTCATGTCTACAAAAATATGGACTCATAAATACTCATTTTATAGTTCCTTTCATTTTAGCATTCATCGACAAAAACAAAAATAAAACCCAACTAACCTTCTGTCATTATACTAACCGAGGCATACATTTCCACAAGGTTCACAAGACAGCAATACTAACATTAAATAGTCCCAGGAGAGTGATACAAACTTTTCTTAAGGTTATCTTTGTTAAATTGTTTGTAAGTTAGAAAAGCAATGTGTATAATTTTAAAATTGGAAGCAGAAAAGCAAATAGAAAAAAGAAAAAGTTAATAAATAACCTCCAGCCATCTTCATTCTTACCTCTTCAAAAGAAGCAACCAAATTAAACATCTGCTGAATAGTCTTTCACAAGCTCATTAAAAATATACAAATGTATAGAAGATATTGGCTTTTGTTTTACAAAAATGAACTTATAATATACACATTGCTATGAAACTCATTTTTCTCACCTAATAAGACATGATGGATAACCTTCTCTAACATTACATGTATTTTAATATAACTACATACTACTCTATATCAGCAATTTTCAATCTTTTTTAGCTAATGGCATACATAAACTAATTACTAAAATTCTGTGGCACACCAAAAACTATCAGACAAAAAAAAATAGGTATAATTTTGATTAATTCATGCCAGACAGCTATTATGTTGACTGTTATCTTTTTGTTGTTGTTTGACAATCTAAGGGAAAAGAGATCATATCCCTGACTAAGTAGTCATGTATTGCATGTTTTAAAAATGCTTGCAGCACACTGGTTGAGAATCACTGTTCTATATTATAGATGTCTCATAAATTATTCTCCTATCTATTCATATTCAGTTTTTTCCCAGTGATTTTTTTTAACCACAACAAAAAAGCTGGATCTTTATGTGCTGATATTTTCAAATGAGGGATTGCTGAGAAAAGGAAAGTTGTATTTGTATTTCAGTATGTATTGCCAGACTACTCCCTCCAGTAATGGATGAGTGTCCTTGCCTTCTACCATTTCTGTTAGAACTGGCATTATCATTTCTTTTGCTGTTTGCTATTCAGATGGATGATAAAGATACCTCATTCTTATTTAAATTTCTATGTCCCAAATGAATTTTTAGTGTCCTTATTACTATTTAACAACATTTTATCCTATTTTTCTAAATCAGTGTTGTTCAACCCCCTCACTATTAATATTTTGGGTCATATTCTTGCTTGTTGTTGAGGTCTGTCTTGTGCATTGTAAAGTGTTTAGCAGCATCCCTGGCCTCTATCCACCAGCTGCCAATAACACCACCAATCCCATTTTTGACAACCAAAATGTCTCCAGACATTGACAGAGTCGTCCTAGCTGAGAACCTCAATGCTAAATGCTTAAGTTAGACAGATTGTGATTTTTAAACGTACTTATTAAATGTTTTAAAATGTATTTTTATTGATTTCAGAGAGGAAGAGAGAGGAAGGGAGAGGAAGAGAAAGGGAGAGGCAGAGAGAGGCAGAAATATCAATGATGAGAAAGAATCATTGATCAGCTGCCTCCTGCACACCCCCTACTGGGGATTGAGGCCATAACCTGGGCATGTGCCCTGACCAGGAAGGGAACTGTGACCTCCTGGTTCATAGGTTGATACTCAACAACTGAGCCACACCAGCAAGGTCCTAATCATTACATTTAATAAACAACAAGAGATCAGAAATGATTTCTAAGACATTTTTTCGTGATTGATAAATTTCAAAACCTCCTCCATCATCCTATCTAATAAAAGAGTAATATGCAAATTTACCATCACTCCAACACAGAAGATGGCTGCCTCCAAGTGGTCAAAGATGGCTGTCCCCATGTGGACACAAGATGACCACCACGAGATGGCCAGCAGGGGAGGGCAGTTGGGACAGACCAGGCATGCAAGGGAGGGCAGTTGTGAGTGATTAGGCCAGCAGAGGAAGGCAGTTGGGAGGGACCAGGCCTGCAAGGGAGAGCAGTTGGGAGTGACCAGGCTGGCAGAGGATGGAAGTTGGGGGCGACTGGGTCTGCAGGGAAGGGCAGTTGTGGGGGACCCAGGCCTGCAAGGGAGGGCAGTTGTGAGTGATTAGGCCAGCAGGGGAAGGCAGTTGTGGGGGACCAGGCCTGCAGGAGAGGGCAGTTAGGGGCAAACAGGCCAGCAAGGGAGCAATTAGGCATCAATAGGCTGACAGGGGAATGGTTAGGGGGTGATCAGGCTGGCAAGCAGAAGCGGTTGGGGGCAATCAGGAAGGCAGGCAGGCAGGCGAGCAGTTGGGAGCCAGCAGTCCTGGATTGTGAGAGGAATTAAAGTGGGCATTCAGGCATCCCTTGAGGGTTCCCAGATTGGAAAGGGAGCAGGCTGGGCTCAGGGATACACCCACCTGTGCCGAATTTTGTGCACCAGGTCTCTAGTCTAAAAATATGAGTGAACAAAGCATGAACACCTCTTTAGGCACATATTTAATTTAACAGCAGCAAGAGTGAAAGCAGAACCTTCTGAAAGACTGAAGGAAATTATTGAAACCTTCAGCACAATAACTACTGTAATTTCAAAGTCAATAGCAGCTTTTTCATTTCTTTCTAACTCCCTGTTTATAAGTTGTGAACAGGTAAAGATAAAAAGAGTTGTTAAATATTTAAGTATCTATTCACTGTGCCAAAATCTCAAGTGAGGCCATTCCTTTGAATATTTCTTTTGATTATTACAGTATTTTGATTCACTTGGATATCCTAATCCAAAATAGACAAATGCTTTTTCTAGAACTTCCTATAATTGGCAAAAGACTTTCTCTTTTGTTAGGAAATGGGGTTCCAAAGTATTTTTTGCCATTTTAATTCTCTTAGACCAAAAATACACATATTAGTTTTCTCAAGAAAAAAATAAAGGAATAATCTAATAGCTTTTAGTACTGAGCAGTTTTTCCCACCTGCAGAAGAGAAACATACCAAGAACAAAAGAAAAAGTTTTAAAAGTTTAATTGAAAGTCAATATCAAAAAGCAAGAACTACTGTAACAATTTACCTTCATCTAGTCTTACAAATAGGTTGAATGCTGCCTTATTTATAACAGTGATAACACAAAGCACATAGAGAGACACATAGCAAGTTCTTTGCAAAGAAACTGACCTTTAACAATTTTTTCCAGAAGTAATTTTTTGGTTTTAATTAGAGGTCAATATTCCCTTCTGATGAATTCATAAATAATAATAAAACAGCGACCAGCCACTCCCCACAGGCTCCAAGGTCCCAATTCTCTACAACAGCAAAGGGGATGGTTTTAAACAGGCAAAATGCCAGTCATGAGATCTATGTGACTATTGATAAAATACTGACAACAGCACTACCACAAGTCAATCAACAATGCAAAGAGCTGACCGAAACAGAAACTGGGAACCCCACCCTCCTTTGCAGGACATGGGCTTTTGTGATAGATTCGCATGGCCTGACAAAAACTCTGCATTGTGACAGCACAGGCTTCCAGCACATGCCACCCTTACCTAAGTCCATTTTTAAATTTTAAATTTTGGGGCTTAAAACTATTCACAAAGATTTTATTGAAAGAGAAAATTAGAGCTTCTTACCCAGGGTTATGACCATCTTCTAGCCTTGGTTTCCAAACAGAATTTTTTTTTCAAAATTCTTAAAAATGTGTTACATGAACAGTTTGTGTCATATGAATTGATGAGTCAATTAATAGCTTATATTTTCATCATGTTTCAGCTCATTACCAGCTATTTCAGGTAGCTATGTTTAATTATTAGAGTCCAAAAATTAATTGAGAAATGAAACTTAATGCTAATTGGTTTCCTATTATATGCATTAAAAATCTGTATAAATCACTAGATTAAATAACAAGCAATTGGTGGTGTTCTTCCAATTACAGCACCTCCAGCAAAAAATCCATTATATAGAAGCAAGTTGAATTATGGTTGACTTATTAATGAATTTGGTGCAGTGTATAATGAGGTTGAGGATATTGAATCTACTTAAATTCATTTAAATAAGCAGAGTTCAGAGACTTTTTAAAAATTAAGCTAAACTTTTAGCTAAGAGAACTCAAAATCAAAAATGTGGAGAAGGGAGTAATCAGACAAGGCAAGGCCAGCCAGCCCACAATATACTTGAGACAATCACAGAGCTTTGGGAAATAGCTTACCTCACCACAGCTACCTCCCGGCGTCTACATTGAGGAGTGCTTATCTCTGTCCAACACAATTGGGAGTCTGATGCAATCATTCTAAAGTGGTGGACCAAAATGAAGAGACCAGACAGGCTCCTAGAGATTTAGACATTTTCTTAAGGGAGAATTGATCATTTGTGGCCAACTTTACTCTTTCCATCTCTAATATCTATAATCCAGTCCTAAGGAAAACACCAAGTGTTGTTCTTGTGATGAAAACAGGTATTAAACAGATTAATATTACTTGTTTCTAAGAAAAGTTATCATTACCAGATTATCCACTGTGGTCTATTTATGAATATTGAAATGATTTCTTAATGTACTTTATTATAAAGAGAAATAGTGATATGTTGAAAAATTGTACGTAAGTTGCATGTCAAGTAAAGTCATGGAGAAAGATGAACATTGACACTACAGTTGTTTTTGTTAGTTCCAGACTTAATTAATTAAGTTGGATTTTAATCACAAGTATGTAATTCTGAATCTCATCCATCTACATATTAGCCTTTGTATGATTTACATAATTGTGAGAAATTAATTGTGTAATTAATTTTTAATGCCGTATACCTCTAAGAGCACATAAATTTCCTGGGGCCACAAACTTCTCTGACTCATTTATGGCATTATTGCTAGCACCAAGCACAGTGCCAGCACATAGTAGGAACTTGGTGAGTTCATATTCTCCAGTCAAGATAGAAATTAGCAGGATGGAAAAAAACAAATGATCCAATTGTATCCTGTCTACAAGAGATGCATGTGAGATCCAAAGATATAAACATGTTGGGAGTGAAACCATGTAAAAAGATATTCCATGCATAGTAACCTAAAAAGAGCCAGGTTAGCTATAATAGCATCAGATAAAGTAGACTGCAAATTACAAAGTTTACAAGAAACAAAGAACATTAGAATCCATACAGAACATCAAAATATATGAAGCAAAAACTGACAGAATTGAAGGGAGAACAGGGCAGTTCAACAAAAGAAGTTGGAGACATCAATACCTTACTCACAATAATGGATAGAACGTCCAGGCAAAGAAAACTAAGGAAATAGAAGACTTACACAGCAAAATGACATACCAAGACCACTCTACCCGACAGCAACATAATACACATTCTCTCAAATGTACATGGGACATTTTCTAGGATATGCCATATGTTAGCCCACAAATTAAGTCTCAATAGGTAGATAATAAGATTCTGGATGCAATTTCCAATGTGGAAGAGGTGGTTTCCCCCACTGCCAATTTTCAGACACCAGCTGGGTGTCTTACAATTCAACTCAATTCTGATACTATCTTCCCAGAGATAGCATCAGATTCCACAAACTCCATTAGTCCTATAAAACTGCTCCCCACTCCCATCGTCAGAAGCCAATCAAAAGCCCAAGTTGTCACTGTGCTCCTGACCAATCAGCTACAGATCCGAGGTTTTTAACAACCCCCTCATTGGGTTTAATTAATTTGCTAGAACAGCTCACAGATCTCAAAAAAATGTTTTACTCTCTAAATCACTGGTTTATTATGTAAGGCTATAACTCGTGATAGCCAGATGGAAGAGATGCATTGGACAAGGTATGAAGAAAGGCAGAGAGCTTCTATGTCCTTTCTGAGTATGTCAGTCTCCCCATATCTCCACATTGAGATAGGCAAACATTTCTTAGACAGAAACCAGAAAGCATAACCATAACATTTAAAAAATAAGAACAAAATATATAATGGTTATTATGAAAATTAAAACCTTCTACTCATTAAGTAGGAAGAGTAATAATCTAATTATCAGCTCTGGTATCAGATTAGACAAAGACATTAAAGACAAAAAGAATTAGAGACCATCTTCTCTATGATGATATAAGCAACAAAAATATGTAAAGGAAAATATATGAATGGGCAATGAGCACATGAAAAACATTCAACATCATTAACCACAGGAAAATGCAAACTAAACTCACAATGAAATATCATTTTAATGTCTAACAGGCAACTCAAGCTTAATATATCCACAGGATCAATTTATACTCTTCTCTAAACTGTCCCCCCTTTAGTCCTCTCTAATTTTAGTTAGTAGCTCCAGTTTCTGGTTGCTCAGGCCAACAGTTACTCAAGTCAGAAAATGTAGGAGTTTTCTCTTGATTCTTCCCTGCTCTTCCATTCCCTCTCTCCCCCTCCTCCTTGGCCAGTCCATTACCAGTCCAAAACAGCTCCCAATCCTCCCAAAACTTTTCCTTTCCAGGTCTTAGTCTGAGCCACACCTTCTCTTGCTGGAATGACTGCAATAGCCTCCTAACTGAACTCCTTGGTATATATTTGCCCCAATAATGTCAGTGAATCATGTTTTTTATTTCGCTTAAAACTCTTCAATGCTTTCCATGACACCTAGAATAAAATCCAGCTTCCTTCACAATCCCTATAAGGCACTACATAACCTGTTCCTACCTGCTCTTTCACTGATCACAAATTACCCTTATTCTCCAGAGCACACCTACCTTAAACTCCAGCCATCTTCCTTTTCTGCTCTTTGTGTCTGTCACACTTACATTTTTTCCTCTGGACCTTTGCCCTTGTGATACCTCTCTCTGGAGCACCTTTCCCCCTTGTTCTTCTACTCATCTTTTCTGTTTCAACCCCATGTCACTCTCACTTATCTTAAAGTTCTTGGCTATTCACTCCTCTTTTCTATCTCCTTCTCTGGAATATAAACACCATGAGGTAAGAGCCTTAACTATCTTGTTCACTCCGATAACCCCAAGACAGAACATGGGACTAAGCACATAGTAGGACCTCAAAAAATGTCTGTTGAATAAATAAATACACAGCTAATTTAAATTCAACAAACAGGATTATCCAGACTTCCTGAATATCTAACATTTGCTTGACTAGATTTCTACTTTGTATTTTTCTGATTGTATCATTCCTGATTTACTTCATATTTTTGTCTTCTCTAAGTGCATTCATGCTCTAGAAGTACTTTTGTTGGCATTTATAACACCTCTTTATATAATATCATCTGCATATATCATTAATTTATTATTTACTGCCTGTTGAAAATTATTAATGAAGATGTTAAATAGGAATCAAACAACATAATTCCTTATATACTGCAGAAGACTTATTAATCACTTAGCAAATGCTGAAAAAAAAGTGTTTTAAGTGTCCCTGCACGTATAAAACCTGTACTGAAAATATCAAGCACAATATAAATCTTTAATTTCATTCATTTATTTATCCATTCATTCATACAAATATTCAAACCCTTCATTTAGGCCCTAATAATACAAAGATAAAAAAGAGAAAGCAAATTAACTAGCTCTTGTGATCTAGCTGTCTGGTCTGTTGACTGCTATGAAGATATAGTCAATCCTCACCAATTCCATATCTGCAAATTCCCCTATTCACTAAAATGTATTTGTAGACCCTGAATTAGTCATCACGGTGCTCTTTTTCAAAGGCCTGTGTGGGGCAGTGGAGCCTGTGAGTTGCCTGATGTGCAGATTCTCAGCTGAGCTAGAACTATCTGAGGTGGCAATTTGCCTTCTTATGTCCTCTCTCATACTCTAAGCAATTGTCCCTTTTGTGGTGTATTTAGTGCCACTGTTTTCACATTTTTTGTGCTTTTGTTGGTGATCTTGATGTTTAAAAATGCCCTCCAAGCAAATGCTGAAGTGCTCTCTGGTGTTCCTAAGCACAGAAGGCTGCGATGTGCCTCACAGAGAAAATAAGTGTCAGATAAGCTCCATTTAGGCATGAGTTAGAGTGCTGTGGGCCGTGAGTTCAATGTTAATGAACTAATAATATATATTAAAGAAGGTGTTTTTAGGCAGAAACACACATGAAGTATGGTTATAGACCTATCCGTTGGTAAAATGTTAGGTTCCATCGGCTCACAGGAACCTAACCTGTATTTGCTCTAAAAGTAATGGTGCAGTATTCACTAAGTCAGTGTCCAGGGCAACTTTACAAAATACAACTACCACAAATAATGAGAATTGACTGTATCTATAAGATGCTCTCAGAGCATTTTTCAAAGATGCCTTTATAGAAGAAGAATGCTTAAGTAAACATTTGAAAAATTACAAGTTCAAAATGGGATCACGGGTATAGACAATGAGGTGCGCAAAGAAGATGGAAGAGCATTCCAGACAGAAGGAACAACAAATACAAAGATATGGAGCAGAGGTCAACAAAGTACAGCCCAAAGATCAAATCTAACCCACATCTGCTTTTATAAATAGTTTTATTGACACACATCCATGCCCATTCATGTATTTATTGTATGTGGATGTTACTAGACTTTGCATAGAAGCAACAGAGGCACACTGTATTTAAGGAATAGGGAGTACTTTGTAGCAAATTGTTCATTTGGGATAAGGGCAGTAAATCAAAAAACATAGTTGGCAGGAGTGAGAAGATAGTGAAATGATGAATAGCTTCATAGCCAGGTAAATGACTTACATAGGGGAGTTTGTGTCAGGGATTTGGATGCACTGGAAAGGACAGAGACTAGAGGCTAGAAGGTCAACTAAGAGGCTATGGAAATATTCCAGCTAAGCGAAGATGGGCAGTTTGGTTCCTGTGGTAATTTAAAGAGAGCAGGGGCAATTTTTCAAGCTTTTAAAGAGACATAAGTCATTATAACTTGATGAGCATTTTGTCTTAGATGAGGATGAAAAAGAAGATGAACAGATATTGTGGCTCCTGGACCCAAATTGGATGAACAGGTGAGTGACAGCATGATCTTCCAAAACTGAGGTTCCAGGGAAAAGAGTTGTGAGAAAGGGGGAAAAAATAGATTTTGGGTGTTAGACACTTTGAATGTTAGATGACGCTGAGATATCCAAACGGAGATGTCTTGTGAGCATTTGAGTATATGGATCTGTGGGTATGGGTTGAATAAACAGGTTTGAAAATCATCAGATGATAACCAAAACCCTGGTTGTAGTTAGCTTGTTTAAGAAAGGCACAAAAATTGCCCGGTCATTGTGGCTTAGTGGTTGAGTGTTAACCTATGAATGAGGAAGTCACAGCTCGATTTCAGGTCAGGGCATATGCCCAGGTTGCAGGCTCAATCCTTGCCCAGTGTGAGCCATATGGGAGGAAGCTGAGCAATGATTCTCTAATCATTGATGTTTCTGTCTCTCTCTCCCTGTTCCTTCCTCTATGAAATCAATAAAAATATATTTTAAGAAAAAGAGAGGTACAAATAGTGAAAGACATAGGTAAGATATGGCTTGGCAGGAGACACACAGGGTGAAAGGATTAACCCAGTAGAGATCAGGGGTAGTATAATATCAATAATTTGTAATGGTGATTAAAGATGGAAAGAATAACTGACATCTTACACATCACATAGATCTGAATCCTTACCTAACGCTGGTGAGTGAAACTTTTCATTTATGTCTTCTAAGTTCTTCTTAATATGAATGAAGGACAGCCAGATTGATTTCACAGCCTCAAGCCAGAATGAAGAGTTTTGTGCAATTGCCCTAATTCAAGGGTCAATTGAAACTACTGGGAGCGTTATCACATTTCAGGGAGGAGTAGAGGGAATGACCCAAACATGATTCATGCTATACCAACAGGAATTAATATCTCTCTTTCAACAGTACAGAACAATTAAAGCATTTCTTGAACTCCTATGTATCGGACATGGTGCTTGGTACAACGAGAGAACATTTAAACTGAAGGGGATCCTAGTGTTCACCTCTTTAGGGATTACAAACTGTGTTCTTCCTGAATGCCAGGTTCCATCTCTTTGTTAGCCTAGCTCTCTGCTTACCAAATCTATTTCTCATTGTTTGTCATGGATACAGAAAACCACATTTGCCAGCCTTCCTGGCAGTTAGGTGTGCCCATTTACAAGCCTGGACCATAAAACACTACCATGGGCAATCCTCTCACTTTTTACATTTTCTGGTTGGGATCAAAACCTAGAATTGCCTTAGAGTCCCCATGTTAAAAGTGGCAGAGACTTCATCTACAGGTATCTCTGAGTGATCATCTGGAAAGAGGCCTAACCTTCAACCCCTAATCTTGGCTACAGAATGACCTTAGGTGAGTGAGAAATAAACTTGTGTTTTGGTTTTTTTTTTTTGTTTGTTTGTTTTTATGTTACTAAGATTCAGGGTTATTTGTTACAGTACCAATGTTAACAATGACACTCCTTCTCCCATCTACATAGTGCTGCATCATTTTTATATAAAGGTTTTCACATAAGTATGTATTTAAAGATGGAAAGGATTTCATTATTCATAATGTTAGAAAACTACTGATCTATTTAAACTTTCCATTTAAAAAATGTATTGAGGTTCAGACAGGTTAAATATTTTACCAAAGAGAATATCTAAACACTGACTTAGGAAAACATTCTCCATGAAAGCAATGGTGCATAGAGTGTTATTTGATCTAAACACCAAAAAAAAACACTAAACTGAAGTGAAGTATGATTGTTTAATTGATCCACCTGTCCACAGAAGTGAGAAAAAGTTGACCTGATAAATAAATGTTCTAGCCTTCTTCCTCTTAATATTTTCTAGGTACTTGAGGTTCCCTTAGTTTCTTTCCCAAGCTTCATCAGAGGCTTTGCAGAAGGGTTTTTGTCTTTCAGACTTTATTTCAAAAAATTAAGCAGCTATTTGTAAGCAGTGGAACTCATTTCATATTCAAGAGATATCCATTCAACTCCAACTAAATCTACACTAGGCACTGTACTGCATCCTGTCAATGTAACAATAAATGGTTCTGAGCTCTTTGGTTCTGTAAGTGACACAGACACATAAGAGAAAATATAAAAATCAATAAGAAAAATGTTAACATGTGGAAGAACTACAGGAGCACCCAAGATAGAGGCACAGCTATTTGATATTCCATAGGTTTTATATATTATTCTTCTATATCTATAGATCTTCAATATCACAAAGATTATTCATCAGCAGCTAGGAATGAAACCCAAGAGGATAAACATATTGGTCTATTCACTATCATCTTAATTCAGCACCTCCATAGTGATTATAACCACTATTACTGCTGATTTTTCTGCTTTTGAATTATACAAAAAAATATTAAGGATGTATAAGGTTCTTCATTGGTGAAATATAAGGAGACCAAAACTTTGGGGCTAAAATACTTGTAGATTCTTCTAGTTTCTGTGGTACCAGAGAGATGTGATGAATTTCTATATTTTATCTATCACTGGAATGTAAAAGAATAATAAAATTTTAGAGATGGAAAGGGCCTTAGAGACCATCTAATCCAACAAGATGAATAAACTTTTCTCTTCCATTGCCAATAAAATGACAAAATTTGATGATTACACTGTGCTGAGTTATAGGTGTTCTGATGAATTGAGACGGCCATGGTTCTTTCTACCTAAGATACTGGAGTTTCTCCACATCACAAAAAAAGAAATTTTTGCATAAGCAAAATCAATTTAAGTTAGGTAGTTTTCATCACTTTCATAAATAAACCATCAATTTGGGAACCAAAACAAACGTATCTTGAAGGAGCAATTGATAAATTTTACTTGGTTTCCCTTTGAGACTTTGACAGAAAATGTTGCAGTTCTTAGTTACTCTTTTTTTCTTAAAGAAATTGTTTTTGAAGATGACTGTAGCATATTTTATTTTCAAAAATTCCAATTAGATGCATTTAAGAAAGAAGAATTTCTTAGTGGTTGATGAGCTTTGTCTAATAGTAACCAGATAACAATAGAATTTAAAATATCTTTTTCTACCTTCATCAATGACTTTGAGGCTCACTCAGAAGAAAAGATTGTGTTTCCAGCTGCCTTTGGCCCAGAATTTACTAACCATCCCCATAGCTGCTTGTTCTCTATAGAGTGGGATATTATTCTGGTCACTATCATTCTTTTTATCAAATATATTTTTAAAACATCAAGTTCATAAGGAAAGCAGTTGACTAGAAGCTGAATAGAGTTAATCAGATGTTCTCAAACCTGGGTGCACATCACACCCACCAGGAAGTACTTCTGGAAAATATAGATTACACAGATTACCAAATCCTACCCCCAACCATGGATTAAATTCATGTTAGGGACCAAGGAACATGAATTTGCTTTAAAACCTTTAAGCATCTGAAGTGTTGGTTTTGGGACCTGGTAATGCAAATTATCAAATATCTTAATGTCCAAACAATTATTTGTATTCTTATCTATTGGATGCAAAAGTTTCGGATGATATAATGTATAAAATAAAATAAAAATTTGATTTATTATATCAAAAATAATTAAGAGGGCTTGGACTTCAATTGTGTCCAAAGAAACAATATTTCCCAGGTCAATACTACCAAAGCAAATACTTTATTACCGCCAAATACTCTCTGACATGTTGCTATACTTTGGTAGTTAACTATTTTCTGAAAAACTAGGGATATAAAGGATTCATTTATATTTTATTTTATTTTATTGGTAATTATTTTCTTTTATTTTAAGAGTGATCATTGGCTTTCCCTAGTAGACACAATGGTTTTGTTCTATCCTTTCAGCAGAGGCAGCTACTTATTTTATTTTTGTTGCATTGTGCTATTTTTCTGATCACCAGGCACAATTACAAATCACCCTATAACTTGCTTTCATTACTAGAATTCCAAGAGGGATTCAACAAGGTTCTCCATACAGTAGTCTCCCTTATTCACAGTTTACTTTCCATGGTTTTAGTTTCCTGCAGTCCAAAATATTAAATGGAAAATTGCAAAATAAACAATTCATACATTTTAAATAGCACCCTGTTCTGAGTAGCGTGATGAAATCTCACACTGTCTTGTCTGTCTCACCCAGGACATGAATCATCCCTTTGTTCAGCATACATACACTATACATGCTACCTGCCTGTTATCTACTTAGTAACTGTCTAGATTATCAGATCATTTATCAGAGAGACCATATTCATATAACTTATATTATAGTATATTGCTATAATTGTTATATTTTATTAGTTGCTATTGTTATTATTTTACTGTGCCTAATTTATAAATACTTTATCATAGATATGTATGCATAGAAAAAATATAGTATATACAAAGTTTGGTATTATCCACAATTCCAGGCATCCACTGGTATATCTCAAGTAGATGTATGTAATTACCCATTGGAACTTGGCCAGATTCCCAGGACTAGAGCCTTTACACTTGTGAATAAGGTTCTTTGATTGGTAATAATCACACCCAATCAGCAACCTGGCATTTAGAAATCTTTAGAAAGCAACTTAATGCTCCATGAAAGAAACGGGATTAAATCACAAATGTAATATTTTCACAGTATTGCCTTTTGGGGTTAGGTACCCCCAGCTGACTATATAGCCAACTGGTATTCAAAGTCGTGTGTTATTGCATTCAAAGTGTTTGGTAATTGAATGGTGGAACAGATGTGTGTAACTTTGAATTTTCTCCAAATTCATTTTTTTTTTCTGAGAAATTCTGTATCTTTCACATGGCTTTATTTTTATCTGTTATATGTGTCATTTCTCTTCCTTTTCAATGACAGTGTTGTTAACAATACAACTATCTGTGAGCACGAGAATGACTCAAGATGTCAAAATGTTCTCTAACCATTTTTCACATTGAATACATTTGATTAGTTGCAAGGAGTATCTATTGACACTGCTTGCTGTCATTTGCCACTCCAATTTGTTTAATTTTATTTATTTATTTATTTCACAAAATGAATCTCTCCTCTCATCTTTACTGTGGTCATGTTACTAGAACTGGGCTTCATGAGATTTGGTGCTTTTTCCTCTGAGGACATCATGGCTCAGTGGTTTTAAGTGCTACCATTAAGATATAGTTCCCTCACCCCTTTCTTCCAATTAAAAGCAAAGGTCCTTCAACCAAACTCTTCTCAATGTTGCCCCCACTAAATCCTGAATATTCTTACTCTGGTAGTTCTTCTTTTCCCCCTCTATCTTTGTCTAGAAGCTTCCCAGGAGAACTGAGCAGTTAAGAATTTGAATTTTAGTGTGATATGCACAAAGTCAAATTCTACTTAGCTACTTACAAGCTGTGTGTCCTTGGACAACTTGCTTAGCCATTGTTTACCTTATGTGAAACCTGAGGCTACTTTGTTGGGTTGTAGAAAGGGTTAAGTGGATTTATAATGTTATATATACTATATTGTTATCATCCAAGTCCCTCCTGCTCTGTGAAGGCTTCTTCTACTGTTCTAGCCCACAGCTATTTCCCTATTCTTTGCCACTTAATAAGCAAACATAGTTTGTTTGTTTTTGTAATTCTCACCCGCGGATATTTTCCCATTGCTTTTAGATAGAGTGGAAGAAGGAGGGGAAAAGAGAGAGAGAAACATTGATCTGAGAGAGTTACATCAATTGAATGACTTCCACATGTGTCCCTACCATGCTAGGGATCAACCCTGCAACTGAGGAATGTGTCTTGACTGGGAATCAAACCCACCACCCTTCAGTTTGCAGGCCAGCACTCTAACCACTGAAAACACCGGACAAGTAAACATAGAATTGACATTTAATATGTGTGTCATTATATGGTGCCGTACATATTATATCACCTTCAAGAGATTGAGGAACCATGTTCTAGACTTCAGTACTGAATACATTGTTTGACCCAGGGTGTATATACAAACTTTTATTTTGTTTGGTGACACCGAGCCTATAAAACGCTAAAAAGGAAATTGCTCAAAAAAGTGGGAAGTTCTAAAAAAGAAAAGTAATTCTGATATACAACTGCAAATGCATTCCATCAGGAAGAAAAGATCTAAAGAAGCCAATTCTCTGAGACACTCCAATTTTAAAATGGAAATATTCAAAAGATGGTAAGAAGGGCTCTTAACCAGATGAAAGAGGCATGGACTTGTAAGAACTATGTCAGAAAGGCGAAAGCCCCGAGTGAACCGAGGCTTGATGAGAAAAATGTGAGGGACAACAAAGGAAGCTTTTATAGTTTTACTCAGAACATGACATTGACAGGGATAAGCAGCTTTCTGCCTTGGGCTGGTGGTCTAATTTGATGGATAACCAAGAAGAAGAAGAACACAGGGCTATGTAAGAGTGGGGGATTTCTAAACTGAAAGGGGTGGAGCACCCATCAGTGAAAAGAACACTAGGAGGGAGTTAAAGACCTTTGAGATCAAAGGGAAAGAATGCAGGCAGGGTTGCCCCATCCATGAAAGAATATGAGATTTGAGTCTGAACTTGGCTCTGACCATTACTAGCTGCGTAACCTTGGGCAAGTTACTTAACTCCTTGTTGTCATAGCTTCTTAATCTGTAAAGAAGAAGAAAAATTCTTTCTTTGTAGGATAAATTTGTGAGGATTTTAAACAATAGTGTTTGTTAAGCATTTAGACCACTGGAGTTGCTGAAAATTACAGCAGTGATTATTGTCTTTATAATAATACTCACATAATTGCTACAAAAAGAGGGCATCTAGACTATGGTAAGGGATTCAGATCTGCTATCTTGCATGAATTATAACTTAAAGAACCAAGAGAAATTTCCAAGGGGATTGACTACAGATTGAATCTGAAGAATCAGAGACCTAAACACATACCCTTAGACAGAAAGCCAACAAATGCACTTCTAATTTTCAAACAAGATAAAGAGAAAGCTGGAATCTGGGAACAGACCAATTAATTGGGATGGTCTGAAACACCTAAAAAGGATTGGTGATGTTTAGGATGGACTAGGAAAAAGTCATGACTGGCTGATAACATTTTCAAGTCCCCTCCCTGTAATACACACACACACACACACACACAGTTTTCATTCTAAATCAAGTCACTAGACCAGGCGACCAGTGACAATGAGTTTCATTCGAAACACTTTCTCATTTGTTCACTGCCAACTTTTCAGTGCACGGCATCTAGCAGACACTCAATGATTCCTGGCTGAATGACTGGGTGAATAAATCAACAAATAAATGCAATGGGATAGGCCAGATATATCTATATTTTATAAGACATTCAACAGAATAACATAATATCACTGTGGTTTATATGGAGAAATAGAAAGATGAAAGTATCCTGAGGAAAATACTTAACTGGAGAAAGCCTTATAGCCAAAATGTACTGGTTTACCAATTCATGCAATCTAGAAATGCTGATTGCTTTCAAATCTCCTCTCTTCATATCTCTGCTCTATTTAATTTGTCTTTTAAATCAATATCTGTGATGAACATACAGAAATCATATTTAGCAATTTTACTATTGATATGGAGTTAGGAAGGCTAATGAATACCCTGGAAACTAGAATTAGCATTTAAACATATTTCAATAGGCTGGGACTGAATCAGATCTGAGAGAATAAAATGGTTTCACATAATGACTTATACCTGAATAATACATTAAATTCTACAAAGAGCTCCCACAAACTTTATTTTGTGTAGTGGGTTGAATGGTGGCTCCCAAAAAGATGTGTTCATCCAGAACCTGTAAATGTGACTTCATTTGGAGAAGAAGGATGTTGAGGCAAGATCTTAGGTTAGAATGAATTCTCAATCCAATGACAAGTGTTCTTAGAAGAGATGGGGATATTGCACAGAGAAGATGATGTGAAGAAAAAGATAAAGATGAGTGATATATATATATATATATATATAAGCTAAGGGACACCAAGGCTGTTGACACCAGAAACTAGGAGAGACATATGGAAAAGATTCCTCCTCAGAGCACCCACCCTCCTGAGAGACAACTAGCCTCTGGAATTATGACAGACCATATTTCCATTGTTGTTTTTTTAAAAATATGTGTTCATTGATTTTAGAGAGGGAGAAATGAAGAGGGAGTGAGAGAGAAAAACATCAATGTAGAGAAAAACAGTGATCTGTTACCCTCTGTATGTACCCAGACTGAGGATCAAACCTGTAACCTGGGCATGTGTTCTGATTAGGAATCAAACAAACTGATGACCTTTCTGTGCATGGGACAAGGCTCAACCAACTGCGCTACACTGGCCAGTGAAAATTTCTATTGTTTTAGGCACAATGTTTGTGGTAATTTGTTACCATAGCTCCAGAAAATTAATATAAACACTTTTGTTATTTTTTTTTACAAACAAGGACACTAAAGTTGGAAATGTAAAAGTGTTCAAAAAAATCTTTCATTTGACAAAATGTTTGCTGTGTGCCTACTGTGTACCAGGCATTATTCTAAATGCCAGACCTGGCCTTAAGGAGCTTCTGTTCTAATTGAGGAAGACAGATTAAATCAAGCAAATATATGAATATGTCACTAATTAAACAAGAGTCCATTAGATTAAAATGAGTATAATGCATTGGTGACTTGGTAAGCAAACTAAACCCTAAGCTTGTAAATGCCTAAAGGTTACAAAATCAAAACCTAAGGACAACCAATCACAAGCAGCCCATTAGGGTTTAGGCTATAGCCGATCAATAATTTCATATCTTTGCTTCCATAGGCTCTCTACATTTAGTCTTTTCCTTGGTTTCTTTGGGTAGCGTGCTCCTAACCACTTCTGGTTTCACACTGCCTAATTTACATCAACTTTTGCTCAAATAAACTCTTAAAATTTGCAATATGCTTCAGTTTATATTTTAACTTGTAATGTGGCATGTAGTAGACAGTGCTGTGGAGGAATATCAAGTAGATTTTGGAGGACTGGGGCTGCTATTTTATACAGTCTGGGAAGGGTCCTCTGATAAGAGGACATTTAAGCATAGATTCCAACATGTGAGGGAGTAGGCCAAGCAGAAATCTGGTAGAAGAGGGTTCCATGTAGAGGCCATGAGTGAAAAGCTCCAAAAGAGGGACCAGGATTAGTGCATTTTATGAACACAAAGAGTCCTGGGCCAGCCCTAACCTGTTTGGTTCAGTGAATAGAGCGTTAGCTTGTGAACTGTAGGGTCCCAGGTTCGATTCTGGTTAAGAGCATGTACCTTGGTTTTGGGCATATCTCCAAGAGGCAGCTGATCAATAATTCTCTCTCATTGATGTTTCTAACTCTTTATCCCTTTCCCTTCCTCTCTGTAAAAATCAATATTATATATATATGTATTTTTTTAAAGAGTACAGGGCCAGATGGAGTGACAAGGAAAAAAGTGGTTGGAGACAAGGAGAGGATCACGGGGGTGGGAGGGGCACTGCAAGCATTGTAAATATTTTGCCTTTTGCTCTGAATTAAATGAAAAGTTATCAGAGATTTCTGAGCAGAAGAAGAACATGTCCTGACATGGTTTAAAAGTATTTACTCTGATTGCAGTATGAAAAATAGACTGTAAAGGAGCAGATGTGGAAGGGAAGAAATCAATTAGGAGGCTGTTGCAGCAATTTGAGCAAGAATTGATGGCACTTAAACTGAGAAGTTAAGATGGAGGTGCTGAGAGGATAAAAGAGTGCACTTACACAATGAAATAATATTTGGCTGTTAAAAAGAAGAAAATTGCCGAAACCAGTTTGGCTCAGTGGATAGAGCGTCGGTCTACAGACTGAAAGGTCCCAAGTTCGATTCCGGTCAAGGGCATGTACCTTGGTTGCTGGCACATTCCCAGTGGGGGGCGTGCAGGAGGCAGCTGATCGATGTTTCTCTCTCATAGATGTCTCTAACTCTCTATCCCTCTCCCTTCCTCTCTATAAAAAATCAATAAAATATATTTTAAAAAAAGAAAGAAAATAAAATTTTACCTTTTGCAAAAGCTTGGATGGACTGGGATATTATTATGCTAAGTGAAATAAGCCAGTCAGAGAAAGACAATTCTCATATGATTTCACTCATGTGGAATGTAATGAACTAACAAGCAAAATAAAGACAGACACATAGATAGAGAACCAGCTGAAAGCTTCTGGGTAGCGGGGGTAGTGGGGCATGGAAAGATTGAGCAAGAGAGAGAGAGAGAGAGAGAGAGGAGAAAGAACTCATGAACAACAGTGTGGTGATTATGGTGGGGATGGGTGAAGGAAGAAGATATGGGGGGATAAATGGTACTGGAAATAATAAATTAAATTAATTTTTTTAAAAAGATGGAGGTACTGAGAAACAATCAGCTTCTAGAAATATTTGAAGGTGAAACTGGTAAGTATTTTGAGAGAAGGATCAAGGCTGATTTCAAGGTTCTGGACTTGGGCAACTGGAAAGATGGAAAGATGTACTAATCAGTGGTACAGCGGGAAGTTGAACTCAGGTCAACTGTTCTTACCAGTAATCAGTCCATTCACCCCAGATCCCACAGGAGAAAATTGGGGCTACTCTACACTTAGAACCAAAAACAGAAAACAAAAACCTGCACAGGTACAGGTGTGGGGAAGGTGACTTAGCAGCTTCATGATGAGAACTCTAAAAATTTTAGCTGAGGTCAAGGCCAGATAGATCCTGCAGAAGATGGCATTAACAAAAACAATAATGAAATCTTATATTACCTGAGGAGAACAATCTTTGACCTCATAGTAGGTCAAGGGTATGGTTCATGACAACTGAGCCTAAAGTAGGACATTTAGTTCTCAGAGTTACACTTTAAAACAAAGACCAATGGACAGAGAAAGAATTCAAAGGCAGATGCCACAGCAGAAGGGTATTCAAAGTCCCGAAGTTGAGTGAGTCAGGTTTGAAGAAAGGGGAAGGCAAAATAGCAGAGTGAGGAAAATATTGGGATAACTATGCTTATGTCACAGTGCAATTGATAGGATAAAATGTGATAATGTGTGGGAAACTACTTTGTCAGTGAGCCAATCCTTTACAAATGTCAGCCATTGTTATGAAAATTGAAGATCTGTTATAGAGAAGAGGTTTTCGGTATGTTCTGTGGGGCCCTGAGAAGCAGAGGTGGGACAGAGAAATAGGAGCATTTCTGTTCAGAGAGGAGTTTTACTGGTGGGAGGGGCTATTTCTGTCAAATGACTTCTTCAAGTCTGGAGACATTCAAAGAGATACTAATGAAGACATGACAGAGATATTAAAGGGAATTCTCCATTTAATGGTCTGTAAATTTTGTGGAGTGCTTTTTTTTTTCAATCTGAGGCTACAGCAGCAACTTGTTTTCTTCTTGCTGCCTCTGTATCAGATCCTTGGTCACATTCATCCCACAAAAAGATAATCAAACTCCCTCAATTAATCAAGTAAAGCCACAGGTGGCCTTCTCACAGAGCCGTAGTAATACCACTTAAATTACTCTCCTGATAAAACTTATTATAGAAGAATTTATTCCAACTCCTCAAAGAAAACCCAACAATAACAATTTGATGATCTTACCAAACCATGGGAGTGTTGAAACCAGTCAAACTTTTCTTTCAAAAGGGGGAAAATATGAATGATTATTAGATAACTGGTAAGCACCACTATGGTGAAATGTACTTGCTAGGATAAAATAATTGAGATGCTAATTAGGCATAATTAGCATTATTATGAGTCAATTGTATTTTAGTGAAAAGAAAACATATTTGGCTAAGGGGATATAATTTTGTTGTTGACACTTTTCAATTCTCTCTTGTTCATTCAGGTCACTTATTGTATTTGCCAATCAATTATTTTAGAGATGACTGGAGATTTCCATTTTCACAAAAGCCTACTTTAGCAAGCAGTGAGCTTTTAAAAGCCCGTCTTCTTGATGTGTCCCAAATCTTTCCACTGATTCTTGTCACTCTCTCTCTCTAATCCACACATCTCATAATTACTGTTGCCATTGGCAGAGTCAAGTCTACAACCTAGAATGGCAGTAACAAGAGGACAGTGCTGAGAAGAAAGGATTACTTTATTGTCTCTGTTTCATTAAACCACTCTCATATATTTGGTGGAAATAGGAAGTGCTGGGGAAATGGACAATATTTTACCATAGGAAACAATCTCTTTTATTTTCCTACATCATTCATAATTTTTGAAATAGCATTAGTTAGTTAGACCAATTCCTGTCTAGACTAGATCCTCAAGAGGATTTTATTTGTTCCCAATGTCTTTAAAAATATATATTGGTAAATAAAAAGGGAAGGGTATGTGAATTTTTAAAAGTAAGAGACAATAGATCAGTAATAAAAGAAGACTTAGAAAATACAATATTGATTGTTAAGTCTGATCAAACAATAGAATTCCCTACTGGGAAAACTGCCTTTTAGATTATTTTGAAACTGACATTCTGTTTTGCTTAGACCACATTCCATTTGCTAAGACCGGTGACTTTCCCCTCTGTACTTGCCAAAGATTCAGGCCTGCCCAGAAAATTCCCGGCTGAAAAAGCCCCAAGTAGATTCCTTTAAAAATTCTGACTCCCCAGTCTCTCAGTGCTTGTGCCAATTTGGGGCTCAGATGATCTAATCCTATATAATAAAGAGGTAATATGCAAATTGACCATCATATCCTCACACAAGATGGCTGTCCCCATGTGGTCACAAGATGGCCACCACCAGATGGCTGGTAGGAGAATGCAGTTGTGGGCAATCAGGCTAGCAGGGGAGGGCAGTTAGGGGCAACCAAGCCAGCTGGTGGGGGAGAATAAGGGGGGATGGGGCTAGCAGGGGAGGGCAGTTGGGAGCGACCAGGCCACTAGGGGAGGGCAATTGGGGGCAACTAGGCAGGCAGGGGAGGGCAGTTGAGGGCAATCAGGCCAGCAGGAGAGCAGTTAGGTGCTGATCTGGCTGGCAGGGGAGTGATTAGGGGGTGATCAGGCTGGCAGGCAGAAGCAGTTAGGAGCAATCAGGCAGGTAAGTGGTTGGGAGCCAGTAGTCCTAGATTGTGAGAAGAATTAAAGAGCTATGTAACTGTTGATTTAGGCTTGATCCCTGTGGGTCCCAGGTTAGAGAGGGTGCAGGCTAGGCTGAGGGACACCCTCCCCCAGTGCACAAATTTTGTGCACTGGGCCTCTAGTAAATTTATAATTCCTTACCACTTTAGGTCTCTTGCCTCCCTTCTTCAGCAACCCTAACATTGATAAGTTAGGCATCTGCTCAGTGGAGGTAAAAAGATGAAATAAAATAAACAAGGAGACACACAAATCTGTGATTTTAGCCCCTAGGAATTAGAAAGTTATTGTGGTAAAACCCAAGTGAAAGGTGAGTATGGTGGGTTGCAACTAGAGAAAAGAATATAATTTTCTACAAGGAATTGGAGATGGTTCTTTAAAAATATTGTCAAAATGTGCCGAAACCAGTTTGGCTCAGTGGATAGAGCATTGGCGTGCAGACTGCAAGGTCCTGGGTTTGATTCTGGTCAGGGGCATGTACCTTGGTTGTGGGCACATCTCCGGTGGGGGGTGTGCAGGAAGCAGCTGATCGATGTTTCTCTCTCATTGATGTTTCTAACTTTCTATCTCCCTTACTCTCTGTAAAAAAAAAAAAACAATAAAATATAATTTTTAAAAAATATTGTCAAAATGTTTTTAAGGGGGAAAAAAAAGAAGTCTTTACAAGGGAAGTTGCTAGCAATGGTCACAGTTACAATGATAAATATACCTGAGACATGGCTGCCAGAATAACCATAATCCTAGGATTTCAACATTCACAATAGAAAATTACATTTTTTTAGATCTCTTGATGTAATCCCTGTCCTGGGATGAGGAAAAAAGAGAATCTCTAAAAACATTATGAAGGGAAAAATAACAATTTCAGACATATAAAAATCTTGAATTCCTCTTTGATAATCAATAGGTTCCACAGAAGCCTCAAAAGCCCAAAGACCTCTTTAGATATAAATTCTAATGAACACAGAGAATTCACAGTTTCAATGAACTAAAGAAATATGATAATGGTGGGCATTACAAAATGAACTACCGGATGCTTAAAAGCTAGATAATAAGAGTTACATAGCTCTTTAAGTCTCTCAATGCACTTAGAAATAATTTATTAGAGAAATGTCAAAATGTCCTTGCCATGAAGGTACACAAGATAATGATACTTGCTTTTAAAGAGAGTTCATGTAAGAAGCTGCAAAATCATAGCCAGGTATTGGAGGCATGCTTCCAACTCTTCCATCTAGTCACCTACTTAAATATTATGGGACATAAATCCAGGGAAGCAACAGCTAAAAATTGAACCCTTTGAAATATGTAGTCTTCTGAAGTGAAATCTAAACGAGACCTGGTCTTGTAATTGACATTCAGTATTTTATCATTGTCCTGTAGCTAAGGACTCCAAGAAATACTTTAAAACTCTTATTTTGCCATCAAATTCCCTAGCTAATTCCCATATTATCTTATTAGTTCAATAAAGTTAACATCTTTACCTGTTACCTCTTATTTTTCCAGATGTCATCTTTTCACCTTAATAAATATGAGTATGTGGCTACAAACTAATGTAAATAACTTTTAATAAGCACACAAAAATGTATATCTGAGAAAGTAGTATCTCCTTCAAGGAAATTGCAAAAATATTGTGAGCCTAAGCAGCAAAGATGGATTAAATAAGAAACCTGTCACCCCATGTTTAAAAGACAGTATTCAATTGGAAGTATAATTTGCGGTACAGCTGGTTGAAAATACACTGTTTTTACTTTTTTGCTTTGACTTGTATTTGTAATAATCAATATTATGACAGCTGTTACTTTTTTGGGTGAGAACATGTTTTAGTTGTCATAAGCCTACTGAGTAGACAACATCTTATGATCAGAAGACACTAATATATATCTTACAAAAACTAATTTTATCTCTTTGATATTCATCCACCCTTCCATTTATTCATCTATTCATCCGTCCATCCCTCCATCTCTCTTTCCATTAATTGTTATGTACCAGCCACCATATTAGCTGGTGGTGGTATGTTAATAAATAAGACATGAACTTGACCCTCAAGAAATTTATAATCTCATGATAGTGTCTGGCTCGAGGTCTAATTCATCAACACTTGTGCACATATTATCAAAGAAACAAAGCCAAATCTATTTGCATTATATTTGTGTTAGTTAATAAATCATTGAACTTAACATTAAAGAGAATCAGAAGATTTAATCTGCTTATTCTAAGCCATTTCTAAGCATTCTTCCTATCTAATATGTCATGATTTCGAAGGTGATTGGAATACAGTTTAAGTTCCTTCCAAAAACAATAATGGAGATACTTAAGAGCATAAATAATAATAATATAAGAACATGGAATAAAAACTATAAAGTTTCAAGTGAAAGGCTATGATTGGTTGGTAGAATCCAAAAATACTTCTGTTGGTTCTACATATTTTAAAAGAATTAATTACAGTTAGAGATTTGATATTTCACTTGAAAAATAATTAAAGAACTCTCATTTCTATGCCAATACCTATATTTTCTTACAGTACCAAACAGAAAAAGAAAAACCTCTACACTTGACCAAATATCTTGTTGCAATCTACACTAGTGGCCTGGTGTATGAAATTCATGCACATTAAAAGGGGATTAATTAGAAGAAATATTTTAATATTGCTATTTGCCCATTCTCTATAATAGAAGTGTCAGAGATGAAAGAAAATTATTATGATGTATATGAAAATCTTCCTCCTGCCAAAACCAGTTTGGCTCAGTGGATAGAGCGTTGGCCTGTGGACTGAAAGGTCCCAGGTTCGATTCTGGTCAAGGGCATGTACCTTGGTTGTAGGCACATCCCCAGTGGGAGGCATGCAGGAGGCAGCTGATCGATGTCTCTCTCTCATTGATGTTTCTAACTCTCTTTCCCTCTCCCTCCCTCTCTGTAAAAAATCAATAAAAATATATATTATAAAAAAAAGTAAAAGAAAATCTTCCTCCTGTCAGAGTCTGGGGTTTACTGCAGGACCCAAGTCAAGTCCATGCCCATGCGCAGCAACTCAAAATCGTGCAAGACCGAGATCCAGCTGGCCCCAGCCCCATTGGGCAAGATCCAGACCTGACAAGCCCCACCCCACATAAGCCTAGCTGGGTAGGGGGGTGTGCAGCCTCAGTGTCCTCATCAAGCCCTGCAGGGTGAGGGGCACAGCCTCAGATCCTCTGTCAAGCCCCACTGGGCAAAGGGGGCACAACCTCGGGTTCCCCCAGCACACCCTCAGGTCCCCCTAGCCAGCACCGGGCCGAGGGTGAGGCCTGAGGTCCCTTGGTTCAGCGACAAGGTGGGGGGCACGCCTTGAGGTCCCCTGTCAAGCCCTGACCTGGTGCTGGGGCAGGGGGTGTGGCCTGAGATCCCCCATAAACCTCCACCAAGTGGGAGCCACAGGCTCAGGTTCCTTGTCTTGGCCCAGTGCCATGCAGTCTCAGGTCCCTTAAGGCTCATTACAGGAACTTGGCCTCCACTGTGGGTGCAGCCATCTTGTGTTATGGAAACCCCCACCTCTGTTGTGGGCACAGCCATCTTGTGGTATGGAAACCTCCTCCCCTGCTGTGGGCACAGCTATTTTTGTGACGGTGTGACAGTAAATTTGCATATTCCCTCTTTATTATATAGGATTTCTGGAGCTTTGTTGACTATTTGTGTCAATCACAGACTAAAGTCATTGAAGCACTTAGGACTCCATAATTTTAAGAGGAGGAAAAACGAATTCACTCACAAAAATAGAAAAGCATGAGTTAAGATTCAGTGCATATGATGGCATCATGGCAAACAAGAGCATAAGTGAACTAGAAATTAGAATAATTACTTATTTTTATAGTGGGAAAATGCATTCCAGTATCTAATGAATATTAATAATCTTTATATTATTGTCCACATTCTAGACAAGTGCAAGCATTGGGGGTATAAAAATTAATAAAACCATCTCTAATCTCCAGAAATTCACAGACTCGAGTAACAATAATATGATTATAAAAAAATATCATAGTGTTGTATAGTTCAATGGAGTTTCCAATATTATTTTAACACATAAGATCATGAAATCTGGAACCCAACTGTGTTTAAATCCCAGATCTATTATGTACCATGTACTAGTATATGACTTTGTACCTCAGTTTCCTTGTCTATATAATGGGGATGATGATAATACTTTATAAGGTTCTTATGGGATTAAATGAAGTCATTTATCTGAAGCATTTTAGGACCATGGCTGGCTCATATTAAGCACTATATGAGCACTAGTTATTATTATTGCTAATGTTGTTAGTATTATATTCATAATCTCAATTGAGTATCCAAATTTAAACTGAATGATGGAAATAAAAAGTTCTAGACTTTCAATATCTGAGCCTTTCCCAGTAAAATATTTAAAGATGTTCATACATAAGGGTGCACTGTTAGATCCATAAATATATATGTGTGATTTTTTATAAAGAAATAATTGTTTTTTACAATCATTAAATCAATTGTATATACAGAGGAAATTAATATTTTAAATCTAGAGGATGATTAATTCATGCCTGAACAGAGATAAGCTTATACCATATAGAAACCAAAGTATACTTCAAAATTAAATTTTGTTTCTTTACTGAAAAAACAACAACAACAAATACATTAGCTAATAAAAGGTAGGTTTCAAGTGGTTGATACTTTTGGCAAAATAACTTTCTATATAGTTTCTTTTTAATTTACTGTTAACATGGTTACAGATGTCCACAATCCCCTCCCTCTTCACCCACCTCCAATCAGACCCCTCCCTTACCCTCCTCTGGCCATTACCACACTGTTGTCTGTGTCAGTGGTTATGCTCATATGTTCTTTGGCTAATCTTCTTTTATCCAGTCTCCCCTGCCCCCTAGCCACCCCCCTGCCCTTACCTCCTGCTAATCCCCTCCCCATTAACCTCTTTCAGTCTGTTCCATGTGTCTTTCTATAAATTAGTTTTCTAACCATCTTGAGCTATTCAGATAACAATAACTGTTGGTGCCTGGCCCTATATCAGTTAGTATGGCAGATTATTTTATCAGCCCCCATTTTATCAGCCTTCCCCCCCTGCCTTTTTTCTGCCCTTTATTATGTGATTTTTTTTTTTTACTTCCTTCCAAAAAAAGGTCAAGTCTATGTTCTGAACTTTTGATTTTGGTGTTGGTCATGTGATTTGCTTGGGCCAATAGAAGGAAACAGAAATAAGCCAGTAATGAGCTTATGCCTTAAGAGGCTAGACTTGTTTCTGCCTATCACCATGTGCTTCTATCATATCAAGAAAAAAAATCATGCCAAAACTGGTTTGGCTCAGTGGATAGAGCATTGGCCTGCAGACTGAAAGGTCCCAGGTTCGATTCCAGGCAGGGGCATGTATCTTGGTTGCGGGCACATCCCCAGTAGGGGACATGCAGGAGGCGGCTGATCGATGTCTCTCTCATCGATGTTTCTAACTCTCTATCCCTCTCCTTTCCTCTCTGTAAAAAATCAATAAAATATTTTTAAAAAAGAAAAAATCGTGCCTCTGCTAGCCTTCTGATCCCAAGAAAATGAGAGACGTGTCAAATGGAGCTGCCCCGGGGTAAGCTGACTCAACCCAGCTCAGATTCATGCACAGCCCCAGGTTTCCTCAGAAGAATGAATCATCTAGATGACCCATGAGCAGGCCAGGAGATATCAGCAAAAAAAGCCCAGCAAAGCTGAGCCTAGATCAACTGACCCCAAACATCCCACTGGCTGTGGTGTTAGATTAATAAATGATTGTTATTTATTTTTAATAAGTCATCGAATCTGGGGATGTTTGTTACATAACAGAACTGACACAGATAGTTAAAATGTTTTCCATTTAAAGTAACATAAAGTATGACCCTATAACTAGTTGAAACATTAAAAAAAAATGTTCACCAAACTGAAAAGGACAGGGATATTTTTGGCTTTAGGTTCAGCTTGACCCAGAGGTCTAAAATCCTCTGCAAATTTCACTGCAATTTCTGGCCGCCAGACTTCCATGTATCAGGTTTGTCTGGAGACAAAACTATTCTCTTGGCAGAAAGATGACCTGGGAAGTTCCGGATCTGCTATCTGCATACTTCACCTTGCACGTTTCGTCTTGGAAAAGAAAGATAAAGTATGCCTTCATTCCATCCCTGCAAACAAAAGTCCTGAGATTCTCTCTAATGGGACCCTCTCAGATCACTAAACCGATCAATGTAGTCAGGGGGAGAAATGCTCTAAGTCATTGGGTTCCAAATCCGAAGCTGGAAGGATTGAAATCAAATTCATCAGATTCCATGAATTCTTTTCAATGCCAAGGACTACTGGGAAGGAAAGGAAAAACAGATAGGAGTGAAGCAACTAGTGTTTCAGAGCACACAGCTTCTGTTCTGCACCACATTATCACATCTTTCTCACATTGGCTCTCAGATATTCAAAGCCTGGGATTGTTACCTTTGCCAAATACTCTTTTATTAACAGCAACAAATGCTCCTTATTTGAATTCCCTGTATACACCGAGAGGTATAAAGATTTTTTTTTAGATAAATAAAAATGTAAAGAGACAAGAAAACAAAAGAAGTTATAATGCCACCATTTATCCCTGGTAACTAGAAACAGCCTCTATTTGAAATCTCAGTACCACCTGCTTTGCATCTGCTCAACCGACTGAGAAATGCAGGTCTGGCGAAGAGAAAATCCATTTTAAGTAGATCTGTGACAATACAGGGCGAGAAGGTCTTGAAATCCACCAAGGGTTTTAATCAATAAGACTGACAGCACAGAGCGTGCCAGAAGCGAGGACAAGAAGAGTTTGCAAAAAAAAAAAATAAAAAGCATTCAAGAAACTGCATGAGCTCTAAGGTTCTGGTGACAATCCAGGGCCGACGAGGCAGAGGCACAGAACACCCCCTTTTTCTTCTGATCTAAGGAAAGGCAAGAGAGGAAGGGGGTTGATTAGCTCTGAGAGGGCTTTTGTTCTGTCCTTTTAGATCCCCACTTTCTGAATCAGGGGAGAATTCTAAAAACCCATTGTCTAATTTCAGATGTTGGGTTTGAAAATCATGACAAGCTCTTTCTTTTTGTTACCTAATTCTCAGCTGTAAACCGGAGCTTCTCGACTGTGCACACTTCATAAAAGGCACAGGGACATAATTGAATATTGCACGCCGCTTCTAAGTGGATTGCTAGGGTATACCAGGATTAATTAGTTTTGTGTTGTTAATTCAATTCAAAGGTTGCTGATAAACTAAGACCATCAAACTCCATTAGGAGAAACAAAAACTTCTTAATTATGACAGCATCTTTGGGGCTGTGGACAAGTTTCATCAGTATGCTAAAGTTCTATGCTGGCTCTTTAGGATTTGTGATGGATCCAGTACAGTGGACCAGAGAGACCTTAACGAGAACTTTTCACCACATTTTTATTTTTAACTTTTCAAATTTGGTATCTTTGAAAGAAAAATAACCCTTGTTTTCAATAGCTCTTTCTGCTCTTGTGAATGTAAAATTCTATTTTTGGAAAGCTAACCCCAGGAGAATGATCCCAGCTGTTTCCCAGGCAAGCACATAAAATGTACAAGGATACAGACCTGGATGTTGTCCCATCCCTTTATTGTACTGTCACAGCCACAGTACCATGAGCCCTTATGTTCGGGAAAAATATTTTTTATCTCCTGTGTATTTTGTTTTGTGTAGAGAATATTGAAAATATTGTTACTTACATGGTCTTGCAAGTAACTGTTTCTGTCAGCCTTCCTCCCAACTAAAGACCCTCTTTGTATGAAAGCACAAGGTGAGCATGCCTATGCGTGTGAGCACGCCCACTCACTGGCTTGCCTTTGGGTTGGCTGCACATGTGGATTGCAGATCAGGATTTACCCTGTTTCCCTGAAAATAGGACAGTGTCTTATATTAATTTTTGTTTCCAAAGATGCACTAGGTCTTGTTTTCAGGGGATGTCTTATTTTTCCATGAAGAATATGGTACACATTTATTGTTGAACAACAAAAAAAGGAAATTTATTGCTTGTATATGGTATGGTAGTAGTTGTCATCACAAACCAGCTCACTGATTGGCTACAGCACAGCCGGAGTTGTTCAGGCAGTGCGAGGTCTCTTTAAAAATCAGGAGTCAGATGCCTGACGGTAGCTTCAGGGACCTTATATTCCGGGGAGGCCTTATGTTTGGGGGAGGCCTTATCATTGGGGAGGTCTTATTTTCCAGGGGGATGCCATATATTACAGCAAGAGGCAAAATTGGAAGTAGGTCTTATTTTCAGGGGAGTAGGTCTTACTTTCCGGGAAACAGGGTAGACAACCTTCTTTGCAACTTGCCATCCTGGGTCCCTTTAACATTTTTCTCTAGACAGTGCACCTGGAACACTCCCTCTGGCATGTGCATGCGTGCACACACAGGGACAGACACAAGCACACAGGCACACATTTCTACTAATTCCTCCTCACCCCTCAGCTCTCAGTGGACCCCTCATCTCGCCTAGGACATCTGCCTTGATTCCCAGAACAAAGTTGAGTATCACACCAATGGGTCACTTCAGCACCTAGGCTTAGCACTAATGTTGCAATTGACACATTATGGTAGCCTGTAAATTTATCATAACTCTCCTGAGAAGTTAAATTTCTGAACGATGGGGACTGTACCTGATTCGTGATATATCAGGGAGCAGTGCAGTGCATTTTTTGAATCAATGAATGGAAGGCAGAATGATTGCAAAATCAGCTCTGGAACCCCTGTTTTTATATGCTGTTCCATCCTCGGTTGTTCCCAAGGACCTCAGTTACTTCCCGTAGCTGTCTCCCAATATTTATACTCCCTTTTTCTTTGTAAAAGAAAACTTCAATTTTAGCAGAGAATACTTACATGGGATAGAGTTGAGAGGACATTTCTGATACTCCAGCACAACTGGCTATTTGAGTAAGTATGGTCATTAAAATGTAAAAGTAAGGAATAGATAAGACTTCTAGGAAGTCTTCTTAAAAGAAAAAATACATTCCTTTCTTCAATCCTTCCTCTCTCTTGCTGCTTAATATTAGAAGTAATGGCTGGTTCTCTAGCAGCCATCTTAGACCATGAGGCAAGATAGAAGAAGCTGTGCCTGTGAGAGTTTTCTGAAGTCACCACACCAGCCACACCACACTACGACTTATTGCCAAATTTCTTTTATATGAAAAAGTATATATGTGTGTCATTTAAGTCACTGTTATTTCAGACATTTTTAATATAAAAGTTAGTCTTTAATTTAAAAAACTACAACCAGTATAACTGGAGGCTTTCTGAATCCATGCACAGGTCTTAGAGGCCACTCATGATCCTTGCACTTGGGAGAACAGAGGAATTGATGTCCAGTTTGGTTAAGAAGTTCACGGTAGACTTACCATCATTCAAAGCTATGTGCCCCCATCAGCCTAGTAAAACTTTACATTTGCCAACATTTATTTCCCACCTTGTAGTTTATTTATTTTCAGCAAATAAACCTGTGGCTGCAGGTGACTCAAAGGCTTTTCCTGGAAAATATATTTGTAGTGTTTGCTGAACCTTGAAATTTTAAACCAGTGTTTCTGAAAGGGTAGCCCCAGATCTGTATCAATAGCTCCTGGAATTATTATTGTTAACGTGGCATCTTGGCCTTAGATACAGACAGTCATAATCTCCAGAGGACAAACCTCTATGTTTTATAAGTTCTCTAGGGGATTGTGAGGCACAAAAGTCTGACAACCATTGCTTTCAGATATTAGGGGCAATTTTTATTACCCCTCAAATCATAACCCCTATTCCTATAGAGACACGGGCTACTTTTACCTAACTTACCAAAATTAGGGCTTTGGAAATTCTACTGCCTTACTCCCTAAGTATAAACCACGGACCAATGGTATTAGCAACCCTTGTGAGAAATGCCAGTCTTGGGCCTAACTCCAGACGTCCCAAATCAGGGTCAGTATTTTAACAAGATCTCCAGCTACTTCCTAAGTAGGTTAGTGTTTGGCAAGCACTGAGCTCTAGCTCTGTGCCATCTCTTGAGATACATCAAAGGCCTTCTCCATTCTCATCACTTGAGTACAGGCTTGAACTTACAGGACCACAAGCTTGCTGCTGCTGAAGCCAGTGGTAAAATTATTTACTGAGTTATGTATTGAATACCATGGACAAAGTGGTAGGAAGAGGTCTATGATGATGAATGCTATGTGTCAACTTGGCTAGGCAATATGGTACCCAGATATTTGGTGAAACATGAATCTAGATATGGTTGTGAATGTTAATCTAGATGGGATTAACATTTATATCTTAGATTGTAAATAAAGCAGATTATCTTCCATAATATGAGTGAGCCTCTTCCAGTCAATTGAAGACCTTAAGAGAAAAAAGGTTGACTTTTGAGGCAGAGATAATTCTTCCAGAAGACTCCACTTTACCCTGCAGATTTTAGACCAGCCACTATTCAGGATTACATAAACAATTCCTTAAAATTAATCTCAATCATTCTTTCCCTTTCTTTCTCTCTTTCTCTGTATTCTCCTATTGGTTCAATTTATCTGGAGAATCCAGACTAATGCAATATACTTGTATTATATATTCAATATATTAGTCAATATGTTGTCTAATACAATATATCTGTTACAAAATAATTGCAAGTCTCCATTAGATTGATTTGTTCATTTCTAGGATTCTGCCTTTTTTCCCTATTGCCTATGGAAGAAATCTCTGACTCCCTAGCCTATTATTCAATGCCTCCATGGTCTCATGCCCCATACTGCACACTCTATCTCATTAAGCTACTCTCTGTTTACTAGGATAGCTTCCTTATTTCTACCCCTTCCTTCTTTTCCTTGACTTCCCACTAAAACCATTCTCAGCTTTGATGCTTAGCTCCTTTGACCTATCTTTACATATTGAATTACAAACACAAACATATTTTTTAATATTATTTATTAAAACCTTCTCCTTCCCAACACCTTTTACCAGTTGCAATTAATTATTGTTCTCTGAAAGACCTTTGGTATTTCATAATGAATACTTTATAGTTGGTTAAATGTCTATCTTATCTTTCACTAAACTTCAAGTTCCTGGAGGGCAGGAAATGTTTTATTACACATCTTGTGTGTTTGCATGTATTCCTTTCAGTGACTATTCGGTAACATTTATTGAATAAATTTAAAAATTGTTGAATGCTTGATACATATTTTTATTTACATGATTAGTATGGTCTGAATACTAAGTGGAGAAAAAGAATTTCTTTGTTTCTTAAACTTTGTTACATAAAAAAAAAGAAGATGAGCGATAATAATAACCCTTGGAGTTAATATTTTATGAATTGCCTAAAGTTGTACTCCCCTTCCTTGACTCTCTTCTATTTTTAATTTTTCTCTGTACCACATTTCGCTGCATGGCATTTCATTCATGTATGATTTTGTTTAGTACTTGTCTTCTTCCTCTGGAATATAAGTTTCATGAGAACATGGACTTTATAAATATGTGTTGAATAAATTTATTTATCTGTGAACACACATGAGTGCTCAAGGCAAGAGTGGCTACCACTGAAAATAACAAAAAATATTTATATTCTCAAAATGGAAGAAGCTGAATACACAGGCATGTTATAGAACAGTGAAAAGTTCGTCTTGATGATTTTGTTGTTGTTATTAACCTTCACCTGAGGATATTTTTTTCATTGCTTTTTCAGAAAAAGAGGAAGTAGGGAGAGAGGAAGAGAGGAAAAGAGAGAGAGAGAAAGAGAGAGAAACACATTGACTGGTTGCTCCTATATGCACCCCAACTGACTGATTAGAGGAGAAAACCCACAACTCAGGTATGTGACCTTGACTGACAATCAAACCTGCTACCTTTTTTTTTTTAATATATAGATATAATTGATTTTTTTTTTACAGAAAGGAAGGGAGAGAGACAGAGAGCTAGAAACATCGATGAGAGAGACATCAATCAGCTGCCTCCTGCACGCCCCACACTGGAGACGTGCCCGCAACCAAGGTACATGCCCTTGACCGGAATCGAACCTGGGACCCTTCAGTCCGCAGCCTGATGCTCTATCCACTGAGCCAAACCAGTCTCCACAAACCTGCTACCTTTGATTGTAGGGGCCAACACTCCAATCCCTAAGCCACACTGGCCAGGGCTTAGTCTTGTTGATTTTTCCCCCCTTGGGAAATCAAATGTCATACAAAACCATGGTACCCTGTTGTAGGTCTGTGTCTGCCCTAAGAAAGGCTGACTTTTTCTAATTTACATAAAGGCTCCAAATGGACTAGAGGTAGTCCTGCATGGAACACTAATACATAAGATAGATAAAAACTGTATTGCTCTGATTAAAGCAGGAATAAGGAACCCTCTCTTCTGGGCTCCTGCCTTATAATTTCCCTGTGGTCCCCAAGGTATCTTTGGGGAAACAGGAGTTTGAGAAAAGCACTTTGAAAACCCCATTATTTGATGCCTCTGGGGAGACTTCCAGCTCCAAGTATCATTAATCAGATGGGACTTTTAGTCTAAAACAACTGAGTCCTAAGGAGATGTGAAGTTTTGATAGAAGCTGATGTGGCACTGCATCCATAGAGAAGAAAGACAGAGACCCTGACAGGTAGCATCTGCAAGCATTTAGATTATAATGGAACCATGGGCAATAAGCAGCCTGGATTTTAAGATTGAATCAAGCTGGGCAAACCTAATTGTGTGTTTTCTTTCTTTCTTTCTTTTTTTAACAGGAGTGGGAACTGCATGATTAATAAAGGAGAGAAAATGAAGATGTGACATAACCTAATTTTGGTAAAAACACTTAATACAGTAAGTAATAAAGTCTTAGTTGCAAAATGAATTCAAATTAGATTGGATTTGGACTCCAGCATTCTATACTGGCTGAAAGCTGAGGGCTGATGACAGAAGCTGAGGATAAAGGCGATTTGTCGCTTAACTGAAATGTCTGGTAGCCCTGCCCCAGGAATCAATGAAGCTCTAGTATTAGTTAATAGCTTCATTAACGATCTACATGATGAGGCAAAAGAGTATCTTAATGAATGTTATTGAGGAAACTGTGGGGCGATGCTGTGAATTCCTGTCTCTAGTGAGAGGTCTGCAAAAAAGAAAATAAACATGCAGAGTAGCCAGGAAGAAATACTTTAGAAACTGATATTTAGGAAAAATGGTTTGTGAGATTTGGGGTATATGCATTTCTTAAATCTTATAAAATAGCATTTTTGAAGATTTGAATAAACTGAATATTAATCCAACCCTGAAAAGCGCTAGCCTAACTGCCTAGGACAATCCTTTCCTCCAACAAAATTAATATATAAATAAATAACCACAGCATATTATAAAGCAGAAGCTAGATAAGTCTTTTTTTCTTCTTTTGTTTTGCTTTTCCTCTTAAAGTGTTAGTGGGGGGATTCTGGAAAAAATGAGTATAGAAACAATAGAAAGGGGTTTAATTGTTTTAAAGGGGAGGAAGGGGGTGACAGCCAACCCAATAAGAAGGATTTCAGTGACCTCTGAAGTTTTATAAAACTAATTGGGGGAGTTTTATAAAACTAAATGGGGGGCAGAGAATCTAGTAACTCAGATGATCTCAAAATCCAGTATTTTTCTCCCACCCTTTTTCCACTCCCCTGTTTTGAACTGTATATAGAGGAAACCCATACATATTCCATTGTTGGAGGCATTAATTTAAAATGTTTTGCCATTTCTATATAACAGGATGAAAAGTAACCTTAGGAAGCACATATTCTAGTGGGGAGAGAGCCAAAAACATTATTACAAGGAACAGGTGCTTAAATAAAATGTGAGATAGAAACATAGGTAAATTCAAGGAAGTCTTCATGGAGAAGGAAGCAATGAAATTGTGCTCTGAAAACTCAATAGACACTTACCAGGGTGTCAACCAGACAAGAGAATGGGGGAGGAGGACAGGAATCAGGAGTAGTAACAGATGAGATCAAAATGGAAGAAGGTAACAAATCATGACTAACCTTAGAAGCTATTCAAAGAGCTTCAATATTATCTTATTCGTGCTGGGAATTCATTAGAGAAGTTTGAGTCAGAGGATGACACGGTCAGATATGTGTGTTCATAAAATCATTCTGGCACCTAGATTATCGTAACAGTCTCCTAATAGTTTGAATTACTTTCGTCCTTACTTCCTACAGTCCAGTCCCAATACAGCAGCCAGACTCATCCTGTTAAAATGTAATTCAGATCCTGACATCTGCTCAAAATCTCCAAGGGCTTCCAATTTCAAAGAAATAGAAATCCAGGGCCTTCCTATTACTTCTATAGATGTAGAGGTTCCTCCTTTTCTGGCTACCATTAGCTCTTACTACTGCTCTGTCTCTCTGTCTTTCCTGCCCATTTCAACCACTGGAAAATATCAGGCACAGGTCTACCTTCCCTCTTAATCATACCTGTCTCCCAGATACCTGTATGGGTCACAATCTAGTCTTCTCAAGACTCTTCCCAAAGACCACATTTACAGTAAAACCATCCCTAACCATCCTATGTAAAATTTCACCTCTCCTTGCCCAACACTCGTATCCTCCTTCTTTATTTACCTTCTTAACAATTATCACTTCCTAATGTACTATTTAATTTACCTATGTATTTTATTGCCTGTCTCTTCCCATTAGAAGTCAAGATTCATAAGGGCAGAAATTTGTGTTTGTTTTGTTTACTGCCCCATGCCCAGAAAAGTTCTTGCACATAGCAGATCCTTAATAAATATTTATTGAATAAATGAACTTGTGAAATATAGAATAAAGGAGACTACAGAAAGACCAATCCTATTGGATTGAAAATAGGAGAGTAATGTCATTGTGAAGAAGCCCTAAAAAAGGCAGGAGAAGTGCAGGTGAAAAAGTGAATGTAGGTCCAGGGATACCTGAGATGCAGAATCAACAGAAATTGAATTACTGCAGGGATTAAGAAGGGAGGAAGTATCCGGGAAGAATGACTCCCATGTTTCCGTTTAGGGCAACCATGAGAATGCTGATTATATCTGATGAGATAGAAAACATGGTAGAGCAGGATAGAGAGAAAGGGAGAAGATGGTGGATTCCCGTTTTGAAATGTTGAGTTCCAAAGGTCTGATGGAAATTTGCCAAGATTGAACAGGCGACTCTTAGATATTCTGTCTTGGAAAGAGGATATGAAGTACTCATCTTTTTTTCTCCTTTCTGGGTCTTCTCTATGCAGATGAAACTTGAAATGAAACTATTCTGGCTTCCTGTAGCCAGTTCTGAGTTCCAGAAAGTAGTAGAGACATTCAGAGCACCAGATAGGAATTCCGAGTGATAGGGAGAAATGAAAACAGATGAGAAGGCAAAATACATGACTATCAGGTACAAAGAGTCATGATCTGCCTTCATCCATTCCTTCAAGCTTGGGGGTGCAATAGGGAGGAAGTTCTGCTATATGTCAGGCACTCTGTCAGCTAGTAAAAATGCCCAGCCATTGTGACCTTGTGCCTGCCCTGGGAACTCAACAGCCTACTTCTAGACTCTGGATCATGACGCTCTTGTTTTCACTCAAAATGATAAGCATTAAGATAAAGGAAACTTAATTCTTAGGGTTGAGATAAATTACTAAGTAGAGACATTTCTAAGATACTAGTATAGTTCTAATCTTATGAGAGAACTAATAAATGCTACCATTTTATATGAGTCAACTAAAAATGGGTTGAATGGATTCTAAGAAACATAACGCTACCAAGAGTGAAATACATACACATATACATTCATATAACAGCCACTGAGTATAGGCATTTCATCATGAAGGCTCATGAAAACCTGTGCCACTTATTTTTCTTTTTAAAAAGTGTAGTTGGCATACAATATTATTTTCAGGTGTACAACATAGTGATTCAACATTTATAGACCTTACAATACCATCCTCACAAGTCTAATAGCCATGTGTCAGCATAATACATTATTGACTACATTCCCTGAATTATATGCTACATCCTTGTGGATTATTTATTTTATAACTAGAAGTTTGTGCCTCTTATTCCCATTCACCATTTTTGCCCAACGCCCTCCCCTCTAGCAATCATCAGTTGTTCTCTGTATCTATGAGGCTGTTTTGTTTTGTTCTTCTACATATAATTGAATTCATACGGTGTTTTGTCTTTGTCTGACTTACTTCATATACCATACTCTCTAGGTCTATCTATCTTATCATAAACAGTAAGATTTTGTTCTTTTTAATTTATGAATAATATTCCATGGTGTGTGTGTGTGTGTGTGTGTGTGTGTGTGTGTGTGTGTCTATTCTTTCATTTATCATTGGTCACCTAAGTTGTTTCCATATCTTGGCTATCGTAAATGACACTGCAATGAACATATGGTGCATATTATCTATTCAAATTTGCTTTTTTGTTCTCTTCAGATAAGTACCTAGAAGTGGGATCTCTGAATCATGATACAGTTTGTTTTATTTTTTTTAATTTTTTTTATTGCTTGAGAGTATTACAGATGTTCTCTATTTTTCGTCATAGCCCCCTCTACCCAAGCTCCCAGGTCTTCACCTCATTGTTGTCTGTGTCCATGGGCTATTTTTTGAAGACTTTTCATAGTATCTGCTCCAACTTCCATTCCTACCAACAGTGCTCAAGGGTTCACTTTTCTGCACATTCTTGCAAACACTTCTCTACTGATTTATTGATGATAGCTTTTCTGACTAGAGTGAAGTGATATCTCATTGTGGTTTTAATTTTCATTTCTCTAAGGATTAGTGACATTGAGCATTATTTTCATATGTCTATTGGCCATCTACGCTATCCTCTTTGGAGAAGTGTCTATTCAAGTTCTCTGCCCATTTTTAAATTGGATTGTTTGTTTGTTTGTTTATAGGTGTTGAATTATATGAGTTCCTTATAAATTTTGGAAAGTAACTCCTTAACACATATATTATTGGCAAATATGTTCTTCCATTCAGTAGGTTGTCCTCTCTGTGGAAAAAGAGAGTTTTTATATAGTCCCATTTGTTTATTTTTTCTTTTGTTTCACTTGTGTTAGGAGATATATTAGACAAAAATATTGATATTAGAAATGTCATATATTTTACAGCCTATATCTTCTATGGTTTTGAGTCTTATATTTAAGTCTTTAATCTATTTTGAGTTTGTTCTTATTTATGGTATAAGAAGGTAGTCTAGTTTCTTTCTACTTAAATAAGTATGTTTTTTTTATTTTGTGTTTATTTGTTTTAATTAAAATTACCACTTTAGTCTTCCTCATGGTACCTTTCTTTATAGGTAGTTAGGTGTCACTTGAAAACTCCTAATTACCCACCCCATAGGTTGTTTTTCCCCTTTCAGTGAACAGGGGGAAGGATGGGAAATCAAAGCAGTAGAGCATCAATAACAGTGCTAACCATGTCCTTCTAAATGTCAGCAGATTCAATATTGTCCCCAATGCAGTGACAGGAAAGCTATGCCAACACAGAAACCCTGACTCGGGAATGCTTGAGTATTTAATGACTGACAGCAGGAGTCCAGCTGTATGAAAGAAACTGGCAGAGAGATAGAAAGAGAGAGAGAATTGTGCTATAGTGGGCAGTGGTGGGGAGATTTGCACGAAGATTTGAAAGATAATACATGTGGATGCATACATATGTGCAGAACATGCACAAGAAATCACTATATAAAAGGGTCACAGAGATTAACTGGCGGATGTCCTCCATTCAGTTTCTTCTACTCTACTTAATGCATCATGCTCACAAATATTCATTAGTGCAGAATTTAATGTCAGGCTTACACGAAGATCCCCGAGGTAGTATAAAAATAAATCTTGATCTGCCTTGTTTCTGAAATAAATTTTCATATTTTTTTCCATCTCATTGGATTCCCTGAACCAAATCACTTGAGTACTAAACACACTAAAAAAAAAAAAAAGTCAATACATTTCCTCAAATTCCAAAATGATGCATAGTAGTTCTAATGTATTAGTTTTTCAAGCAACCTTTCTATTACATGGAATCTGGCTCTTATTCAAACAGTTCTGAGAGAAGACACATGACATTCTTTCAAACTTGATTAGTGGTGACAAGAGTGCTACATGGGTTTTCTTTTGGATTCTGACATGACAGTCACTGAAAAACAAAACACAAACCAGTGTTATTAAAGGACAGATTCCCTCACAGCTCATCTTGCCTGAAAAATAATATTAATAGCAAAGAAATAAATTCCATAAGAGAGAAATATTCATGAATAGTAGTGGTGTTATTTGGTTTATGCTTGCCTAAAATCTAAAAGAAAAGCTTGTCAATAATATAGATGTTTAAAAATCATTAAAATCACTAAAAACAGCTAATAAGTCTCTATTTTTTCCAACTTCATATTATGAAAAATTTCAAGCACATAGAATAATTGAAAGAATATTAGGTCTAATAAATATTAATTTAACTACCACCTAGATTCAACAGTTATTTATATTCTGTCATATTTGCTTTAGGTATAGATGTAAGTGTATCTTTTTGCGGGGGAGAGGGCTAAGTCATTTGAAAGTAAACTGCAGATGATATAATATTTTGCCTGTAAATACTTCAGCAGCAGCTTCTAAAAATAAACACATTCTCCTACATAAACATAATTCTACCATGACACCTAAGAAAATTAACAATAATACCATAATTTCATCTCTCATTCAGTGAATGCTTACCTTTAAATGTCTTTTAAAGCTGTTTTCTTATCCATTTATGATCTTTGTCTAAGTCAAAAATTTTGCCAGAGACTGCAAAATGGTGATTTTTCTAATCTCATCATTCTTCTAGACTTAGTTGTGAGATTTTTTTTTAAAGAGCTTTTCCTCAACAACCAGGGATAAACTATAATTCTTCCTAAATTGCACACAATAAATTATTTATATTGTGTGGGGTTTTTTTAATATTTTATTCATTTTTTACAGAGATGAAGGGAGAGAGACAGAAAGTCAGAAACATCGATGAGAGACATCAATCAGCCGCCTCCTGCACACCCCACAGTGGAGATGTGCCTGCAAGCAAGGTACATGCCCCCAACTGGAATCGAACCCAGGACCTTTCAGTCCGCAAGCCGATGCTCTATCCACTGAGCCAAACCGGTTTCGGCTATGTTGTGTGTGTTTTTTAATCACTATATTGAAAGAGTTGATGGAATAGCCACTTCCAATATTGTCTCTCTTACTCTGGACTCATGACTTGTATTTATTTTTAAATTTTTATTGTTGAACATATCACATATATCTCCTTTTTTCCCCATTGACCTCTCCCAGCTCACTCCCGCCTCCTTAACCCAGGCCTTCGCCACCCTATTATCTGTGTCCTTGTGTTATGCATATACACATACAAGTTCATTGGTTGATCTTTTCCCACACACCACCCTTCTTACCTTTCCTCTGAGATTTGACACTGTTCAATGCTTCTACGTCTCTGGATCTATTTTTGTTCATTAAGTTATGTTGTTCATTAGATACCACATATGAGAGATCATGTGATACTTATCTTTCTTTGACTGGCTTATTGTGCTTAGCATAATTCTCTTTAGGCTCATCCATGCTGTTGCAAGTGGTAAGCATTCTTTCTTTTATACACCTTTTGTATAGTAGTATTCCATTCTGTAGATGTACCACAGGTTTTTAATCCACTCATCTGCTGATTACTACTTAGGCTGTTTCCAAATCTTAGCTATGGTGAATTTCAGTGCTATGAGCATAGGGGTATTTATTCAATGTTTTAAACTTAATTACAATTTTTATTCTTTTGTTGCTCAAATTGCCACAAATTAGGGCAGTGTGGAATTGCTCATGAGCCCTCTGACCCACCACTGTTAGGCTTTGATTATTTCTTTGTCTTCTAGCAGTATATCCCCATGTCTATATTGCCCCTCGCCCCAAATCTAGAGTTAGCTATTTCTCTAATGAGCTCTGGCACCTTTGACTGGAGAACTTAAGACAAGATCCAGTATTAAATGTACTCGTTGCTGTTGGGGTATTATTATTTCTAAATCCCTTAGTGGTTTAGAAATTACAAATTCATATTGATATTTTCAAGTTTAAATTTAAATTAGATATTTTGTTAATGTCTTTGGTTTTATATTTATATTAGAATACCTTTGTTTCTAAAACATTAACATTTTTTGTTTTTCATACATGATATATTAGTTACAAATTTATAATCCAATGTTATTACTACTAAGAACAAAATCACTAAATGAAGTTTAATATTTCTTTAGAGTTGTTTTTAATTATATACTAGTACCCCACTTACAAACAGTTTTTGCATTGTGATAAAAAATTAGATGCATGCCCTAGCCAGTTTGGCTCCATGGATAGAGCATCAGCCTGTAGACCAAAGGGTCTCAGGTTTGATTCCCGTCAAGGGCATGTACCTTGATTGCAGGTTCCTCCCCAGCTCAGGCCCTGATTGGGGCTTCTATAGGAGGCAATCAATTAAGGTGTTTCTTTCACATTGAAGTTTCTCTTGTCCTTTCCCTATTTCTTCCACTCTTTATAAAAATCCATAGAAAAATATCCTTGGGTGAGGATTAACATACAAAAAAAGTCATGTGGCATAAGTCCTTTCCTGTATGATTATGTGATCATTCTGATCTAGAATCAGATTGATTTCTTTTCATTCATTTTCATTTGGGGGCTTATCGTTTTTTAATCCTTCAAATTAATTTTGTTTGCTAACTATGTAAAATATCCATATAATAAAAAAATCAAAATTATTTGAAAGTTACACTTCTTCCCAATTCATATAAGTAGCCATTTTATTATTTTTTATTTTTTAAATATATTTTATTGACTTTTTACAGAGAGGAAGCGAGAGGGATAGAGTTAGAAACATCAATGAGAGAGAAATATTGATCAGCTGCCTCCTGCACACCCTCAACTGGGGATGTGCCCGCAACCAAGGAACATGCCCTTGACTGGAATCAAATCTGGAACCTTTCAGTCTGCAGACCGACACTCTATCCACTGAGCCAAACCAGTCAGGGCTATTCATTTTTATTAAAGGTGTCTTATCTTTCTAGTGTTGCTTAGCTAACAAGTAAGCAAATAGCCACATGGATTTTTATATAATCCTTTCTTAAGAAAGGCAGCATACTATACACAGATTAGGATTGTGTTATTTTTCCCTTAACAATTTACTCTGGAGACCACCACTAACAATCTTTAAAGTAAACATAAAAGAGGTGTACTCACATAGAATAACTTCCCATTGAGAAAAAAAAAAGACTGTTAATCAAAAGAGGAGTTAGTAAGACAACACCAAAGGAAGAGAAAGTTGATAATTGGAATGTCTATTTAGAAGAGAAAGTGATCCATCTCATCTGGACCAAATGGCTGATAGAGAAGAGGTTGAAGCCTTGAACTATATGATCCCTTCCTATGCCCAAGCATTATCTTTCTTAATTTGATTTAGCATCCCTATTGGCTAGCTATTATTGCATAACATTCCATAACAAGCAATGCAAAAATTACAGTAGCTTTCAACAACAAACTTTTGTTTTCTGCTTATAAATCTTTGGATTGGTATAGTTACTCTAGTTTAAACTTCAGATTGGGTGTCTCTGATTCCAAAACTCAGGATGATGAACCAAACTTGAGCATACTTCTGTCACTATGCAGGGCAGCATCATAAGTACAGTCAAACCATGCAAGTACATTTAAACCTTCAAACTGGTTGTTTTACCCAGTTATGCCCCTTGTATTTCATTGGTCAACTCAGGTCACATGGACATGCCCAAAGTCAGTGAGGGCAGGAAAATATATTCTGCCCTCAGTTAATCATGACAAAGGTGAGAAAAAAAGAAAGAATTATGAACAAGTAAAAATAAATAAATAAATAAATAAACCCACAGCAGTCCATGTAGCATGCACACAGGAAGATACTGAGCTGCCCTTCCTGATTTTATATTTCTCAGAGTAAATCAATAATTTGGCCTTCTGGTCTCTGCAAACTTGATTAATGTCATTCTTCTACAGAAATACATGCATTTTTCCTGGATTGACTACTCAGGTTTCTGAGCAAGGTGTTTGCCAAGAACTGGGTAGGATGATCCATGCTAAATAGTCTATACTTCATAGAGAGCAATGTTCAAATTTAGTCAATTATATATTTATTTTGTGACACAGTATTCAATACTTATACATAGGTCAGATAACTTTCACTTCCTTCAAATGTCTCATCCTCACCAATGATTTTAAAAAGAATTCACATATACCTCTAAATCCAGCCAAACAGCAATGCTTATAACTTGGTAGGGTTGGAAGAGTGCTAGATTTTAGTTCAGTCTTGATTTGTTAGCACTTATGATTCTGAACAAGTCATTTGATTTCCATGATCCTCATTTTCCTTAATGGTAAAATAGAGAAGATAAATACTCCCTTACTTATCACACATATTGTGAGGATCTAAGTCAAAAGAGACCAACTCTATACAGTGGCAGAGAAATAGAAGACATTAGCAATGAGGACCTTTCATTTATCATGCATTCTACTCTACCATCTCTGCTGGCCTTGTCTTCTAGCCACCTGTGTCCCCCTCCCCCCATGCACACACTGTCCAACTCTCAGAATTAACCAGACTAAAGGATAGGGCACTCAGTATGCTCATACCATGGAATTGGTCCATGAATCATCTTTGTATGTGCAGCCTGCTTCTGGCTGATGGCAGCTGTGCACCACTAATGGCCTCCAAGCATTAGAGCTGCTCTAGTGCAGCAATTTTTGCATTAATCAAAGGCTTCAAGCAAATCTCCCATTTTTGGCTGAATCGTAAAAGTGCATATTCATGCTGTGCCCATATGAGAGATTTCACAGGAAAAGGAATGCTGCGGGTACATGTTACTACTATGGTACTCTGCTTCTCATCAACATCTCACTCACAGAGGGTCAACTTTGCTGGAGATTGTCCGTATGTAAGTTTACTTAACAAAAGAGAATGTGGTGGTAGACAAGTATTTAAACATATTTGTTAATTAATTAATGCTATGGTTGAATAGCATATTGTATACACATTCCAATTCCAGAGGGCTCTCTAAATGTGGAAATTAGAGCTCATCAATATAGATAGATGCCTGTTTGAATAATTTCAGGTAGGATTTTAAATGAATCATCCTCAGCCTTATATTTGAAGCTAATACAACACACAGACAGAGGCATGAACCCTAGGAATATGAAGCCACTTTCATCCTAAAGAATGGAAGGGGTCCATTTTCAGACGCCCCATCAATTCCCGAATGAAGCATCCCAGATAACAGGGTCCTGAGGCCATATGAGTCCTTCCTTTCATCCTCAGGACAATTAGTAGAAAGAGGACATCTAAATGCCAAGACTGAGAGGATATGCCCCACAAAACCAAAACAGACTGGGAACCTAAAAGGTACTACAAAAGAGAACTTTGGGAGCTTAGGAAGATTCCTGTCAAACCCACTGGATTACTCTGAGGTCAAATTAAATCTAAATTCTTTTAACTATCCAACACAGATAGAAAAGAAAAAGGAGGCTGAAAAAAAAATTTCAATCAGTGTGTGCTGACTTTTCTCTATGCTGTAGGAGTATTAGAATAATGAGAAGGAAATTCTTCAGCAATTGAATTCTAAGAAGCCCATGACATGATGCCATATTCATTGAGGAGCACAGTGGGTGAGCTGGAGGGAAGAGAGACTCAGCCAGGCTTGAAGAATTTCTTCTCCTCCAGAGACCTTTGCCTGTATGTCCTGAGTTCTCTAGCCTATCAGTTGTCCACTGAGATTATTGCTTTAAAATTTCACCCTACATTTTTTTCTAAAACAATAAGAACTTACATTTTAATGAAAGGATCATTATCATATTCAAGCATACCCTCTCCCACAGGACTTTAACTATTTGCATATTTATGATTCTGCTGGGCTAAAGCGGAAAGAAATTTACAAATGAACAAAGGAGAGAAAGACATTGACTTCTGAAAAGACTGTCATAAAATGTGGTTTGTAATGATTTTTTTTGTATTATCCACATCCACTCAACCTTTGTCAGGTAAACATGCCCCAAGCTTCTAGAGTAATACTTTCTCTTCTACTCTCACTGCTTCCCTGAGAAGTAATGGCATTCTTAACTTTAAAGAAGGGTCATGTGACTCAGGCTTGTCAGTGGAAAGCATCGCATTCTCCTGGGTTATATATAAGCTAGTTTGCAGATATGTGACCCAACTATGCTAATAAGTGTTAATTCAAACTGCTGGGGAAGAGAGGGATTCTCTTTTTGCTTTGCATTTGAACCTGGGAAGATGCAGTCCCAGCACTGTGGACGGGAACTGCATGGAGACTACAATGAAGCCATGGTGGAGATCCAAAATTAAGAGAGACCAAAGTCTGTATGAAGCCCTAGACTTTAAGATTGCATGAATCACTAATGCTTGTTTCTTCACTGAAGTCTGTTTGAGCTTAGTTTTTTGTGCATCCTGACCTGAATACATCATGCCAAAGAGATTAAAAACTGTGTTGCAGCCCAGGCGGCCTGGCTCAGTGGTTGAGTGACGACCTAGGAACCAGAAGGTCATGGTTCAATTCCCAGTCAGGGCATATGTCTGGGTTTCACGCTCTATCCCCAGTGGAGAACATGCAATAAGCAGTCCATCTATGATTCTCTCATCATTGATGTTTCTGTCTCTCGCCCTCTCTCTTCCTCTCTGAAATCAATAAAAATATACTTTTTAAAACAGTGTTGCATATTTCACCCTCAAAGAAGAAAATATCAACACCATTTCCATGCCTAACCTACCATAGTAAAATAATGAAAAATAGTTAGGGACAGGAAGGCCTTCTTTCTGGTTCCAAAAGTGCCCCTAACTATCTGTGGGTCAGTGCAAGCACCTCAGTGTTCTCATCTGATAAACTGGGGGATTTCTAAAGGTTTTGTAGCCCCACAGTTCCACTCTAATACTTGCCCAATAATCTTGACTAGGAGGAAATATGAGAAATAACTAGAAAGAAAGAATGTTTTCAATTTAATAAGGCACTTACTCAAATGGCCAGATTTTGGTTCTTTTTAAAAAATCCTTATTGGAGGATATGTTTATTGATTTTTTTAGAGAGAAAAACATTAATCGGTTGCCCCTCATACAGGCCCCAACCAGGGACCCAACCCACAACCTGGGTATGTGTCCTGATGAGAATGGAATTTGCCACCTTTAGGTGTACAGGATGACACTCCAACCAACAGAGTCACACCAGCCAGAGCAAGTTGTTCTTTTTTTATTAATGTATTACATGTATACATATTGCCCCAAGGTATTCTTTAATCAGCTCTACCCACAGTCCCTAAAGCCTGAAGGCAATGGATATACTTTAAAAAAATTAATCAAAGAAATATACACCTTAATACATGCACTTCTTCACCTGTTAGAGAGGTCTCCTATGTAAATCAGATTAAGCTATTTTCCAATTTTCAAACCAGGCCAGCTGGGCAAAGATGCAACATCTTTGATAAATGAGAAGGAAAGCCTCATTAAAGAGACCATCCACACTTTCTTCTCTTCCTTTTTTTTTTCATGGAGAATCTCTACAAACTGCAGTTAACGATTGGAACAGTCTGCAGGCTGCAGTTAACGATCCACGTGGTATTTGTGTTTCTGCTGAACTTGTTTATTTGCATTTAAAAGAGATTTTGGGGTTGATGTAAGCATTTTGATGGGATCTGTGGCAAAGACAAAGGTCAGCTAACATTTTGATCTGTATATAGAAAACTGAAATTAAATTAGTAACCAATGGTACTGAAGTTAACTTTTGGAGCTTGAGGGATCAAAACAGGAGACATAACTAAAAGGAAATAGGGTGGGAATACTGATCTCATTTTTGGAACTTAAAGATTTTTCTTTTGAAACTACAAAATGAAGAGAAAAGGCACTTTGGAGATCCATCAATCAATATATATCTGAAAGTAAAACATTGAAATGATATTGGCCCTTATATGAATGATTTGGAATAAAAAGATAAGAATAGTGTACCTATGAGATTGCCTGCCTTCAGGAGGATCACCTGAAATGAAGGAGAATAAAAAATAGAAGCATTCTTTCAGCTCAAAGTCATCTCAACACAAAACCTCTTTCATCTCAAGTGATTCATATGATCATGATACTCCTGGGGCCTTCCCTAGGAAAGAGGAATCTATGAACTTACTGGTGAAGAAACAGCAGAGTCAGAGAAGGTTTGAATGCAAACACATGAATTTAAGACCCAGATCCATTGCTTTTTGTGTGATCCTTGAGATTAAGAGTACCTATCTACACGCGTGAATAGCACAGCGCCTACCTCAGAGTTTTAGTTAAGACTTCATACTTTCTCCCTGATCCCCCTAAGCTGAAGCCAATGCCTCTCCGTCATGCTTCCTTTAAAACTGAATGTATGCTTTTTTGATAGCCCATGCCAGCATCCAGGAATGATGTCTGTGTGGCCTTCTGTCTCCGGCAGCATACTGCAGGCTCTTTAGGGACATATTTGCATTCACTGACTGCTACTGATTGAATATCTATGATGGGACAAGCAGACTCTTGGGTACTCAGAATTCATCAGTGAATAAGGAAGACATAGTGCCTGTCCTCAGTGGGCTTCTATTTTGGTTCAGGCGGAAAAGAGACATCATTATTTTGTTTGTGAGATAAGGAGTACGGCACTGTTAGAAATAGAAGGCATTCTAGATCCTCAATTATTTGTTAAAGGAATTATTAAATTAATAATGAATAAACGAATGAGGAAATCGTTGTTTAACCCATTCCCATTGGAGGCATCAAGAACTCCTTAATTATACAGGTGTGGCAACGGAGGATGAGAAAGGTTAAGCAACTGATTAAAATCTCTCATTTGGTTAGTAAGTGCTTTGGATGATTTTCTCTACTACTTTGTTCAAAATATTTAGAATCATGGGAATGCCTTTATTTAAAATTCAGCCACAGTTTTGAGAGAAATAAAACCCCTGCTTTTCAGATTTATTGGTGCAGAAGGTATAAGCATGGAAGCTTTGATCTATAAAACAATGTTCCTATTGGGAATCAGATGGCACACAGGGTAGATTGCCTACTGCACAGTATTAGCTCCTTCTTTTGATTTTTGTTTAAACTTTCTTCAAAGCCTCAAATTCTTCAGTAACTTCTAGAAGTGATAATTGTATCTCTCAGGAGGTATGTCTAATGTTTAAAAAGAATCATTGACTTTTAAGACAATGAAGGAGCTGTTTACACTTGCCACAGCAGCCAAATCTATTTATCAATAGCCTCTCTCTACTAAATGAGTTAATATAAGTACTCATAGGACCAAGATTATTGATGTTTAGTGTATCTCGAGCCTTTTTTAATTTTCCCACTGCTGAGTGGCAATAAAAGACAATTTGTCTTTTAACATTGGAGTAAGTAGAGCTGTAGTGGAAAGTACATTGGTCTAGCCGAAGTGTTCCGAAACCAGATCAACTCTCTTAACTGTGGTTTTCATATTTTCTCCCAGAAGTCACTTAACTTCTTTGGATCCTGGTTTTCTCAATTGTAAGTAAAAATAAAACTGGAAAATCTCTTAAAGTCTTACACAGCTCTGATACTTGGGAATCCTAATATTTCCATTTTCTCCATATGCTAGATGCAAAGTTCAGTTTTTTAAATGCAGAGCACTGTTTTAGCTGGGGGTTGGAGAAGATCAAATTCCCAATGGGTATACTGTGGCATGGGTTTGAGGGGCATTAAATAATAGCTTCTCTCAAAACCTCCACTAGCTCTCCATAGGGAGGGGAGAGAGAGAGAGGGAGAGAGAGAGAGAGAGAGAGAGAAAGAGAGAGAGAGAGAGAGAGAGAGAGATAACCTAAATAAAAAGAGTATGCTTGTTATGTAAATGCAAGGGTCAAGAATAATACTCTTGGGCACTCCCTCACACACGTACATATACAGCTACAATGCATAAGCCAGACTTGTATTCCCCAAGACCTCTAATGTAGAATTCTGGAGCCACCAAGTATAAAGTTAAACAGGAGAGATAAATAAACTGAAAATGATTTCATGTGGTATACTTGTGAAAAATTCTTTTGATATCATCTGGAGTCTGAATGACATGCATTTTGAGAATAAATTTTAGAATTCTTATTTTGCCCTTTCAATTGAAGCACGTTCAATAGAAAAATGGGGAAAAAAAGAGGCATTGATGGAACCACAAAAGCAAATGGCAGAATGTTTAGCAGTAAAGCAGAGAAGGTGAGGGAGCTTACTTAAAATTTAAAAGAAAGGGTGGTCGGCTATATTTTTAATTACGTTTTTAAGTTCTCTAGGCACATAGTTCTGTTGAAGATGAAACATTGGGTCAAAGGTTAGACTAAATTACTAACTTGATGTTCTTCAAAGAATCTTTTAGTACATAGGCAGACTCAGTGAAAAAGATGCGTAAGTGAAAAGTAAGTAAATAAGTTATTCTATTAAAAAAGATATCAAGAGCCAGTTAAAAAAATCAATCCAGAGGTATGTGAAATTTCAAAGTATGAAATAATGGCACTCAATAAGAGAACTCTTCAACTAAATTGACCCAGATAGTTGATTTTCACGCAATTCTGAGGAGAGCTGGAAATTGGTTTCTTGATTACACAGCCCTCCCTAGGACCACTCTTCAGAATTATATCTGCACTGGTTCCGGTGCTGAGGGAGGTTCTGTTCCTCGTAAACACTTTGCAACCCCTGTGCCCACCGACAAAAAGGCAAGATGGTGCTTGACAGACTCATAATAGCTCTCGATCATTCATTCATTCATCAAATTAATATTGAGTTCCTAAGAAACAGAAACACTGGATCAGTTCCTGGGAGTAATGTGGTAAAAACATCAGACAAGGTGTTTGCCTTTCAAAGTGTTGCAACCTAGTTAGTGGGTGGGTAGGTGGGTATTTACAGTCACTAGCAATCATTGAAAGACTATATACACCCCTCCAGGAGGATTAGGGGCTTGGTAGTGGAAGCAAAGTGTCAGAAGACCATTGCCAGAAGAAAAGAATAATCATGATATGTGACAGCAACCATTACAAGCCTTGAGTTGGATTGCATGATATGTAAAAACTTACATTGGCTCTCTCAACCTTCATTTACCCTGAGTCTATTTGGATAGTTTCGAAAAAGTAAAATGGCATTTTCTGGGACTCCCTGGCAGCAAGAAAGTTTAGCATTGTGTTGAATTGTGTTTTGCTAACTATATATACTTGCAAGAGATTAAGATTTCCCTGGCATAGTAAGGCAGTGCCCAACTTCCCATGGATGTGGCCGTCTGCTGGAAAGCAAGTTCCAACCGCTAAGTGTTTCCAATAGGGAACTTCATTTCACATGGACCCACTCCATGTGTATAAGGCAGTTTTGTTACAGCAGTTTTTTGATGCTTGGAATGTAGCTATAGTGCTGAACCTTCAACCAGCATTCTGGGAGAGCCCTCATTGACTCTAGTTCTTTTAGTTTTTCCTTCATGTATTAGTCAAGGTTCTCCAGAGAAACATAATACGTGTGTGTGTGTGTGTGTGTGTGTGTGTGTGTGTGTGTGTGTTGTGTGTGTGTGTGTGTCCCTAGTGACTCGGTTTACTCAATCACTTTTCCTTCTGCCCTTTCTTTTCTCCTCTTTCCCCTCTCTTCCTTGCTCCCTTCCTTTCTTCCTTCTTTCCCTCTCTAATTCTAATTATATATAGAGAGAGAGATAGTCCCATAGTCTGCCACCAAGGGTGTTAATAACCTGTCTGAGTCTGAAGGCTCAAGACTAAGAAGTGAAAATATCTAAGAGCAGAAGTTGAATGTTCCAGCTTAGGCAGTGAGCAAATTTGCTCTTTCTCCTCTTCTTTGTTCTATTCAGACTTCAAGGATTGGATAATGCCCTCCTACATTGATAAGGGCAATCATATTTACTAAGTTTATCCATTCAAATTTCAATCACTTTCAGAGACATCCTCACAGACATGCTCAACAATTATTTTACTAGCTAACTGGCCATCCCTTAGTCCAGCCAATTTAATACATAAAACTCACCATCACACTTTGGTTTTGTAAAGACCAGTAAATCTATATATTAAATCTCTTTTGCTTGAAATACATAGTGTTTTTGGTTTTCTACACTTAAACTTAACCAAAAAACATAGTGAGACCATCACCACATTTAAATGTTGAGCTGGACATCTATCCTCAGCACTAGAGAGCAGAATGGACATACTGAGCTCAGTAGAGTAGGAAAGCACACTTTGAGGGTTTAGAAGGAGTCACCCCAAGACGTGCCTCTGTGATACCTAGGTGGTTTTGAGCTAAAGGCAACTTTCACCACACGTTCAAGAGAATCTTCTGCCCCTCCCTTGACTACTTAGAAGAACTTAAATTAGGAGTCTTGCACATAATAAGCTATTATTAGATAAACTCTTGACCTATCTATGGGGCAGGACAAACTTCTATTTACGAGGCATCTGCTCTTCTTATCATCCTACAATGACCCTTTAAAGCCTCTAAGATGCATTACCTCATTCCTAGCCTAGAAAATCCTATAAATCTCAATCCCTGTTTCTGTCTCTGAAATTCTCATACATGCGTGTATGCGTGCCTGGGTGCATGCAGGATCTCTAACTTTGTCATGTATGTGGGGTTCCCAAATATAAATGTGTATGTGTTTATTTTCTCTTGCTAATCTGCCTCATGTCTACTTGATTATTTTTTAATATATTTTTATTGATTTTCAGAGAGGAAAGGAGAGGAAGAGAGAGATAGAAACATCAATGATGAGAGAGAACCATTGATTAGCAGCCTCCTGTACACCCCGCACCGAGGATAGAGCCCTCAACCCAGGCATGTGCCTTTGACCAGAATCAAACCTGGTACCCTTCAGTCCATAGGCAGATGCTCTATCCACTGAGCCAAACCAGTTAGGGTTCTACTTGATTACTAAACCAGCCAAAAGAACCTTAAGTATAGAGGAAAGTTTGTTCCTTCCCTACAACACCCATAGGCCTCCAGAGAAGATGGGAAATCTTCCTCATCCAAATATTCTAGAAAAGCAGGCTAAGTATTTACTATATGACTTTACTGCTTTAGGATTAAAACTTTAATGTAAAATATGCAACATAAAATATTTAGAGGAGAAAGGGCTTGAAGTCCTTCCTGTTATGATTCTGTGATTGAGACTGTCATTCAGGTCTATGAAACAGCCAATTCTTGTTCATAACTGCAAGATGATTAAGTTGATATCATAGGTCCCAAAACCCCATGGCTTTGCCAAGATCACACAGCTACTGGGTAGCAGATGGAGTGATTTTAAAGTTCTTTGACATGCCTCCTTTCAAAATGTAGAGTCTAATTCCCCTTTTCCATGAATGTAGGCAAGACTTTGTCACTCGCTCTAACAGAATGTGGTGGAAATTATGGTGTGTAACTTCCAATTTGAGGTCACAAAAGACACGACCACTTCTGCTTTGGCTTCTTTTGGATAATCTGTTTTGAAGGAAGCCAGTGGCTATTTTGTAAGGACACTCAGTAGCCTGTAGTGAGGCCTGATGAAAAAAAAAAAAAACCTGAGTTCTTTTGCCAGGACCAGCATGAGCAGACACCAGTTCAGGGAAGGAGAAAATATTTTCCTTCTAGTTTCCCAGCTGGGGCTTTATAAAAAGATATTAACAAGAGAAGAATGGACAGAAATGTATTAACATGTAAATCTCATCTATCACAGGAGAAATTTGGGAATGAGTAACTCAAAGGGGTGGTTAGAGTTTGGGTTTATATATCAATATGGGCATAAACAAAAAGGGGGTTGGGTTTCTGTATAAGTTATTGAAGGTGATCAGGAAAAGAATGGTAAAGAAGGCTTAAGTATGTTATGCAGATTTAAGTTGGTGCCTTCTTTATGAATGAGTCTCTTGTGATTAAGAGTCATCCTTCTTTTCTGATACAGAGAGGGAGACATCCTTAAAACTAAAGATTTCCTTTATAAAAGTTGGCCTTACAAAAGGGAAACTACATTCTGTCTTCAGGGATTCTCCTTTGTCTTCTGTTTCTCAAAAGAATCCTTATGTCAAAGAGGCATATTTTGGGGTGGCATATCTATTCTCCTGTACCAGCCATATGAATGAGCCTCCTTGAAGCACATTCTCTAGACCTAGTTAAGATTTCAGATGACTTCACTCCTAGCCATCTAAAGTCTTACTGCAACTTCATAAAAGGTCCTGTTACTGGCTGAATTTTATTTCTCAAATAAAAAAAATTAAGTTTTAATCCCCAGTACCTATAAATGTGACCTCATTTTCAAGTAGGGTTTTTAGATGTAAGCAGCCTAAGATGATGTCATTAGGGTATGTGATAATCCAATATGATTGGTGTTCTTATAAAAAAAAGCAGGGGGAGGGAATCTAGACACAGAAGATAGAAACACACAGAGGAAAGACTGTAGGGACAAACCAGGAGGAGATAGTCATTGGATGATAAAGGCAGAGATTAGAGTGACGCTTCTATAAACTAAGGAAAGCTGAAGTTTTCAGGCTAACACCAGAAGAGAAAGAGGCAAAAGGGTATTCTCTCTTATAGGTTTTAGAGAGAGCATGGCCCTGCTGACACCTTGATTTTGAACTTTTAGCCTCCAGAATTGTATGATGCTAAGGGTATCCTGTTTTGAGCCACACAGCTTGCGGTAATTTGTTACAGAAACCCTAGAAAACTAGTACAAACCAGAGCCAAATAAGGCACTCCTGAGTTCCTGACCTAGGAGACTATGTTAAGATAATAAATGTTTTATTTTAAACAGCTAAGTTTTATAAGACATTATGCAGAAATTGTTAACCAATACTCAGAGCTAGAATAAAATTCAAGCCTTCAAACTCCAAGTCCAGTAATCTTTCCACTACATCAAGCTGCTGCTTATTATCTTTGAGACTGAGAAAGGTCATGAATAGTTAGCTTAAATTGCTAATGTTTTTTTGGAGATACTGACAGAACTTTCCACTATGAGCCAGCAAAGTTACCTTCATGGAGGATAGTGAAACTAATTGAACAGTGGAACTAATCTCACCTAGAAGTGGCATCAAATGAACAGCACTCACAGATAAAGTATAGCAAGATAGCCCAGCCAATGTTGCTCAGTGGCTGAGTACTCACCTATGAAAAAGGAGGTCATGGGTTTATATCCAGTCAGGTCACATACCCTGGTTGTGGGCTTGATCCCCCAGTAGGAGGCATGCAGGAGGCAGCTGATGATAGATTCTCATCATGAATGTTTCTCTCTCTCTTCCCTTTCTTTCTGAAATCAATTATATATATATATAAATTTTTTAAGGTATAGCAAGATAGACATAATGTTACAAAGAACATTATATGGAACTATTCAACTATTCTCCAGATAGAGATGATGGTTGAATGGAAGAAAATAAGGGAGTGAGGGAAGAAGGGAGGAGAGGAATAAACAGAGAGAGTCACTAGGAGAAAACACACAAAAAGAAATAATTAGATTTCCATGTGACAGAAAGGTAGAATTATGGGTCATTATCTTTTCTTTTTCAAACCAAACTATTGCAGTGTCTTTTGACAGTTCCCTTTCTCTAGCATAAATAACATTTTTGTTTTCTCCCTTTCCCCTGATTTTTTTTTAATATACAATTTTTCTGTCTCCTGATGGAGGAAAGAAAAGCATATATTTACATCTCAATTAATAATTTAAAGTCTCCATATTGTAATTTTTGAGGTCTTCTGTTTAATGTCATTAATTTATTGATTAAAATGGTCCAAACTGAAACCTCAGAATATTTTAAGCTTGAAAAAGAAAAGAGAAAATATATGATATCTTTTGGCTTATAGTATTACCATTGTAATTCATTAGTTATTAATAATAGGAAAGGAGCAAAAGGATGGCCAGTCATTATAATCATGGTCATTTGGGCAGCTTTACCTGGAAGCTGCAACTTTATGCTACCCTCGGAACCACTAGTCCACTCGCTGCAAATAACTGTGTAGGAGGGATGGGATTCACCAAATGGGAGGTGGACACATGCACAGTAAAGTTGGGGTGATATACGGAAGGTGCCTGTTAGTCTAACCTGGAATAGAGATCATGGAGCCAATGCAAGCCCATGAAAATTTGGTAATGCATAATCCCAAGACAAAGGAATTCTTGCTGTCTTGGTGCTCTGGTTCTTCTCTTGTTCCTCTAGTTTTGCTCCTGCTTCCTTGCATTCGCCTGTTCCTAGAAGCCACATGGCTATGCTGATGACCCCACACTCAACAGACTGATGGGCTAACTGGGAATGCAAACTAACCTAGTCTGATGCTAGACCGTACTGGGCTCCAACATGGAATGGAAACTCTGGACAACTGCTTTAATCCTAGCTCTGCAGAAAGCAAAGTGGAACTTTTTTTCTTGGTGGGATGGAGGGAAATTGGATCTTGGAAACTCAGGGGTGTAATTCCATACAGATAAATGCCACTCATTCTCCTGTGTGAGTCTCAGAAAGTTCTTTTTCTCATGACATTGCAAGAAGCCTACTTCCACCAGCAATAGGTGGGGACACAGAGAGCTCCAATCCGATAACAATAGTTTCTGTTCCCAGAAAATAACAAGTGCAATGTAGCCTCATACAGGGTCCATTGTGAGGAGAGCTGGAGACCAGCACAGTATTCCACCACCTGAGCAGTTATAGGGATATTATTATGATAATAAAGAGCTAATATGCTAATGGTTGGGATGCCATTATGCATAATGACTAATCAGCAGGAGGCTGCCTGCGCATGCTGGGGCACTGCTCAGGAGATGGAGCAAAAGTGGGGAGGCAACCAGAGGAGGCAGGACCATCCAGTGCCAGGGAGGGTGGGGGTGAGAGTCCGTAGCACCCCCCTCACTAGTCCTTCACCACCTACCACTTGCACTCAGAGCAGCCTGCTGCCCACCTACCAGGGGAAGGAGTCCAGCACAGCAGGCGGGAGGCTTCCATGCTCTTTTCTGGAGCCATGATGGGGCGGAGCCACCATGTTATTCTGGAGATAGGTTCGGAAACAGGGAGGCGCCCAGAGGAGGCAGGAGCAGCCTGAGGCAACTGGCAGGACTGAGGGCGGGGCTTGAAGTGGCCAGAGAAGGCCAGAGAGGTTGGGGGTGAGGCTAAGTGTGCTCAAGTCCTGCATGGAGAGGTAGGGGTGTCAAGGCAGGGCAGTAGGTAAGTGGACATGGCCACATGATTTCGCACACTGGGCTGCTAGTCTTATATAAAACTATTTGGAGTCTCAAATCCAACACCACCAAACATCACCATTACCTGTTGTATTATTTTTCCTCTTAGTTGTGTATGACAATAGAGGAAAATACCTTCCTTTGCAATTAATAGTAAGCATGAACAATTTTTTAGCACTTTCTTTAAACATCCAGCATCAACTCCATGGGTACTGAGTGGGTAGAGAATGTAATTTCAATTTTATTCTTTAGCTTGAGGTTACCGTCCAAAGAGGTTACACATAAACAGAGCATGTAGAGCTTATGAATTTGTGTGTTCAACATATCCAGAAAGACACTCGTTTTAGGAATTCATTCCATTCCGACACAACTGAAGTTAATATTCTTCTTGCAGGTTTGTTTTTTAATCAAAGTACAGCAAACAGCAAATGAAAATGATAATTTTCCTTGAACCCACCATATTTCCTACAATGGCCACTATAGGCTGTGATTAAGCGAAGACAAAACGGCATGCTGCGGTAGTTGAAATACTTCTGGAATTTATTAACTGCTGTATACATGCTAGGGCCAAATGAGCTTCTTTAATTTCCATAATGAAATTGTTTTTGTAAAGTTAAAAATACTGTAATGAGGCCAAAATGGTACGCTTTCAGGGGGCTCCCATGGTGAAACAAATGAGATTTTAGCTCTCTAATTGGGCATACTGCAAGCTGGATTGATGCTGTCCTCAACACAGGATGTTTGTTATCCTAACAAAAAAGAGGTCTACAGCTGTCAGCATAATGCTATATGGCTTTTCAGAAGCCAAGCTAGCCAGAGGAAGGCTGCTTCTCTCTGGCTGAGACCACCCAAAGGGTGAGATGAAGTAGGGAACAGAGCTTCTCTTCCCTGATTAAGAAGTTATTCGCAAGATAATTTGTTTACAGCTATCAAAGGGAAGCTTTGGAAGCAACTGGGGAGAATTCCCAGAATCCCCTGAAAGAATAGTATTTGATTAAGCAATGAATATGGATATCCCCACCCCTTTTTTCTTCTTCTTTTTTTTTTTTTTTTGTCCTCTTATGAATTAAATCTCATTACCTGTCAACACAGGCCTTTGGAGTCTTACTGTTCCTATAGAAAACAAAAGTTAGGCCCATTTTGTTGAGGAGGCTATTGCCAAACTCTGCTGGTGAACTGTCACACTGCGTACCATGGAAACAGCTTGTAAACCTCTTTGAGCTCTGAAATGGTTTCGATGTAATATCGTCTTCATTTATTTTTAACCATTACTTTCGGCTATGAAGAGAAGCAAAATAGAAGTCTAGTCAAGTTCACTTTTAGCTACCAGAAGTAGATCAGTAACTGATTTTTTTCTCATTTGTAATGGGTCTTTTGTTTGGATGTAAATATTCAAAAGGATCCAGAAAGATGAATACTTTTGCTGTAAAGTTCTGCACTATTGCAAAGGTGCTAGACAAGTGAACGATTGGTATACTATCAAAATACATGAAAAATTAATAGCATATTCACCAAATGAATTCAAATCTCCTAAATCTAATTATTCAGAGGGATAAATATTTAAAGGATAATGTAAGCTGCTATAGTAGGCTATAATTATACATTGCAGTGGTAAAATGTGCATTTCCAATAGCATAGTTCCAAAAAGCTCTTTTTGTATTCTTCTAGAAAACATTACAAATTGTTACACAAAAATTAGATGAAATATATTTTATTCTAGTAAAACTTCCTCCTCATGCCCCCATTAAATGGCTTCTATTTTACATTAACTTTATTGTTGTTTTCAACTTGTTCAAAACAAGACTGTTACTATTCTTTTCCCTATTTATTGGTCTTCATTTTTATTTCTATTTCTTTTCTAATAGGTTTTCAAATACCTATTATTTCAGGAACTCAAACCAATCTTATATTTTTAAAATGAATTTAAATATAAAAGAGATTAGCCCACCTGGTGGCTCAGTGGTTGAGCAATGGCCTATGAACAAGGAGGTCTCAGTTTGATTCCTAGTCAGAGCACATGCCTGGGTTTTGGGCTTTATCCCCAGTAGGAGGCATGCAGGAGGCAGCTGATTAATGATTCTCTCTCATCATTGATGTTTTTATCTCTTTTTCCCTTCTCTGAAAGAAATATATATATATTATGTATATATAAGACTACTTGGGGGGAAACAGCAAAGCTTAGTGGCTAACAGTCTAGATTCTGAAGTCCAAGAGATATGGGTTGGGACCTTAAATTACTCTCATTTATTGTGTGGCCCTGGGCATTTTAAGTATTTCTTTTTAATATCTTTTATTGAGTTTTAGAGAGAAAAGGAGGGAGAGAGGGAAAGAGAAACATTGATGTGAGAACAGCACATTGATAGGCTGCCTCTTGCACACTCCCTACCAGGGATTGAGCCCTCAACTCAGGCATGTGCACTGATGGAGAATCAAGCCAGCAATTTTTTGGTGCACAGGACAACGCCCAAGCAAATGAGCCACACTGGCTAGGGCGGGCACTTCAACTCTTTAAACCTCGGCTTCCTGATCTATAAATTGATCGTCATAAAAATATCTGTACCAAGTGTGATTATGCACACTGAAGTAGTGCTTACATCTTATAAGTTGTTGATTAATTTACATGATAAAGATGAAGTGATGAAGGTGATGATAGTGACAACAATGTTGACCAGAGGACTCATGCACCACAAAAGACTATGTTTGAATATACCTAAAATGATCTTCCTGATGTCTAAAAACAAGAGTTGAAGGTGATCAGGAGTGGGTGCATATGCACACGTAGAATATATTTTGTCATTTTCCTGTTTTTGAAGAGGAGCAGAATATGACACCCCATAATATGCCATACTGCTTATTTTGAGCAGAAGGCAATTGAAGAAAAGCAGATATGGGAAAAAATGTTCTGCTCTCCTCTTATCTACCTAAATATAGAATATAAATTCCCCTTGTGAAGGTGTTCACACCCTCCCCTCATTTTTCCATGCCAAGAAGGGGATAATAACCTTAACGCCTGAGACAAGATGGCACTAAGGAAGAGTCTACACAAGCAAGACTTTCTTACTTAGGAACTATTCCTTATCTACCATTAGATGCTTCCTACAACTTGCTGGCTCTAGAACAGTGGTTCTCAACCTGAGGGACGAACGACCTTTTCACAGGAGTCGCCTAAGACCATCGGAAAATGCAGATATTTACATCACGATGCATAACAGTAGCAAAATTTCATGGTTGTGGGTCACCACCACATGAGGAACTGTATGCAAGGGTCGCGGCCTTAGGAAGGTTGAGAACCACTGCTCTAGAATCTCAAAAGCCATTTTCTATTTTCTTGTCACTTCACTACAAATTTAGTGTTCTTCTGTTCAATGCTACAGAACCAAGTTCTAACTACACCTTTGAGTTACTCATCACTGAGTGCTCCCCCTTGCATGCCTAATGCACATGTTGATAAATTTCTGTTTGTTTTTCTTTTGTTAATCTGCTTTTTTCAGTCTAATTTATAGAGCCCCAGCCAATGTTCCTAAAATGAGTAAAGACAAAGAATATTCTTTCCTCTCCCTTATACCTGATACAAAATACAACTTAGGTGGGAGGTGTGTAAAATGCCTCAGTTTTAGAGACAGGAGTGACTGAAGAAAAAGGAATCAACAGACATTTTTTTAATTAAAAGAAAGAGATAAAGGCCCAGCTGGTATGGTTCAGTGATTGAGCATCAACCTATGAATCAGGAGGCCACGATTCAATTCCCAGTCAGAGTATATGTCAGGTTTTGGGCTCAATCCCCAGTAGGGGGTCTACAGGAGGCAACCGGTCAATGATTCTCTCTCATCATTAATGTTTCCATCTCTTTCTCCCTCTCCCTTCCTTCCTGAAATATATATATATATATATATATTAAAAAGGAAGAGATGAGAAGATGAAGACAATGAAGTACAGATGTCTGAGCCGCAGAAGGATGTCTAAATATGGACTGCACACAATGGACTAGTGGACTTTAACTAGCCTGACACTGCATTAGACCCAGCGCCACCATAGAATGGAAACTCTGGACATTGGCTTTGCTTCTAGCTCACCTAAAGCCCCAGCTGTACCTTTTCTAGGACTGAATTAAGGGACATGGAGCTTTGCAAACCAAGGGATGTAACTTTATGCAACTAACACTCATTCTCAAACAAACAAGAAAACAAACAAGAACACTAGAAGCTAAATCCTACTATTTATTGAATGACAATAATCACTCAACAGAAATCTTTAAAGAGTAAAGACATGCTTCATGTTATTGGAACTGCCAAACTGGAGCCATATGCATGAATATTTCTTGGAGAAAATAGATGGGTAGAAAAGAAAATAGTAGTATGATGTGTTAATGGCAGTCTACCAAACAAACTGTGAGTTTTTGCACCAATTATGCCAATACAATTATGGCTTCCCAAGCCATGAGAGGCTCCATTAATCCCAACTAGGGAAATTATCTCATTCCTCTCTAATACTCAAAGTCATTGCATTGCCTCAGAATATTCTGCTTTGCACAACATTTGATCAGGTCTACTTCCTGATGATTCTATCACATGGTAACAAAAATTATCATATGTGAAGATAAAAACAAAAAAAAATGTAGCTGGATTAAATTGAATTATTTAGCTTAAATTTGCTACTAGTAACCAAAGAATAGGTCTTATTAATGTTGATCCACATAGTGTTGTCTAACAGGGAAAGTTGCTATTAGATATTAGATCAGAATAAACCATTTCATAACCATTAGAATGGTTTCTACACCATTTATACCAATGGATAATAATAAACAACTCATTTTATAGTCTCAAATCCCTGATGGTATGTGGGCATCTTAATTCTCTAAATTACCATTTTTCTCTTTACGTACAAAATGTGTGTGTGTGTGTGTGTGTGTGTGTGTGTGTGCATGTGTGTTTGTAAAGAGCATTTATTCAAGTATATTTTCAGAGTGAATTTTCAATTGTGCAAAGCCTTTTCAACATCCCCACTCATCGCAGACATGAGTACTGTAACATGTATGGGCATGGCTGAGGCAAATTTATCATGACAGCAACCAAATAATAAATCTGTATCTCTATAACCAGTTCCATTTCCGAATAATTTCTCTGTCGCACATTATTTTAGTCTGGCAGATTGCTCCATTCTTTTTTTTTCTTCCCTTTACTTTGGGGTTAAACTGAACTTTCGAATTCACATTATTTTGCAGATAGCATGTCACCTTCACTTAAGTTGCTATAACTGGCATTTCTCTTCTATCAGCTGAAGCAGTTAATTTACTTGCATTGACCAGCCAACAGTGTAATCTACCACCTGATAATTGTGTTCTTCTCAGGCCACGAAAGTCTTAAAAAAAAAAAAAGACTTGATTGTAGTAATTTTATAGTTTTAATTCTTATGATTTAATCTACATTCTTTGATTTGCTAAGGAATTCTATGACTGGGCAGGGAAGAATCTTTTTTAAAAATTCACATTTATTCAGCCATGTTGCGTTTCATAAAAGAGGATCTTGTATGATAATGGATGCGACAATATTGAAATTTCAAACAGTGAGATGTAAATAATGTAATTTGTGAAGAGCTACTGGATAAATTATATGTTCCGATATGAGCTGGTTATTTCAAATAAAATATTTTTGCCAAAATATTATTAAAAGAATGGAGAACTCTGTAGGAGAAGCAAACAAATAGTATGTAATACCCAAGTGCTAGAAGATGTACCCTAAAATGTGCACATGCCAGCAACTTAATATTGTAAAGAATGGAAAGATGGTGGAAACCCACTATGTCATACCAAGAAAAAGTACTTGGTTTTTTTTTTCTTTTTCTTTTTCTTTTTTTTTCCTTTTTTAATTCTCACCCAAGGATTTTCTTCCTCTGTCTTTTAGGGAAAGTGGAAGTGAGAGGGAAAGACATAGAGAAACATTGATGTGAGGGAAACACACTGATTGGTTGCCTCCTGCACAAACCCCGACCAGGGCCAGGCCAGGGAGGAGCCTGCAACCAAGTACATGCCCTTGACTGAAATCAAACCTGGGACTCTTTGGTCTGCAGGCCAGTGCTCTATTCACTGAGCCAAACAGGCTAGGGCAGGAAATATTTCTTTTAATCCAAAAATGCTACACAATTTAAACCTGCTAAAGTTGAATTTAACAGCTTTTTTAGCCTTCTGTAAATAATTGCTATTTCTATTTTTCTCTAGACAACCATGATACCAAAAAATGCTAATTAATACTTATAAAGAGCAGGTAGAGCTGGAAACCAGAAACATGCTTGGTTTCAGAGCCTGCAGTTTTGACAGTGGGGCCATCTGCTACTAACTTTTCTCCTCATCATCATGCCAGTCCAGTCAAAAGCAATTAAACCTGTTTGCCATTATAATATGTAGATAACGATGATAAATTATAGCTTTACAATGAGTCTCAAATTATGCATACACTAGGTATTTTCCTTACAGCTACTAATATAAAAGATATTCCTGTACTTGTGAAATTTTTTCGGCTATGTTATTAATGATGTTAGCTCTATAATGAGCTACCTACCAGGATATTTTGCAGGCGAGGAGCCTAGTAGTCATTATAAATCTATTTATACTCCAGTAAGATGTTCCCCCAAGTGGAGAGCAGAGCCCTCGTGTTCTGCATCGCCATTGAACAAAATATATAGCACATTCGGATCTGACTTGCTATGTTTTATTATGTCACATAATCAATAAAATGCATAAATACCACAAATAAAAATTAGCAGGAAGAAAATTCTATGGCTTTGGCACAACATGGGGTTATGAAGCAGAGAGAAGATGAGGCTTAATGATTTCCATAACAGATACAAAGCTATCATTCTCCAGGCAAGACATACATTAGCTCTGATTGCCATCAAAAATGTTTGGACTTCTTCCAACACAGAAACTCTGAATGAGCCAATGTTCCAAAATGGTAACTAATATCAGTCTTTCAAAAAAATGTCAATGGGTATTGCCATGTTGGACAACTGTGCTATTTGTTTGGTTTGGCTGTTCAAATTTGCAGCTGCCAGTATAATGATCTTTTCCAAAGATCTGCCTTTTAATTATGTGGGGAGAAAAAAATATATAACAACAAGAAATGCAGCCAGTGCCTTGAATATCTGAGAAATTCCCACCCGAAAGCACAGCGTTTAAAACTTAAGATGGTTTCTCCCAATAGTAGGTAACTAAGGTGGTTTTGCTAATGAAGACTCACAGAATTTAAGCCTTTCTCATTTCCCGCCATTGTTTCCTTCAGCAAGAAATCATCTGGCATGATAAACATGCATTAATTATGAATATCCAACTTTCTAATTCTGTTTTTTCATCAAAAGACAGACTAATTATTATGGGGGAAAAGAAAGGAACAATTTTGTCTGAAAGAAACTCTTAGCAACACTGGGAAAATGTCCCACCTAGCAATAGTCCCATTTTCATTACTATGTAACACTCACAAATAAGTCAGAGGGAGGAAGAACATGGAAAAATGAGAACCGCGCCAATTATATTTGCTGCAACGCTATATAAATGGATGCATCTTATGGATATTTTAACAGATCTTCTCATAAACTATACTGGGAAGAGGACTCCCAATTGCAGCTAATCATCCATTTTCAGACAAAAGCATTATTCACCATGACTCAGTCAAGGACCCACCTTGATTTCACACCATTCTTCCAATGATCATTTTAAGTCAAACTCTTAGCATCTCAGTGTGCTTTCCCAAACAAATGTGAGTAGCAAGCACTTACCCAGGGCACACAAATTACCAAATACAGAAATCAACAGTGCAGGAGTTTTATCTTTCATTGTTTTCTCCTTATTTATGGTGAGGAGCCTTTTGTCAACGGTAAAGTTGAACAGCATGGGAGATGGATGGTCAAAGTCTTATATTGGGGAAAATATTTCAAATCTGAGAGACACACTGAGATTGCTTCCTTTCAGTTCCCCATCTGCTTAATGAAATGTGTGTTGCGAGTTGAATATATGCAAATAATGTTTTTAAAAAAAGTATTTAATGTGCCAAAAAACAGCTTGTGCAATGCACCATTTAAACATTTTAATATTGATTGGCCTTAGCAGAGAAAGTGAAAGGAAGAAAAATATAATAAGATAGAAAAATAAAACAGAAGGAAAGAGGGACCAACAGGGAGGAAAGCAGAGGCAATTTCAAATAATAGGAAGAATGCAGAATGGCACCATTGTTTGCTGGACTACCAGAGATGACTATGCATAGAGGGGGCCCAGTCTGCACACCTTCTCTTTAAAGCAGCTGTAGGAAGAGTGGTGAGTGCGATGGGAATAGCTTTGGAATCTGCTAGCTTCAGCTGTGACTCCAGCTCTACTAGCTGTGTAATCTGACTTCTTTTTCCCAGAGCCTCTTATCTTCATCTGTCAAGTGGCTAGATCAGCTACCTCATAGGATTGTTATGAAGATTGAAAAAAATATCACATAGCCGAAACCGGCTTGGCTCAGTGGATAGAGCGTCGGCCTGTGGACTGAAAGGTCCCAGGTTTGATTCTGGTCAAGGGCATGTATCTTGGTTGCAGGCCTATCCCCAGTAGGGGGTGTGGAGGAGGCGGCTGATCAATGTCTCTCTCTCATCGATGTTTCTGACTCTCTATTCCTCTCCCTTCTTCTCTGTAAAAAAAATCAATAAAATATATATTTTAAAAAAGAGAAAGACATATTACATAAAAGTATCCACTCATGTCCTTTGCACAAGTGAGGTGCTAGTAAAGGGCATTTAACATGATTACCTTTTATGCCCAACATTTATGTCTGTTTAAACATCTTTGTCTTGCTTAAACACATGGTGCATCATCATTATGGGAAATATTTGCTTCTGGTTCCCACCCTCATGAAATAGGTTTCTCTCAGAATTAGTGAATCCCTGTATGATCAAGACCTCCACCCCCCTGGTTCTCCACCTTGGTTGCACATTAGAATGCCCTGGGATCTTTTCTCTTTTTTTTAATGAGAATGCTAGAAACCCCAAGGGAATATCTGGGATTCTCGATTTCGGAAAGCTACCCAGAGGATTCTAAATGGGCAGCTGAGGTTTAGTCCAGGGCTTCACCCTGTGAGTAGGTGAGACAGGGAGACAAGCAGAGGTGCAGTGAGGCAACGAGGTGAAGTCTAAGTTCGCCGATGAGCATCGATTCCTTCACTTCAGTTCTTATTTTTCAAAAAATGAGAACATTTCATTTCTACTCAGGGAAGGTGAGTGACATTTGGTACACGGTATCCTTTAAAAACCAGTCCAAAACCAGCTAAATAAACATAACATATTCCACTTTTCCCATTTGGCCTCTTCATTCTCATTAGCAGCTGCCAATGTGTTGCCATATTTTTATTTCCCTTGGCAGAGAGGGCAGATTGCTCCCTGAAGAGGATCTGCCAATCAAGAGGATGGCAGAGGTGGCATGTAGATCATCAGCATCTTTCCTTTTGCCCGCACAAGTGCATAAATTATCCTCCACATGATCTCCCTTATCTATCCACATGTTCGATCTCCTCAACTTAAACACCAGGCTGCCCAGCATTTTCATAATTAACAGTCTTTTCAAAATCCTGGAAATATAGTGAGTTTCTTCTTAGTATTTAATTAGAAATACGTAGCACTTCATTGAAACTGTATTTTGTAAAAATGCATCCTTGGCAAATCTTTTCATTAAATTCTTTTCTAGAAATTAAAAGGCATCATGACTGAAAGCCTGATTTACCTGCAAGTTAATCTTACTGTGCTCGGGCAAGCCTGTTAATTCTTCTAATACTCCATTGAGGGGGAAATTAAACCACCCGCCCACTCTTTTTACCAAGTCCATGAAAACACTGCTTTGTGTGGTTCCTCTGTACCACGGCAATGGCAGTTAACTGATAAAACACTAATCCAGCCCTGTTGATATCAGTCAATTATGCTTGTGCCAAACAAAAATAGTCACTGATGGAAACATACTGCATGAATTGCTGTTGTGTCAAACTAGCCATATTGATTTCAACTCTGTTTTACAAAGACAAGCTAAAAAGGGTTTTCCAAGCAGAAAGGAAGAAGGAAAGAAGCAAGGGGATATTTCCTTTTTTTTTTTTTCAAAAAAAAAAATCTAATTTAGAATGGATAGTTGAATCTTATCCTCCTCTCAATATAGTTTTTTTGTGTTTTTTTTTAAGATTTAGAACCTATTTTTAAAAAGTGAGGAAGGTCTGTTGCTGTAGGCAATAGTCATCCCCAAGACACAGCAAGACTAATAAGTTAACTAGATGCACCTAGCTCCAACCACCCAGCATAAGCTGTGAAACTAAACTGCTGAGAATCACTGGCAACTTTGCTGAGGGAGGAATGGTGCAAACTGATACACAAGGGAAGCCGATAATCCAATTTAGAAGTGCAGATTCTCATTTCAGTTTCATTGGCATGTTCATTTTGAACTAAAGGGATCTGAGCAGTAATTCTATAAACAACCAGCATTTAGAAATCAGAGGCAACAAGATTCTCTAGAGGTATAATTGCTTTGAAACCAGGCAACCTGAAATTGTGTTTGCTTCGTGTAGCAGGGAGAAGTGGGGGGAGGATCTCTCAGCTGGGAACACTGGTGGCTGACCGAAGAGCACTGGATCTGGGCACGGCAGCCTGGGTATCTCAATATTCCCAATAATGTGATTCAATTCAACAAAAAATTCAACAAGGATTTTTATGGCACCATACATTTTACATAAACTACTTTTGTAATTCAAATTTTGTAATATCAGGAGAACTAATTATAGAAAAAGACCTGGTTCTAATCATAGGCTGCCATCTTACCATCTGCATCAGTGAAAGCTTTGCTAGGTTAATATAACCTCTCTAATCCAAGTACTATCATCTCCAAAATGGTGATGATAGTCGCATCTATTTCATAGATTATGAATACTAAATGGGAGAACAGTTCACGTGTTCATCATAGTTCTCAATGTTGGCCCTCGGTCGTAGTGATCTTTAATTTATCTATCTTTTCAGTTCATATTTTAAATATCAAAGAAAGATTCTGTTGCCCACAGCAATATGTACAGGCTTCATCACCAAAAGAAAGGTTTTCCAATAGAAGGGGGGGATGATATGACTATATGGGGACAGAGAACTGTATACGATAAGAAATATTCAAAGACCTGAACACCTAAAGTAGAGTTATTCAGTTTAGAGCTCCAGTATCCAGATACCATTGATGACATGTACACATAAGGAACTGTCTGACATTGAAACTGGGACTCAAAGCTATTGGACATTGAAATTGGGACTCAATCATTTTCCTTTTGCTCTGGTGGGTTTATTTCTAGCCTACAGGGGCAAGATATTTTTAAAGACAAGAATCGGGGGGTTGGGGGGACAGGGAAGCAGATGCAGAGGCAAAGAAGCAATGAACAGACTGTCGTGCAACAGTGGGAATGCAGGAGAAGTTGGGTAGGAGGGGCCTATAGGAGATCAACCGAAGGACTTGCATGCATGTGTGTGTGGTGATAGCCAGTGGATAGAGGGCAATGGGGGGAGCCAGGGGGATGGGGGACGGATGAGGGCATGTACTGGGGAGTGGGGAGGGCAATAGGGGGAAAATAATAAATAAATAAATTTTTTTTAAAAAGTTACTTGAATAAACTAAAAAACAACTAATAATAAACCTCTCTAATCAGAACTTTGCCCCATCTACTGCACCTTGTCTGTCACAAAAGACCTCCATTTGGCACATTCATCTTTCGATCCTCCATGCTGCCCTTTCGGCTCTTGGCTTCCAGAGCACCACAGTCTTCTAGCATTCCTCCTATGTCACCAGTCATGGCTCAATTGGTTTCCTATTTTCTCCCTAACCTTATCAATTGAAAGTGCCTCAGGGATCACTCTCCAGTCCCTTCTTCATTTACTCTCACTCCCTTGGTGATCTTGTCTAGTTTCATGGATTTCAATGTCATGTATATGGTGACAAGTCTTCCATTTGTATCTCTTGCCTTGACTTACCTGGACAGTGGGCTACCTACTCAATGTTCCCACTTTGGCATCTCAAAGACATATCAACATCAACATGTCTAAGAGCCAAACCTCTCATCGCTTTCCAGATCATATTCTACCCTAGTCTTCTCCGTCACAGTGGGTGGCAATTCCATCCTCACATTACAGACACCCTTGACCCTTCCTTCTTTCACACCCCACATCCAACCTTTTCAGAAATTCTTTGGGCCCTTCATTAAGAATATATTCAGAATCCAATCACTTCCCACAACCTCCTATGCTGTTACCTGTGTGAGCCACCAATACTGCTTGCCTAGATAACTCTCTCACTAAACAGTACGTAGTTCTCCTCTGAATGGTTCTCTGCTTTTCCCTTTGCTCCCTATCACTCCCGTCAGAGAAATCCTTGTAAAATAAAAATCAAATTATGCCTTTCTTCTGCTCACAACCTGCAATAACTGAAGAGCAGCACTTAAATTAAGAGCTTTAAAAGAAAATTTGTATGAACTAATATTAATGTTAATAATAATAATAATAAACCACTCAACTCAGAAAATAAGGTCCCACATTGTCTGACCCCTCTCACCTTCTAACATCATTCCCAACAACTCAACCTCTAATTCATTTCTCTCTAGCCACTCTAATCTTGTTATTTTTAAAATGTACCAGGCATGCTCTTTAGGACCTTTGCTTTAACTGTTCCCATTGCCTGGCACATACATAAATGAAAGCACAGTGATTTCATCTTGAGATGCTGGGATATATACTGACTAATATAAGACAATTAGAGCATGACATTTAGCTGATGACAGCCACTGGTCCTGGGGTGGTAAACTGCTCCAGTAAGACGATAAAGAGCTGTCATCCTACACTCGGAGGGTGAGTTTCTCTCAGACTTGAGCAAAACAAACAAACAAACAAACAAACAAATAAAAAACATGAAGGTAAATATAAGGAGAAACACCCTTATCAGGGAGCCAATGTTAAAGACCAGAGTAGAGAGACAGAAAGAACCTGAGTGCCCAATGATTTTTCTAAGCCGTGGTCATACCATGACTGCAATCCACCCCATCCCTGTAAAATTTGTAATTATGTAACATAAGGAGTGTCTTTAATATTTAAGCTAGTTTGAGTGATGTTTCTATTAGTCTCAGCTAAAAACATTCTAAAGATACAGAGGTTAGTAGAATTAAGATATCACATATGAAAAGTAAGACTTGGGTTGAACCAACCATGCCTACTAAATTTCACTAATACTTAGACTATAACCACCTCCCACCACACACACACAACACACCTGGCTCACAAAAAAATGACAACCATGAAATAGGAATAATTCATATGCTATTCAATAACATTTAAATTCAACAATTAAATAACATTTTATCAATCATAACTATATAAATGTGAATTGCATTTGATCTTAGAGTGTTTTATCCTGAAGCACCAGGTAAATATTTTAGATATTAAAGGTTATATGAACAATTCAGATTAAGAAACTATTTACCTTAGTGAAGTCATTCTTTACTCCTTCCTTCACATTCCACATTCATTCCATCTGAAAATTCTGGGTATGGTTTGGGACCCCTCTAACCATCCTCATTTCTGCCATCATAAGTCTTGTCTAAGCCACCACCTATATATTAGCCTTCCCTTTCATCTCTTTGTTTTCATCCTTGTTCTCTAAAGTCTATAGAGTGTAAAGTACATGAGAACAGGAATGATGTTTAGAACATTGCTTTATCCACAGGCACATGATAGAAACTCTAGTTGTCAAAAAGATCTTCAGTGAAATCAAAGTAGCAGAATGTGATTGTTGGCCTAATCAAACTTCCAAGTTTTTGAGAGAAAGAGTGCATCCTCAATTTGCATTAAAGGGTTAATTTGTCAGGCTTGAGGTATTCAAATCCTGCACATTCTAAAATAAGAACTGGCCCTTTACCAACTTTTGGGAAACAATCATTAATCCTTTCCAATATCCTGCTTGAAAGAGTACCTGGTGGAGCCTTGGGCCATGTTTATGTTAAAAATGTAGTTCATGGTATGTGAAGGCTTGTTTTGTTTGCCTTGGGTTCTGTATCAATTTGACTTTTGAAGGTATGGAGGCTGGAGACTGATTAGCTAAGGTCAGCCATGTGAGTGTTCCACATCTATGTGACTGATCCCAAATAAAATGCTTAGACACCAAAGCTGGGTTGAGCCTCCCTGGCTGGTAATAGTCCACAGGCGTTGTCATACATCATTGCCGGGAGAACCTGGTACTGCCTATGTGACTCTACTGAGATGGGACAACTGGAAGCTAGAGCTGGCCTATCTGGGACTCTGCTCTACATGCCTATTTTCCTTTACTGGTTTTAATATATATATATTTGCTATAATAAACCTTAAACATGACTATAACAGCTTTTCTGAGAGTCCTTCTAGGGAATCATTAAATCTGAGGGTAGCCTTGGGGACCACGAAAACACCCAGCATTTAGCATGGTGTCTGGCATATGAAGGTGCTCGATAAAGGTTGACTGAGTAAATGAATGAATAAATTAACCTAAACAATGGATATATGCCATGCTAACTACCTATCTGAATTCTTCTTTCCTCTCTACTTTCTCATTCTGTCTCTCCCAATACATTTTCTGTTTTTATCCCACTCTAATTTAAAATACCAGATATGACTACAGTCTAGTAAAGCATCATCCTTAAAACTGTCACTAAACATAAGAACAGTTGATAGAAGAGTAAGATTTAGAGATCAAGACCATTTGGGTAAACAGAGCTTTGTTTCTGCAGATCACCTTTCAGGTCAGCGTTCTGCATGGCATAATTTGCTTTGCTGCCCGATTCCTGCCCTTCTGACCTGGCTTGAACTCAGCTCAGGAATGCATCATGAAGATCTGGCTCCAGCTCTTCCACACTGTTCTGCATCGAATCAATAATAAGGGAACCTTCTTTGTTTGCATGGGATTTGACAGCCCAGTGACAGACATAACCAAGTAGCAGCCATGGCCTTAGGTTGGCTGCACTTACATTGTTCCCGTATAATGACAAGTGTATGGGTGAGATTTAACGATGGATGGTAACATTCAAGGTCTTGAGTAGGTTTCTTCTAGCCTACTCACTGGCATCTATCATTTTAATAGCCACCAAGAAAGGAAAAATATGGTTCTCATTAATATCCTGAGTTTGACCTTCCACTTGTCTTAAATTGAAACTCACTTATAGCCTGGAATGCAATTGTGTCCATTAAAAGAATGGTAACGTCTTCTTTTCTGGTGTTACTTCATTTTCCCCATAGAGTACACAATAGAAAGGAAGAAAGTCAGGATTGAGGTCAATGAGGTTATAATGGGAGAGCTATTTCCCTTTAAGTCCTTCAAATTAAGGAGACTGTGATATATTCTGCTAGACTAGGAATTAAGGCAACTTTCCTGTGAAACCTCTTAACTAAAGGACAAAAAAATCATGAAAATAACCTATCATCAGAATTTTCCAGAATTAGAAGCTTATAGATTCTGAGTGACCTGACAATCTCATAAAAATTAGGCAGAGTCAGTTTCTGTTTCTTGCAACCAATGAATCCTAAATAATAGATATTATGTACCACTTTGTTTAAGATGGATACACACTGGAATTTGTCACAGGATGGTTCAGCAGGGGTTCCACAGACAATTATGAGTCTCCAGTGTAGTAGTAATAACCATAGTGGAACAATTACATCCCAGTGATATTTGCCTTTCTACTGTATGTGGGTAGATGATGGAACAAAATATTCGTTGCTAAGCAAATGAACAGTGCAAACAAAGGTGAAATTTGGTCTGCTGAAGCACAAAGGCCAGCAAACTTTTAAACACTCTTAGAACAATTCTGTGTCACATGGATGGGCTGATTTTAAAAGCGCTATTGCTTTATGTACTTGAATGTAACAAATACAGGATTTCCTTACAAAACCTAAAGTTCTGGTCTTATATTTTTTTAAAGAAAACAACAAAATTAGATTAGATTAAGGATAATAAACCAAGTTTAATGGTATGTAGAATCTGTTTATTTGAGAGAGAACATAGAGTATGTCACTGGTCTTAAATAGCATCTTACTTCGTCTTTTCCAAAAAGGTGTTGACGTTATAAAAAATAATTATTAAACATATGCTCTAGGTATAATTGAATATGATGTCTTACAAGCCATACAATCTCTAGCTTCATAAGTTTCCAAATTAATTGTGAAGCCAAGGCATTCATAGGCCCATCAAAATTTAAGCTGAACAAACAAAGGAGCAATAAGACACAGAAATTAGTCAAGAAGAGACGCAAAATCTGGTTCCTACTATAATGGTGTCAGAACACAGCTAGAAAGACACAGTTAAAGATTGATCAGTATTAGCCCTTGCCAGTGTGTTTCAGTTGGTTGAGCATTGTTTCATTCATTGAAAGGTCACCAATTTGATTCCCAGTCAAGGCACATGCTTGGGTTGTGGGCTTGATTCCCAGTAAAGACTTGCAGGAGGCAACCAATCACTATTTCTCTCTCACATCAATGGTTTTCTCTCTTACTTTCTCTTATTCTCGTTCTCCCCCTCTCTACCTTTCTAAAATCAGTAACTTATTTTTAAAAGTTGACCAGTATTAAATCAGAGCCCATGCTATATCATTGGTGTAAGAAAAAGTAATGTGAGAAAATAGAGGAAGCCATTAATATTATCTCATATATTTGTGACAGCTTCCTAGAGGAGGTTACAATAAGTGTGGAACTTTAAGAATGAGCATAATTTATTATGGAAAGAATGAAAAAAAATGACTTCTAGCCTGAGGGGTGGTAGGAACAAAATTAGGACAAACTCAGCTGTCCAAAGAACTGGTCAATGTGCCTGGAACATGAGACATAAGGGAGGAGGATGACTCAGGCAAGATCATGTTAGAGACATTGAAGAGAGAATTGGAAACAGAAAGAACAATGCTTCATTCATCCATGTGCCCACACATCTACTTTGTTGAAGAGTATTAACAATTATTGGTTGCCAGAGTTTGATTCTTTGAATAGAGGTTGCATTAGCCATGGACAAATCTGAATTCCAGATATATTTGGCACAGCTTATTTGTTTAGTTGTTTGTTTAATTTGCCCCAAATTTTCAAAGAGATTCCCCCATCAAAATCTAGATCATTATCTTCTCTGAAAAGTCAGATTGGGCAAAACTAGAAACTAGGCCCACATTTTCAGCCAACCTGGAGTAGAAGATGAACCACAGAACAAGGGACGCCAATAACTAATTTCCCAAGTTCCCACCATTTATATTTTGTCCCTGAGATTTAAGCCAAGTATGAGTGGTCATGGTCATGGTGATTACACTGTCTAACTTCCAGTAAAAAGCATTGTCTCTGTACCAATTTAATTATCAAAAATCAAGAAAGTAAGAGATACATAGAAAGAGCAGCTTATTTCAGAAAAAAAATAGGAGAGAGCATATTTCTTTATGGAAGTGATGAAGTGTTCCATGTGTTTTTGTTTGTATGTTTGTTTTTATTGAATTTATTGGGTGACATTGGTTAATAAGACCAGAGAGGTTTCAAGTATACAACTCTATACCATATCCTCTGCACTATATGCTCACCACCCAAAGTCAAATCTCCTTTCACCTCCATTTATCCCCCCTATACTTTCTTTTACCTTCCCCTATCTTTCTTCCCGTCTAGTAATCACCATGCTGTTGTCTGTGTCTATATGAGTTTCTGGTGTTTTTTGTTTGTTTGGTTTGCTTAATCCCTTCACTTTTTTGTCCAACTCCATAACCCTGCCTCCAGTATGTTCTCTATGGGTCTGTTCCTATTTTGTTTGTTGGCTTATTTTACTTATTAGATTCCACATATAAATGAAATCATATGGTATGTGTCTTTCTCTGACTGTAAACAATGGCCAATCAACCTGAATAGACACTTCTCCGAAGAGGACATAGAGGTGGCAAACAGACATATGAAAAGATGCTCAGTGTCACTAATCATTAGAGAAATGCAAACTAAAACCACAAAGAGACATCACCTCATGCCTGTAAGAATGGCTATCATCAATAAAGCAACAAACAAAACAAGTGTTGGCAAGGATGTGGACCAAAGAGAAACCTCGTGCACTGTTGGTGGTAATACAGATTGCTCCAGCCATTGAGAAAACCAGTATAATGTTGCCTCAGAAAATTAAAAGGAGAACTGCCTTATGACCCAATAATTCCACTTCTTGGAATTTCTGAAGAAACCCAATACACTAATTTGAAAGAATATATGCACCCTTATGTTCATTGCAGTGTTATTTACAATAGCCAAAATTTGGAAGCAGCCCAAGTGCCCATCAGTAGATGAGTTGATAAAAGAGCTGTAGTACATTTGCACATCTGACCTTTTGAGACAGTATTGATGGACCTGGAAAGTATTCTGATAGTGAAACTCTTCCATGTTTGTTGCATAAATAATGTATCTGTGTTAAAAGAATACAGTTTAAGATGTCCTCTGCTTAGATCATTCCAGCATACTCATCTGTGTTACCTGATTTGCATTTGAATTTCTAACCCCAAAGACAGGGGAAGTTTAAGATAGGCCTTCAGAACAAAGTAGCCTTTGAGTTGAGACCTAAAGCATAAAGTTAGCTTTGTAAAAGCTTCTGTAACTGCTTGGTATAGTAACCCCAGATATTCACCCAAATTACCTGGATATCTGTGATTCAACTAGTGTTTGCCTCCTCTAAGTTGATTCTACTATCCTAAGAAGTATTGGTAGTGAGGAGATAGGGCCTAGTATCAGTCACATACTTATTCGATAAATATTTATTAATACTTTTCCTATAATTACCTCTTAATCACTTACCTATAGTTACATAAGTATAAAGTGTGCTCTCTTTTGGAAGTTATTGTCACTAATATATTGGCCACTAATACTTGGCTTCAATGCCTGGGGCAAAATGGAAATGATAGAGACTACGGAAAAATGAATATTGATCTCTCTTGTTCAGGGGTTCATCTACTATTCAACTTGAGCTGGAAATATGAGTCCAGTTTTGCCAAATCTGGTTCTTAGCACTCTAGGTTTGGGAGGATTAAGTAGCAATCAACACAGATATATACTAAAGTTGATATTCCAGGTACGAAGATAAATAATTAGATGGCAAATTATAAATGATATATAATATATGATGGCCCTGTGTAAAATAGGAATGCTTTTAGCTACAAGGAAACAAAAGTCCAAATGTTGGTGGACAGATGAGAGTTATATAAGAAATCATTTATGTGGTAATCCTATATAATAAAATGCTAATATCCAAATAGACTGAACATCAGAACAACCAGAACAACCAGGTACTATGATGTGCACTGACCACTGGGGGGCATGTGTGGAACATGGTGGGTGTTGGCCACATAGGATGGTGGAGGAGGTGAGTGGGGGTGCCAGACCAAGGCGGAGTGCCAGTTGCTGTCATTGGGGACAGCTTCTGGTGGTTACTGAAAATTCTTTGCTCCTGAGCACCATGGTCTTACCAGGCACTCATGCCTGCTGCTGGTGCTGGCCCCGATCATACCTGCAGCTGGCACCAGAGCCACAGCTTGCACCCACTGCTGGTGCCCAGTGCTGGTCCCAATCACTCAGCACCATCAGCAAGTGTGAGCAGCAGCTGCCAGCTCTGATCACCCGTGAGGGCTTCTCCATCTCCCCCTGCTCCTGAAGGGTGATTGGGGCAGCAGCTGCCATTTGCACCTGCTGACGGCACTGGCCCTGCTTGCACCTGCAGCTGGCACTGGTCCCAATCATTTCATGCAATCAGCTGGTGCAAGCAGGGCTGGCACCATCAGTGGGTGGGAATAGCAGGAATGGGGCTGCTGGCAGACAGGGGACCAGGGGCTGAAGCAGGAGAAACTAGGTAGGGGCATGAAGGATGGGCCAAGACCTGCCCCTGTGCCCACTGCAGTTTAGTGGCCCATGGTTCCCTTCAAGGTGCACAACTTTGTGCATCCCCTAGTTCTAAAATAACAAGGCAGATATCCCTATGCTTTTCTAGACCTACCCTTTAATGGTCATATGAAATATTTATGCTGTATAATAAATAAGAATTATTTTTGTTTATTAAAAGAGAGAAGAGCAAGATTTAAGGAAAACATAGATCTCTGGTCTTGACAACTGCATGGAAGCAAAAAAATATTTCCTGAGATAGTGGTTATAGGAGAAAGACCAAGTCTGTCTAAGAAAGAAAAGTTGTCAGCTAGGCTGCTAGTTATATAGTAGTATTGTCTGCACCACAGCACATTAATGCAAGATTTTTGTAAAAAGAACATGGAAAGTTAGGTGTTGTTCAGTAACTAAAGGGAACCACAGCCTTCACAAGTATATGAGAAACTGGGCCATGCAAGCCCAAGGCTAATGGAACCAAGAGACATGCTCTGAGGCAACCTTTCATTAATTATGGTCTCCATTTACAAAGGAGAAAAGAGCATTAACAGAAGTAAAAGAAGAATTCTGCTTTGCTTTACTTTCATGTTATTCTAAAAATGATTTAATATAAGAATACACCAATATGAATGAAGAGGAGCTCTGGGAAGGTCTAATATCAAGTGTATTAAAAATGTATGACACACTGCATATTCTCACAGCCCTATCCAGAACCTCCACAGCTGATTAAATGACATAAAAATGTGATTAATAATATTGTAAATCCTGTTGATTAGAAAACTCAGGGACATATGACAGATTGACCTGACTCTTTGATTTAAGCCAATATCACTGAAATAACCATTCACATCCTGAGAAAGAATAATGTCTTGCCTGCAGGATAGAATACAGCATCAGAAACTGCAATTGTCTTTTGAGTTTTGTTTTTATACATTTAAACACTCTTGAAACATTTTACATTTAAATATTTATATCTAGATATCAAACTCCTAGCCCAGAATTGCTACTATTTTGTTAACCCTTCTAAATCAGATATATAATTTCTGATGCAAAATAAAACAATAGAAAAAAAAATAATGTGCCAAGATACTAATCGTGAAAAATCTTTAGATGTTGAGTCTGAGTGATTTTTGTTCATTTGTTTTTACAGAATTTTTTCCAATAGGGTATGTGGGGTGGGGAGAAGCAAATGTTTACATTAAAACAAAGAAATTAAAAAGAAAAAGTCGTTTTAAAAACAAAAATGCTGTAAATGCTTTTGATGAGATCTAGACATCAAGTTCACTAAAATTTAAGTGAAGCTAATGAATAACCAATGCATAATAGAATGACATTCATAATCACCATTTCTACTGCACATTCACAAGGCATGGCCATTCTTTATTTTGGGTCTTAAAGAGGAATGTTCATCTTGAAATCTAGACTATCTACTCTCTTTTGGTTAAACTTCGCTATCTTTAAAGTGGGCAATTTTCCTTTTTAACCTCAGTGTCCTTTCTTCTGTGCCCCATATCCCAACATTCCTCTGAGGAACCAGCCCTTCTTCCCATCCTAGACCATGGATTTACAGGAGACTTTATTCTACCCCTGGCTCCAAGTGTGGGCATGTGATTCATTCCTGGCCAAAGAGAAGGTCATATTCTATGGTTACAGCAATTGATCCAGGAATGGGCACATGATCAATCTTAAAGAGATGCAATAAGACTGAAAGAGAAAGCCAAGTTATTTTCCTCTGGACTTGAACTGGGGTAAGTGCATTTCCAGAGCTTTTATAATGGTTTTACTGGCATATAAAGTCCAAGAATGAAACTCATCTGGAAAAAGATTAGGTCCTCACTAAATTTCTTAAGACCCTGGATCATCCCACACATCATGGCTCAGTTTTTGAGCATCGGCCCATGAACCAGGAGATCAAGGTTCAAATCCCCATCCAGGCATATGCCTGGGTTGTGGGCTTGATCCCTAGTGTGAGGTATACAGGAGGCAGCTGATCAATGATCATCTCTCATTATTTATGTTTGTATCTCTCTTTCCTTCTCCCTTCCTCTCTGAAATCAACATATATATATATGTGTGTGTGTATGTGTGCACACGTGCGCGCATGCGTGTGCACACATACCCTATCTAATAAAAGAGTAGTATGCAAATTGGCCGTACCTCTGCTACACCAAAAGCCATGCTCACCAGCCACGCCCACCAGCCAATCAGAGCAAGTATGCAAATTAACCCAAACAAGACTGCTACAGCCACAGAGAGAGCAGGAGGGAGGCTTAGGTTGCCCCTGGAGATGGAGGAAGCCAAGCTTTCAACACCCTGGGCCCAGGCCTCCACTTAAGGCAACAAAGTTTCAGTGGCTGTGTGAATAGAAGGCTTGGCTCTACTCCAGGCTAGAATGTTTCAATTATAGAAGATAAATAAATCACAGATACTAGAGCCTTCACTTGGGTCACCGAGGGGTGTGACTGGCCTGCAAATCACCACAGGCCCCTCTCCCAGGCCAACCCACATCCCAAGGGAATACCCACCCTGATCCAGGACACTATTCAGGGCAAACCAGCTGGTCCCAACCCATGCACCAGGCCTCTATCATATCTAATAAAGAGTAATATGCAGATTGACCATCACTCCAACACCCAAGATGACTGCCCCCATGTGGACACAAGATGACCACCACAAGATGGCCAGCAGGGGAGAGCAGTTGGCAGGGACCAGGCCTGCAAGGGAGGGCAGTTGGGGGTGATCAAACCTGCAAGGACGGGCAGTTAGGGTGACCTTTTTTTTTTATTTTTTAAAGATCCTGAGTCAAGTCAGTCTTGCAGGTTTCACTGCTTCTGAACTTTCTTATTATAGAAGCCAATAAATTTCCTTTGCACTTAAGCCAGTTAAACTTGAGTGTTTATCCCTTGCAATTGAAAGAATCCTAATTGGTATAATATTTGGTCTATTTAACACCCCACTCAGGGCATTGCTACTAGAGGATTTAATTATTGTGTCTTGTATATGATAAGGCCACTGGAGTTGCACAGGTAGACTCCTGGAATGGAACTCCTTTTAATACACAAACTTTAGGTATTTATGTAGCATTTATTTTTTGGAGCCTGAGTACCAAAGTTTGCACACTAAAGACAAGCATAACTATCAATGCCTACACGACAAATAAATGAGCCCTAAAGTTAAATAACATATAATAGACATTAGTACATATCAATATATTAAGGATAAATTATGATTGGGGAAGTTCTAAGCAGTATCCTAACAATAATTCTTACATTTTGGCAAATATACCGAAAAAAACAAGCAAAGGTTCTCAATCATCTTAAGTTTCCCTAGTATTTAAAGTCCACAACAATTAGAGGGTAGAGGATTGTGTGTCTGAAGGTACAAAAATTCCATCTAGCTTAAGCTCAGTCACATCCTATTTAAGAGCACGATATAAGCAAGGACCACAGGAGACCTTCTATCCTGGTTTACATGAAATAACAATAAACTTATCCACTAATTCTGAATGAAGATACCTGAGAAAGAGAGGACTCAGGGAAGAGGGAAGTATATGCTATCTTCTCCTGTAGGAGAGGAAGATGAATGAAAGTCAAGGGAGATCAGATGATAGTTTTGTTGGAGATGATCCCTTCTAGCAGTGGGCCAACAAAGCTGTGGTCTGCTCTGTAGTACCAGTGAATTTTACTTCCATTTGTTAGAAAAGCCTCATAATAGAATAATTTTGTTGGAACATGACACATTTTTGTATCTTATAGGCAAAGGCAATGATAAACATGCCAATGTTCTATGTTTTGAACATACCCCTTATATGTGATACTCATTCAGTGCACATCCCACACAACTGTGCATGGCAGCCCTGTGAATGAAGACTATCATAAAGAATACCCATACACACAGGCCCAGCTGAGAACAGTTCAACTCTTTTTTAACCTTATCTCATATTTCTGCCATGGGGAAACATTTTCACCAATATTGGACATGTTAGACCTGCACAGCCTCCCCTGCCCAGATTACAAGGTCACAAAAAATGCCAGTTATAGCTGGAGAAACAATCTTTTTAAAAAAATAAATACTTGTCATATTCTGGAAAATATATTTTCTTATTTTCAAGATTATATATTTTTTGTTTTTATTACATGTAATTTTTTAAAATTTCAAACAAAACAAGTAATAAGGTAAAAAATAAAGGTCTTCCTCTCTTAATGATCATTCTTACTCCTCATGGAGAAATAACATTAACTTCTCAAGTGTTTTCTCACTCAAGTTCCAGGAAGTTTCTATACATATAAGAACCTCCAATAAAAAAATAATTATAATTGTATGCCACCAATAAAAAATTAATTAGAATTTGCATCCATGAGAAATATATTTGGTAAAATGCCTAGTAAGGCAGGGCAAGTACCCATATCCTTCAGTTGTTACCTGTTTGTATAGGCATATCCAGGAAGCCACCTTGAAGGAATGTCTTCATTCTGCAAAGAAAAAGTAGATGCTCATAATTATGCAAATGTAAGATCAATGGATACATAGTCTCCTGGGATGAGACTGTAAGGGGACAATTCAGCATTTGTGATTTAGCAAAACTCACTCCTATCCCTGATTTGTAGGTTTTAGAGAAAAGATGAGCCAATTAGAAAAATAGCCTCTTGTCCCATTGTCTTCCAAGAAAGAAGAAATCTGGAATTGAACCTCTGCCTGAAGTTAGGAAAAGTGGTTGGATAACTGGTTGGTGGATCTATCAGGGAAGGATAGTGAGGCCTCACCAGGAGGGCAAAGGAACCTTACTTCATCATCAGGGCCCAAGGTTTCCCACTGAAGAGCTCCTGCAGGGAACGCAGCTAATATTGGACTTGAGATTTGGAGAATAATGACTGCACCTGTGGGTATAAACTAAGGACAGTAATCCCTACACAGTAAAAATATAGGCCATCACAACTTCTCAGGATTCTGGGGAATGAAGCATTCCAACAGCTATGGACTAGTGTCACCTGACAGTTGGTATGAGAAGCAAGGTCAGAAAATTAAATGGACTCTACTGTGCTAGCTCCCCCTGGTGTTGGGAGTTGGACTGACACATCTCTTTGGAACTGCATAGACCCTGGAGTTCTTAAACAATTCATTAGGGCAGATGGATACTTGAGCAATTTGTGGGAGGAAATAGTAGAGATGTGAATACCAAATTAGTGTAACATATCGATCTAGTTACAATAATATATATTTTCATTTCTATATACACAAATATATATAAATACACATACATATCTACTCATGTGTTCCTACATGATGCTTAGCATATGATATTTTCAACTAGCTATTTAATATAATAATTATTAGATATTTTCTATATCTATATATTTATCTCATTCCTTTTCATGGGTACATATAATTATACTGTACAGATTTATTATCATTTATTTAACTAATTCTCTATTGATAAACTCTAAGTTGTTTCCAGTTATTTACTATTACAATGATACAATAAGTTATGCTTGTACATACATTTTTATTTATCAGTGAGATAAACTTCTAGAAGTAAAATTGCTGAAAAAAAACATATGTGCCTGAAAAAAGATAAGAAATATTGCCAAATTTTCCTTCAAATAGTTGCACCAATTTATACTCCTACTAATAATGTATGAAGTATTTCCCCAAAAGTACAGAAAATTAAATATATATATTTTCCACTCTAATGGTGAAAAAGTACTTCATTTGATATTGTATAATAATCCTAGGAGATTGAGGTTATTTCCCCAATCTTTCATATTAATAAACTAAGACTGAGAAAGACTGTATAATTTATCATATGGCTAATTATTAAATGAACAAAGATCCAAACCTTAATATATTTGATCCCAAAGCTTATTCATTCACTAATGTAATAAAATTGCCTGTGTTTCAAACATTGTTCTATATAGGTTGCATATATTTACCCATTTTATCTTCATATAAAGCCTTTAAGATAGATGAAATTAATATCCCCATTTTACAGGTGAAATAACTGTGGCAAAGAGAAATTAATTTGCTTGCCCAAAACACATAGCTAGAAATTGGCAAAAATGGGGTTAGAACCCCAGTTATTTGGCTCCCATTTATTTATCTTTATAGCAATCTCTTTAAAATATTTTTGTTTTGCAAATAGAAAAAAATCATCTCTACAAAGACACAGACTCTATATATCAATATTGATTTTAAAAAAAATCATTATGAGCCCTGTCAGTGTTGCTCAGTGGTTGAGCGTCCACCTATGAACCAGAAGGTCACAGTTCAATTCCCAGTCAGAGTGCATGCCCTGGTTGTCCAGCTGAGTGGTGGGGGTGAGGGGCATGCAGGAGACTGCCAATCAATGACTCTCTGATCATGGATAATTCTCTTTCTCCCTCTCCTTTCTTCTCTGATATCAATACAAAATATTTAAAAAAAAAAAAAACATGTTATGAGGAAATAAAATTTGGCTGAAGAAAAATACCAACTCAATGGATTATATATGTGTGTGTGTGTGTGTGTGTGTATGTGTGTGTGTGTGTCCGTGTGTGTGTGTGTGTGTGTGTGTGTGTGTGTGTGTATATATATATATAGTTGTTGTTAATCCTCACCCAGAATATTTTTTCATTGATTTTTAGGGAAAGTGGAAGGGAGAAGAGACAGAGCAAGAGAGAAACATCTATGTGAAAGACACACATAGATTGGTTGCCTTCCATAAGCACTCCAACCAACATCAGGGATCGAGTCTGCAACTGAGGTACAAGCCCTTGACCAGAATTGAACCTGGAACCCTTCAGTCCTTGGGCCAAAGCTTTACCCACTCAGTCAAATCAGCTAAGGTTACATATTTTTATATCCACCCAACAGAACCCCTTCTTTCTTCTTTCTCACATTTAAATGTGACACTATCTCTTAGGGTTTGCAATGATTGTCAACAAGGCTCTAGGTCTTTTCTATGCACTGCTCCATAGCTGTCACATATTTTGTGGTACAAATTTAATAGCTTAGTTAGAGGGAACAGATGTGTATCAGCCATTGTATCCTAGGCTGCAAAATATCATGGGCGAGTATAAACCTGTCCAGTATTAGAGTTGATGATTATTTGAATGGGAAACTTAGAAAAATGCAAAAAAGAAAAAAAATTCATTCTTCTAATATCTGATTTTATACCAAGTTTTATAGCAATATTTTATTTTATTGATTGATTTGAGAGAGACAGAGAGAAACATTGAATTGTTGTTCCACTTACTATTATTTATGCATTTATTGGTTGTGTCTTGTATCCTGATAGCGTTAGTTTAAAGGGAAAAATACTTTTTCACAGTATAAGCCCTATATATTTGTGTTTTGTAAAGGAAATTAAAATGGACTTCCAAAAATACTGTGTATCAAGGCAATAATTTACAAGTGAAATAAGATGAAAATACCTGTACCAAATAAAGTATTTTACTAGATTTATCATCTATGAATATATTCCAATACCTACATAAGCATAAATATATACATATATTTGTATAACAACTTAAAGGTAAAAGGAAATCAATTCACATGAATAATTAATTCTACTACATTATTTCAGCTGGAAAACTCAAGTGGTTTCAAAGTTTCTTCAGGTGAGAAACAGGAGCAAGCATTGTCCTTTTTAAAAACAAAATCTCACTGTTCTTTGCATAATCTGTTGTTACAAAGCCAAAGACCATGTCAAAAAAATTATCTCATTAATTCTGAAATAGGATGCCATTAATTAGGCTTATTAATGGACTTTGGAATGTGGTTGGTACTTTAATGGGCTTTAAAAAACAGTCAGTTCTTTAAGGGGTTTTCTTTCTTTGGTCATTCCTGTTTATGAGAATTACTGTTACAGCTTTCTCTAATTGGTCAGTAATGCCAAAAAAAAATGTTCAGAAAAGAGTTTATGCTGTCCTTTTTATAGTAATTTCACATTTGACAGGATTGAACCTTATAATAATTTTCAAATATTAGAACATCCCTTATATTTACTAAATGTTCAAATACAGCCAGTTTACTCCACCTGAAAAATTATTACTATAACCAATATTTTCTACCATTTTTCTCAACTCTCACATCTTTTTTCTCCTTGGTAGCCAGGCAATGTGATTATCCCTTTAGACTTCTAAGTATGAGGAATCTGAGTCGGTAGGTTCAGAGAGGTAATGGAGTACCAATAATTTTTCAAGGCAATCTGATAAAGAAGCGTGCAATTCTAGATCAATACATTTGAGTCCCATGAAGTTTAAAGTAATTGTATACAGAGTTACATTTGATTGAGTTTCTTTCTGTCACCTACTTTCAAATACGTATTAAATCATATTATTAAGGTATATCATAGAAAAAATCAGTCTACGTGGTTTGTTAAAAGGTGGATTAACCAAAATAAATGTTGTTTCCTCAAAACAAGAGGAAAGGGTTCATTCATTCAGCAAGTATTTAACAAGTCAGTTCCATAGTGAATTCCAGGGATATAGCAGGGAAGAGAGCAGAAGCAGCCCTCAGGTTTTAAAAAGTTCACCTTCTGATGAGGAAGACCCACAGATAGTGATAAGTCAGTAAAATATAAGATTGTCACATGGCATTAAGTGACATGAAGGAAAATAAGGTAGGGACAGGATTGTTAGGAGGGAGTCTTTTAAAATAGAGTGATTATAGAAGGACTTTTGGAGGTGATATTTGAGTAAATACTAAAGGAGATCAGGAAACCAGCCAGGGGGATATGTGTGGGGACATATTCTCAGTGGGAAGGAATGGCAAGCACAGGGGTGGAGAGTGTGTTCATGGCTTTCAAGGACAAGTGTGGATGGCAGCAAAGAGCATGGGAGGGAGACTAGTTCCAAGGTGAAGTCCAAGAGATGATGTGGGCTTCAGTAAGGCCAATGTTGGAGATAGGGAACCATGGTGTTTCTGAGAAGGATAGTTTAATGACCTGACTTAAAAGAGTCTCAAAGAATCACTCTGGCTACTGAGCTCTAAAGAGGACCTGTTAGGAGGCTACTGACCATTTAGACAAGAGACAGTGGCAGCTTAACTCTAAGAGATGAATACAAGTTATATTCTGCATATTTTAGAGGATGTGTTGACTCATTCAATGTGGGAGTGAGAGAATAACAGAATTATAGGATGACTCTGAGTCTTTTGTTATAAGAAGCAGGAAGGATGGAAGCATTGTTAAAAATAAATAGAAATTCTGGGAAAGAAAATACAACATTGGACAGTACTAACAATGACACTGACCAAATCAAGGCAGGAGATTATTCTCATTGCTTATAATTACCACAGAATGAACAGAGATGACCCCCAAATTGGAGAGTATAGTTTTCCTTGGATTAGGTGCTTATTATGAAGGTATTATAAATATCTTTTCCAACTAAAATTCAGAAAAATCTTTTAATTTAAAAAAAATTATTCTGGGAACTTAGGTTTTATTATTAAGTTCACCTATGGGTGGTACTTCCACCCACAGATGAAATTATTCCATTGGAAAATACATATTTAGCACCTAATGTGAGCCAGCAAGGCACTGGACAATTTAGGCAGGAACACTAGACACTAGGGGCATAATTATGAATAACACACACCCTCTTTTCTCCCCTTTTCATTTTTTTCTAGCATTCTGACAATGCAATCCCTGTTATAAACAGAATGTAAACATGTGAAAACTGATTTAGCTGTAAATGACTGAAAAGAATCCTGATGTGGAAAAAAAAAAAAAAGGAAGGAAGGCCAGCATCTAAAATGGATGTTACATATGTAATATGACCTACGAGAGAGCGGGCCATTCATATTTACTATGTAAAATGTTTCCCATTAGGGATGCACTTCAGCTGTGTCTGCTTCTTATTAGGAAAGTCGGATCACCACATTCTCGCTCTCTCCAGGATTCTGGAGTTCAGAAGGACAGGGCAACTGCACACCAATGAGACCTAGCTATGCTAACTTTAGCCAGAAGGAGGAAGAACACATAGGAGTGGGTTTAAAATGTCACTAAATCAAAATGACTCTGGCAGTACAGGAAATTGGCAGAATTAATCAAAGGGATTACTTGGAAGGAATTCACAATGATGAAGAGGAAAGCATCTCATTGTCACCGACTCCCAGAGATATGGAAGCAACATTTAACACACTTTGCTCACATTCTGCTGCATACCCGTCAGGAGCACCCAAGTTACGTGCAGAGGACTATTTCTTGGCATTAACAATAATCTATCCAATTTAGTCTGGTATTTTCCTTTTCTTCGTCCCCTTTTTCTTTTAGATATGTGGATTTTATTGGATAGAGAAATCCATGTTTACATCCCTTCTTTACAAAAACGACTTACATTCATATTGACCATAATCTACTACCATACACAATTTCTTGTCTTATTTCTGCTTCTTATTTATAGGCAGTGAGTTCTGCAGGATTGAAGTTGAAACAATATTAACAATGCTCACTTTTACTAACTCCTTTGTAAGTATTTAGAATATTTTTTTATTTGGATTATTCCTAAGAAATGATTCTTTTTTATTGTGTGTTTTTTTTCGTTGTCTTTTTTAATATTCACTTCTTCCATTTTTATGGATGAGGTCCTGAATCATGGAGGTAAAGTACTAGGGAGTGACCCAGAACTGGAAATTAAGCCCGTAATGCCTTCTCCTGCCCCTCCTGCCCCTTCAGATCAATGAAATTTTACTTCTGAATGCTTTAAATCTTCAGAGACAAATCCAATAAGGGCCCTGGAATGCACCCCACCACTTCAGTCCAGTGTAGAGCAGAGGAGACAAAAGAGTGGGCCTCTCAGTGTGCATTCTAATCAAATCTCTCACTAGTCCTCCCAGCTAAGTAGAGGAAATCTCAAGTTTTTAGCCAGTCTTCAATTTCCTAATCACGGACTTCAATTCCCTTCAGTCTTTATGCTTGAGCTGGCAGTCACTGCTTAGCGGTTGTGTCCAGCAGCGCTGGCAGATTTCTGTGCTAAGTGTTCACATTGTTGAGGTAAAGCCGATGGGGCCGTGCTGTTCTGGCTCTGGAAAGGCCCTATTTGCCCTGAAAAAACAGCCCTCTACCAGGCCCTCATTCCCACAGTGGTCTCTGAAGCCAGAGCTTTCCGCTTTTATTATTTATGTTACGCTAGTCATGGCATGTTAGCCCGTAAACAGATAAGTTTGGGAAATGTTAGTTTAACCAGACTTGATGGTGAGCCTGGCTCTGATGGATTTTTACAAACAATTTCCATTTGACTTTCACATCAGCCACAACATAAAAGTGATTTGTTGAGTGTCACTGATGACCTTTCTCCAGAAGGCTTGAGTCAGATCTTCGACAACAGTAAACAGCATCTATCAAAATCTTTCTGCATCATCAGGGAGCCTACAGCAATCGTCCTGCTTCTTCCTAATATCTTCTCAGTTAATCACTCCTAACACACACACACACACACACACACACACACAATCAATAGATTGACTTGTGCATTTTTGGCACTTCTAGTGGATGCCAATGAAAGTTTGAACTTCCTACAGTAAGATGAAATTTATCTTACCAAAAGCTCTATAAGGCAATCTTTAATACACATTTTTCTTCTTCGGTATCCATGTTTATAGTGTAAGGATTTTTCTTAACAAAAAGAAAAGCCACTTGCTTGTGATAAGGAAGAATGGTCATTACATATGCTGCATTTTCCCTAAAACTAGCAGACATAGATATAGTGATAGGTCAGCAAACACTGGAAAAGAGTCTTTCTAGACAATATAAGAACAACATAGAGTCCTATACCAACCATTGGGACGAATTTGTTCCTAGAAAGGAATCTGTAGGGCTGTTTCTCAAAAATAGGAAGTAGTTTTGTGTTTCTATCCTCCAAATTGATAGAAATATATGTTAAACAATATCAAATCCCATTGCAAAGAGCTCAGTTACCATAATATTGAACATTCATTATCATAACATAACCTAACAAGGTGTTTTCCCTTCATTAATTATTCTATAATATGGTTGTGCCCCTAATCCTTTTTCTTATGATGCTTATTCTAGCTTACAATTATAAGTCATTGCTTACAAAAAGGTATACAAGAGATATTTTAAGTAATTCAACCTTTAATGCAAGAAAAATTCCAGTGAAGTCAAAACTAACCAATAAAAATTATACAAATAATCTCTTACTCAGTGAGTAACTTGACACCAGAAGGGTCATGCTACAGAAAATATCCCTTGCAAAAACTAGATGACCACTCTAAAAAGATGAATATGTACAACCCACAACAAAAATAACTGCAAGCATGACCCTGTCCTGGTCCATTTCAAGACACTTGAATGCTGATGAAGTTAAAAATCCACACTAATGAAGTTAATTAATATATCAGAGCCAACACAATGGAAGCCACCCCAGTAGCCTGGGCACATCAGCCTGCACTTATGGACAATGCCTTAATGTCAAGAAAATCTGACACCAATCACTACATTCCACCTCATCTTGAGCCAGTTTACCTTACCCTAGAAAACAGGGACTGCTAACCTTATAAGGAAATCTCTCACCTCCTAGCCAATCATGCCCATTTGTACCTTGCCTCTTGGATATTCCATAAACTCATTATTGCCCAAAATCTCTTAGGAAGGGTGAGGGAAACACTATACTCCCCAATCCCTGGTTTGTTTTCCCTTGAATAAAAGCACAAACTTGTTACTAAATTGTTTTAATTTTGTTGTTTTATAAGAAAAACATGTTTAATGAAACTCAGTACAAAGTCAAATTCTCAGAAATTCAAATAAGCAAATATTAATGCCAGAGTTGAGTAAAGTGAAAAAGTGAAAAGTAAAGGGGAGTTAAAGGTTTGGATACCTAGTTCGCTTTGCCCTAGGTATAACTGATTTACACAATTATGTTATAAATAGAGAGAGTTCATGGAACTTCTAGAAGATCATCCATGGGATAATGAGTGGCTTTGGAGGGTCTGGGGATCATTGATCCCTGTAAAAAATTCTGATCAGAGTTATCTTATTTATTTTATTATTTTATTTTTTTTTAGTCCTCACCAAGAACATGTTTTTCATTGATTCTAGAGAGGGAAGTAAAGAGAGAGAGGGAACAAACAAACAAGCAAACACATTAATTGGCTGCTTCCGACATGGGACCTGAGGTGGAATAGAACCTGCAATCATTTGATGCATAGGATGACTCCAACGAACTAAGCTATATTGATCAGAGTTATCTATGATCCTCTCCTCACAAAAAGCTTGAGAACTTCTTAAAACTCAGCCATGACTTAAGAACCCTTGTTCTAGAGACTGAACCAACCTAAATTTCAAGATCTCTAGGTTCACACACTCTTTCTGTAGTGATCCATTATTCATAAATAAAACCATAAATTAAGGTCACACTCCCCAAGGTCAACTGAATTGATTAATATCAGCAGTTAATTATCTCTTGGACATACTGTTAATATCTTCTATCAAAACTTCAATTCAGAGGACTTCCTAGGAAAATTAAGCTCGTTGAGGAGTTGTATTGACTCATGAAACTTCAAGCTATTTGGTAAAATAATTAGAGGTTTGCCTCCTTTTAAGGCAATGGCTGCCTGTCCTGAAATTCTGTGCAAGCAAAATCATTCTGTAAATTACATCTTATTTTCAATCTATTTAGCAAATCAACTTTGCTCCTTAAAAGAAATTTTATGGTGAGGCTTTGGTGGAAAAATCATGACCCTAAAAGGCTTTGTAAATCCTGTTTTGTGTATATCAGCTTTACAGAAAGTGGATCCTCCTGAACAAATTTAAGTAACTGGAACAGTTCATAAGCTCATAACAAATCTGCTTCAAAGACTAAAGGATTTGATCAATGTTAGATTTTAGAATTACAATTGGCCATTAGACTATGCTTTTTTAAAAACCTGTACATAAATTGTGATTTAGTAGTACTGTGGAGTTTATTGTATTGGTCTTATCTCCTTGTTTAACTTTGCAATGGCCAGTTCCTTTCCTTTTGCTGCATTTTTATTTTGATGGTGCCCGGCCAAGGGAGGAACCATGAACTTTAGAGTGATCAGAGAAATTGTTATAAATGGGCCATGGAAAGGATGGGGAGGATTTGGGTAAATTGACAAGAAAGAGGGGGTCAAAAAAACTTAAATTAGACCACTAACTTATACCATACACAAAAATAAACTCAAAATGGTTAAAGGACTTAAATGTAAAATGGGAAAACATAAATATCTTAAAAGATTCCATAGGCAGTAAAATATCAGACATATATCTTAGCAATATCTTTACTAATATAGCTCCTAGGGCAAGGGAAACTAAGGAGAAAATAAACAAATGGGACTATATATATATATATATTTTTTAAAAAAGCTTCTGTGCAGCAAAAGAAACCATCAACAAAACAGTAAGAAAGCCCACTGCATGGGAGAACATATTTACCAATGCTATCTCAGATAAGGGCTTAATCTTCAAAATTTACAGGAAACTCATACAACTTAACAAAAGGAAGATAAATAATCCAATAAAAAAAGTGGGCAAAGGACCTAAATAGACACTTTTCGAAAGAGGACATTCAGAAAGCTCAGAGACATGAAAACATGCTCAAAATCACTAATCATCTGAGAGATGCAAATCAAAAGGACAATGAGCTACCATCTCCATCTGTCAGATGGTTGTCATCAACAAATCAACAAAGGACAAGTGCTGCCAAGGATGTGGAGAAAAAGGAACCCCCTTGCACTGTTGGTGGGAATGCAGAATGGTACAACCACTGTGGAAAACGGTATGGAGATTCCTCTAAAAATGCAACTCCTATTCAATCCAGTAATCCCATTTCTGGGAATATATCCCAAGAAACCAGAAACACCAATCAGAAAGGACATATGCACTCCTATGTTCAATAGCTAAGATTTGGAAACAGCCTACGTGCCCATCAACAGATGAGTGAATTAAAAAACTGCAGTATGTCTATACAATGGAATACTACACTGCAATAAAAAGAAGGAACTTTTACCATTTGCAACAGCATGGATGGACCTGGAGAGCATTATGCTAAATAAAATAAACCAATTGAAGAAAAGAAATATAAATATCACATGATCTCACTTATATGTGGGATATAATAAACAACAAACTGATGAACAAAAATAGATCCAGCCGAAACCATTTTGGCTCAGTGGATAGAGCGTCCGCCTGCAGACTGAAAGATCCCAAATTCGATTCTGGTCAAGGGCATATATCTAGATTGCAGGCACATCCACAGTAGGGGGTGTGCAGGAGGCAGCTGATTGATGTCTCTCTCTCTCATTGATGTTTCTAACTCTCTATCCTTCTCCCTTCCTCTCTGCAAAAAATCAATAAAATATATTTAAAAAACAAACAAACAAAAAAACAAAAACAAAAATAGATCCAGAGACAAAAGACACTGAACAGAACGTCCAACCTCAGAGAGAAGGCAGGGAGGGAGGAATTAAGATATCAACCAAAGGACTTGTATGCATGCATATTAGCATAACCAATGGCCATGGAAACTGGGGCAGTGGGAGTTGTCCTGAGGGGTGGGAATGGCTTGGGGGAGGTCAATTGGGGAAAAATGAGACATATGTAATACAGTGGTACCTCGAGATACGAGTGCCCTGACATACGAGATTTTTGAGATACGAGCTGTCGAGCAAGTGATTTTTGCTTTGAAATACGAGCAACATTTGAGAGAGGAGTAATCGCTCAGATTGGCTGGCTGCACATGACCCACCAGTTTACCGTGACTCGAGCGTCTCATAGTTTCCCATGCCTGAAGGTTATGGAACGAATTAAACTTGTATCTCGAGGTACCACTGTACTTTAAATAATAAAAAAATGTTTTAAAGAGAAAGAAAGAAAGAGGGAGAGAGAGAGAGAAAGAGAGAGAGAGGAAGGAAGGAAGGAAGGAAGGAAGGAAGGAAGGAAGGAAGGAAGGAAGGAAGGAAGATAGAAAGAGCCAAAACCAGTTTGGCTCAGTGGATAGAGCATTGGCCTACGGATTGAAAGATCCCAAGTTCGATTCTGGTCAAAAGCATGTAACTTGGTTACGGGCACATCCCCAGTCAGGGGTGTGCAGGAGGCAGTTGATCGATGTCTCTCTGTCATCAAAGTTTCTAACTCTCTATCCCTCTTCCTTCTTCTCTGTAAAATATCAATAAAATATCTTAAAAATGAAAGAAAGAAAGAAAGAAAGAAAGAAAGAAAGAAAGAAAGAAAGAAAAAAAGGAAGGAAGGAAGGAAGGAAGGAAGGAAGGAAGGAAGGAAGGGAGAAAGAGGAAGGCAATACAAACAGGAAATAGCACAAGTAAAGTTTCCGTAGTGGGGATGCAAATCCAGGATGGTGGATTAAGGTGAAGGTCAGGGACATGGCTCAGGTGAGTGGTGAGCCAAAGACAGTGCCCACTGTATAAAAAGAACTTCACAAATATTGGTTGTTGTTATACAAAACACTTCTTAAACCAGATAATATTTTAATAGTTTAATTGGTGTGTGCGTGTGTGTGTGTGTGTTTGCATGGTTAAAAGATTTCTAGTATTTTCTGTACATTCTGGCACTATCCCCACTCAAGCCAAAAAGCGAAGCTTCACACTTAGCAAGGGTTGTCAGAACAAAAAAGAAGAGAAGAAACTCTTTTGAAGTTCAAAGTCTGTCCTTTTAGGTCTCAGAAGCTCAGGCCTAGAGGGAATGCAGGCAACAAGGCTTGATATGATAAAGAAAGGCTTCCTTCTGCTCCCTGCCCAAGAGCAGATAATGGTTCTTAGGTCTAAGGCTTGTGTGTGGCTAGGAGTAGGAAGAAGATGAAGGGCAAATAAGTGGGAGAGAAGTCAGTCTCTCCACAGGAGATGACTGGGTCAAAAAGCTCATTCAGACAAGAGCAAAGGCATTGGTTGGTATATTAACAATACTTTGATAATCATAATGATAATGATAACTGCAAATGTTTGTTGAATGATTAATATATGCCTGACAATGTTTAAAGCACTTTACTTGTATTAAATTTAATTTCATCTTCACAATAGCCCTAAAAGCAATATTGTATATTATTAGTTCCATTTCAGCTATGTTTCTCAAAGAGGTTAACTACCTTTGCAAGATTACACAGCCAGTAAATATTGAACAAGAATTAATGATTTGTGAAACTGATGCTTTAGAAAAATTCTTATAGTTGGAGTGTGCAGGATGGATCAAGGGGTGAAAGATTGGAATCACGGCAAATGATTGAAAATTATACAACAAGCAGGGAGCTGGTATATCCCAGGTGTCAAGGCCCTAGGAACTAAGACACTTTAGAGTTTCAAAGATGACACCAAAGTTTCCAGTCTATGTGTTTTGGAGATTAGAAATTCAAAGAAGGAGCCTATTAGGAATGATAGTCTGGGAATGTTAAATTGTATTGGAAACAAATTTGATCGGATTCTATCTTAAAGTCACTGCAAAGACATACAATAAAGCAAAGATAATCATGTCACAGTCACACATAATCAATAAGCAATTCACCAGTAGTTTCTAGTCTCATGGAATAGGTGGTTGATAATCAATGCCTGTGACTAACTGCTGAAGTTGCAAAATCAAGAATACTGTGAAGTGATTCTGAATTGAGACCAGTAAAGATTCCAGGGAGATCAAAATTCTAAGATTCTTTCTTAAATATTTGACAGATAAAAACGCACAATGAAGGTGCAGGCCCTGAAATGATCAAAATCAAAAGACAGAAAAGATCTAATTCCTGTTGTAGGAAAAATAATGGTCCCCCAAATATGTCCACAGACTAATCTCCAGAATCTATGAATACTAATCTGTAAGATTACTTGGCAAAGGAGAATTAAGGTTGCAGGTGACAGGTGCTAGTGACCTTAATTATGAATAATGTCTTAGTTTATCTAGGGGACCCAATGTAATCATGAGTCCTTTAAAAAGGGCAGTGGACCCCAGAAGAGAACCTGACAGTATGAGAAAGACTAGACCCAATGTTGTTAGCTTTGAAGACAGAGGAAGGGGCCATGAGCCAAGGAATGTAGATGAGCTCTTAAAACTGAAAAATGGCAAGAAAACATGCTCCTAGAGCTTTCAGGAAAAAAAAATGCATTCTACAAGCATCTTGATTTTAGCCCAGTGAGATCCCTTTTGGTCTTCTGATATGCAGACATTAAATGAATACATTTATGCTGTTTTAAGTCACTTAATTTGCAATAATGTGTTACAGTAGTCATAGAGAATGAATACAGTAATTCAGAAATTAAGTTATTTTTTCAGGTGGTTCAGATTTTTACTTTAACAACACATCTATAGACCGACTCTTGCCTACATGAAACAAACAATGCTAACAAAGAATCGCAGGTTTTCATTTGTATTCTCAACAATGGAAGCAGTCTGGAATACAAATTGAGCATAAAAACTTCTGAGTCATATTCTATATAGCCCACCCCCCATTTGCATTGAAAAAAAAATACACACACACGCACACACTGGCAACAGTGATTCCCACATTCTGGGAGGCATCTGCTTCCTTTTAGCAGGACACGCCTCTAATTTAAAAGCAAAGGAGACCAAAAATGCAGTGATCTGTGGAAATATACAGGAAACATCCCTTTGTCTCAGCAAAGGGGAGAACACCTGGCTCAGGAAAGAGACTCTTAAATTATATAGATAATTGGTTGGCATGAAAAGGAGAATAGTAAAGGTTGTGACCTTATTTCCTTCCTGCCAGCTTCCTCCTTTCCAGGGTATAGTATAATAAGCCCCTTCTCTCAGTTAAGAGGCATCGCTCTTTCTGCCAAGGCTGCAGCCTTATTCACAGCAGGTGGCTGGGTTTGGGTTCCTGTGGTCACTTTAAGATCAATGCAACCCTAACCTTATTAAGTAACAAGACAAGATAATTTCAAGCAGTTTGAGGGGCTGTAGTCCAATGAAAGTTCCTTTGACCAGGTCCCGAGTGTGATAACACAAGAGATGTTGCCTTGGAATATAAGAAGAAACCTGCCCTGTTCAGGAATCAGGAAGTAGGGAGAGCTTACTTAACTTGGTGAAAAGGACACTGTAGCTTACTTTAGACAAGTTAATGCTCAGGAGTCTCTGAGATAGAGCCTGCATTGTGCTAATTCAGCACTACTACCTGCCCTGGAAATTGTATTACTCACTACTTAACTTTAGTCAATTACAGAAAACAGCACCTCTGACTTCAGTCTACTTACTTTGAATTTCATGGGTGAACATAGACTCTCTGGTAGAATACATTAACCTCTGATCACATCATACACCAACCTTAAAAACTTGAACATCTTCCTAAATGGAAAAAGTTGGAGCCAGGCAAGAATCCATGTCAACCTTAGGGAACTTGTCGGCCAAGAAGTCCTTAAACCTAGAATTTCTTCTCAAGTCCAGATGGTCAGATAATTAACAATCAGCCAAGAGTTACTGGGAATCCAACCAAGCATAGGGGAAGGCCCCAATAAGTATAAGATATGCCTAATGCCTTCAAGAAACTTGCAATTAAGTTGGGGAAATCAGCCATGGGATGGTTACAAGAAGTAATTACACACTTCTTTGTGTATTTATCTGTCCTGCCTTAAATCCATAAAAGAGGGACTACATGCATTTTATTCACTGCTTTACCTCCTGAGTAAAACAAAGTATGTTTTCTAAACACCCACGGATGTTCATTGGTTTTGTCCCACAATTACCTGGACATTCTCTCAAACACCTTTTTTGGTTGCTTCAAGAAATCTAATCATATCGATTATGTATTTTTTCTAGGACATACCAAAGATCTAGAATGCCACAAATGTTATTGACAACACAAAGGACTGCATCAAACCACTATTTCTAATTTGCTCTCTCTCTTCTTCTTAGCCCCCTGCCTTCTCTATCACCCACAAAAGTTCCTCATTAATCAGAGTAACTTCTCTGACTTCGAAAGGCAAGGGACCTATATTAATTTCCTAGGCCTGCCATAATAAAGTATGACAAACTGAGGGGCTTAAAACAACAACAAATTATTATCTCAGAGTTTTAGAGGCTAGCAGTCAAAAGTCAAGGTGTCAGCAGGTCACCTCCTCCTGAAATCTGTAGGGAGGATTCTATCCTCGCCTCTTTTTAGCTTCTGATGGTTGCTGTCAATAACTGGCATTCGTTGGCTTATAGATGCATTACTCCAATGTATGCCTCCGTCTCTAGGCCCTCAGATGGTTGTTTACTTATAAGAACAGTAATCATATTGGATTAGGAGCCTCCCCACACCAACATGAGCTCAAAATAACTGGTTTTATCTGCAATGGCCCTACTTCCAAACAAGGTCACATTCTGATGTACGAGAGGTAAGGATTTTGACATAGCTTTCTGAAAAGGATACAACTGAACCCATTAGAGGACCCTATAACTGTAAGGAAGAGAATCCATCAGAAGAAATTTATCAGCTTCATTCACGTTTGCCGTCCTCATGCTTCAAACAGTATCTCATGCATCTTAGATAGTGACACAAACAGCTCTCCCCTACAAAAGATATCTGGTGTGATGGCAGGTCAACGTTTCCAAGACTGACTTAACATTCAAGATTTGGAAAAAAAAACAAAAACTGCTTCAAGTCATCTGCAAACTGCTGAAACCACCAGAAGTAGAAGGAAGAAGATTATGGAAAGGGAAGAAGTAGAGGGGGGAGAAAAAAAACATACACAAAACACTGACATTGTGCAACTCTTTTGAAGAGTCTGGGTTCAGAGAAGAAAATGCCAATCTGGATTGTGCCCAGCCTGAAGGCCACTTGCTAGGGACAGATAAATGAGCAGAGCTTTTCATTGTCTTGTAAAGCTAGAGAGACAGAATTTGAGGTTTAAGGAGCCAAGTTATCAGTAACAAGGGAGGAATAGAGAACTAAGCCTGATATACAGCCAGCTTTTCCCTTAATACATATGCCAATTTTTGAAGGCTAGCAGGATTAGAAGCTAAGCAGATAAACTGAAAAGCAAAGCAGGGTCCTTAGGAATCTCAATTGTTAAGGAGGAGAGGATTAGAGTTTAGGCCTTGCCTGGGTGAAGGACCCAGTGAACTCTCAAGCTCTCAGGAAGGTTAGGCCTTGGAAATGGAGGTGAGCCAGGATTAGACCAAAATTGAAAAAGGGTCTTTACTGGGATTAAGAAATAGTCCCCACTCTACCTAGCAGAACAAAAGGTAAACTCTGGCTGGAGGAAGATAACATTATCTGGAGCCACCAAATTTTTTTTCCCCCATACAATACCTAGCATTTAATTACAAATTACTAGGCATGCCAAGATACACAGCATGTCTCAAAACCCAAAGGAAAACTAGATAGGGAAATAGGTCTATATTGATCCAGATATTAGCATTAACAGAGGAAAAAACTTTTAGAATAACTAAGTTATAACTATAAAAGAAAAACAAAAAACGAGAAAATGTTAAACAGATGAAAAAATGGAGAATTTCCACAAAAATCTAACTGTATATAAAAGAAGCAAATAAAAATTCTATTACTGAAAAATTCAATGACTGAAATTAAGAATTTATTTGAATGGATTTAACACAGCAGAAGACAAAATTATTGAAACGGAAAGCAAACCATAAAAATTTTAGCCACACTAAAGAACAGAGAGAAAAACAATTTTAAAATGCAAAAGAGAACATAAATACATTTGGAACAACAACAACTAAATATGTCTAACATATATGTAATTGACATCCCAGAAAGAAGGGAAAAATAGAACAGGAGAAGTAATGACTGAAAAGTTTCAAAAACTCCAGAAAGAGAATGCAGCCAATTTCAAGAATTTTGAGAATGCTAACCAAAGTTAATACAAATAAAATTATATTTAGCTATATAAGCTGCTGAAAACCAAAGAAAATTTTTAAATATTAAAATTATGGGGGGAAAAACATTATTTTTAATAGAACAACAGGACAGTCAGCTAACTCCTTATGAGAAATGATGAAAACCTGAAAATAGTGGAATGATGTCTTTAAAATGTTGAAAGAAAATAACAATCAAGATTTAATATTCAAGCCAAAACCGTTTGGCTCAGTGGATAGAGTGTCAGTCTGCAGACTGAAAGGTCCCAGGTTCGATTCCGGTTAAGGGCATGTACCTTGGTTGTGGGCACATCCCCAGTGAGGGGGCGTGCAAGAGGCAGCTGATAGATGTCTCTCTCATGGATGTTTCTAACTCTCTATCCTTCTCCATTCCTCTCTGTAAAAAATAAATAAAATATATTTAAAAAACAAAAACACAAAAAAAGATTTAACACTCAAAAATCAGAGGAAAATTTAGATGTTTTAAGAAAAATTAAAAAAAAATGGAAAGACTACATTTCTAGCAGACCTTAATTACCAAATACAATTACTAAAAGGATTTTTTTTTTCCTGGCAGAAAGAAATTAATCTGAAATAGTGACATTCAGATGCAGGAAGGGAGCCACAAAAAGCTTCCATTTTCAAGAATTTGATAGTAATCTCCAAAACAGCAAGGAGTTCAACATGCAGGGCCAGTTCCTAGCACGTTGATAAGCTCTTCATAAGTGTTTCATTGTCAATAGAATGTTACTTTCACCCTGCTCCAAATGCATAGTTTTCTCACTTCCATCCTCACTTTCGTCAGAGAAATTTTATATTCCTAAAATATCCATTAACCTTAGAAAAGGAAGAAAAGAACAACCCAAAGTCTATTCCCAGGTCTGAAAATGATTCTATTTCATTACAAGTCCCCAAATAAAAACTAAATCTTAAGAAGATAAGTGCCCCCAACCTTTCCTTCCACTTAATACTTTCATTCCAAAAAAAAAAAAAAAAAGAGAGAGAGAGAGATTAACTCAAGTAATCCTCATTGTCAAGGAATAATCTCCTAAAGGAAGGAAACTCACAGATCAGCTGATTCTTTCTCTCACCACTAGTAACAATTCTAAACCATTTTTACTCTATTTAGTTTTTTCTGCACAATAGAGATCTGGGAAAATAAAGTAGGAGAGAAATCCTTGGGACTCCTTCCACTACAGAGTGGCCACCAAAGGTATTCAATAATGAACCCTTTTAAAGGTTTGAAAGCTGCAGCAAGGTTTAATAGACTATACAAGTCTCTTCCCAAGCCCTTCAAAGAATGTCTGAAATCAGGAGAAGTAAAAACTGGCCTTCACTGGTAAAACAATGCTGTCTGCACGCCTTTTTATTCCGGGGGCTTAGAAACGCAATCAGCTTTCTTGGCTGCTCCCCCTTTTGTGCTCAGAGCACATTATGCAGCTTTCTTCATGGCACAGAAGCTCCCTGCAGTGACGGCCTCCTCCCAAATGGGGTTTCTGAGCACAGGCGGTTTCCTGCGTCTTATTTGCAGCTTTCCACAATAAACCCGCTCCCACACGAATACATATTTTCATTATCTTATTTTTAGAAACGCAATTTGGAGAGGGGAAGTGTGATTTGACAGTCTAATAGTGGTAGATCCTTCTGTCTGCGATGCTCTAGGATCTGGCAGCAAATGCAACAATCGCAACACGCAATTTCAGCACACCAGGCATTGGCTCCACTCAGCCATCTTAAAAGCCATGTGCAGAGCAATCACAGGAGCCCCTTCCCACACATTCATTATGAAAATACATCCTGCAATATGATTCTTTTCCATGACAGCAGTAAGTGTTTCCCATCCAGGCTGTGAATGTAAGGAATAATTTCAGGGCCCTGTGGTTCAGTGAGTTGAAGACTCAGGTTATTCTAGGTTCTTAAGTTCGTTTCCACTCCTTCAAGCCCCAAGAGTTCTAGTCTAGGTATCTATACCAATAGCTTTCAAACTAACAGGACCCTAAGAGGCTCCATTTACCAGCTGAGCAAAACCCTGCGACTAGAAGAACCTGACCCCTAACCGGTTTGGCTCAGTGGAGAGAGCCTAGGTCTGTGGACTGAAAGGTCCAGTAAAAGGCATGTACCTTGGTTGTGGGCACATCCTCGGTAGGAAGTGTGCAGAAGGCAGCTGATCAATGTTTCTAACTCTCTATCCTCTTCCCTTCCTCTCTGTAAAAACTCAATAAAATATATTAAAAAAAAAAAAGAACCTGATAACACCAAATGCAAATCCAGGAGAGTGGAGGTTGTCTTAAAATTAGAGATTTATGTCTCTCCGCCTTCATTCTTTCCTTTTAGGCCATCCTGTCTGCCTTCTTTTTTCTCCTCCTCCTCCACCTTTCTTTATAAAAAAATTTACCTTAGCCCTGGTCGGTTGCTCAGTTGTTGGAGAGTCAGCCTTGGGACTGAAGGGTTGCAGGTTTGATCCCCGACTCCAGTCTGAACTCTTATAGGAGGCAACCAATCAATGTGTCTCTCTCAGGTCCATGTTTTACTCTCTATCTCTCCCCTCTGTCTTTTCTGCTCTCTCTCAAAAAAAAAAAAATCAATGGAAAAATTATCCTCAGGGGACAATTACAATAAAACAGCATCTAAAAAGCCTCAAAGTTGTTTGAGGTACTGCAAAGGCATAGATACAAGAGGCAGGGCTTCTTCACTCTGGTTGGAGAAACAGATCAGTGTGGTGGGGGCAGGGAGGACTCATTAAAACACAAGGTGAGACAGATGAGTTGGATTCTACATGACCAAGATATGTGGGAAGGAGCAGGTGAAGGATGGATTCCAGCCAAAGAGGAAGGGGGCAACCTTACCCTACTTCCTCAGTTAGAGCCTAAAGAGGTACTCGGACTTGGTCTGAGCAAGCTGGTTATAGGCAAGACTGAAACAAATGTGATGATAGTTGTGCGTTCGCCTAATGCCATCTGTGCCCAACCATCTTGTCAGTCCCTGCTGGCTGCTCTGCCTGAATACTTGGTCCAGTACAGAAGCCAGGTTAACTCTTCCTCTAAGAATGAGAATCTTCTTGAAACCACACTCAGGATTAGGAGCAGTTCTAACTGCTCCAGACACAGAAAGACTAGAATCCAGTGTTTATCAGAGACATTTGTTTGGTCCATGCACAGCTTTATCTGAAGGCAAAACTTTATGAAGAGGTACAGTAAATAGGCAGGGTCTCCTGGTTTAAAAAGCACAGCAGCCTATCTGTGATACACCCAGCAGGGTCACTTTCAATCCAGAACTCACCCACATATTGGTTTATTGGCATTCTTTCTGTGACATTTAAAAGTAAGCAGATCAGAAAACTATGGTACATCTACACAATGGAATTCTATGCTGTCATAAAAAAAAAGAAGGAATTCTTACCACTTGCAGCAACCTGGATGTAACTGGAGAGCATTGTGCTAAGTGAAATAAGCCAATCAATGAAGGAGAAACACCACATGATCTCACTCATTTGTGGATAATAAAGAACATTATAAACTGATGGACAAAAGGATAGATACAGAGGCAGTAAAGCATCAAACAGACTGTCAAATTACAGCAGGAAGGTTAAGGAGAGGTGGGGTAGATAAGAGATCAACCAAAGGACTTGTATGCATGCATATAAGCATAACCAATGAATACAGGACACCGGGGGGGGGGGGTTAGGGTATGCCTCAGGGGGGGCAATAGGAAGACATGTATACATGTAACACATTAATTAAAAAAAATAAGCCAGTCTTCAAAAAACAGGTAAATAAGCACAAATAACAACAAACAATCAGTTCTGTCTTTCTCCAGCAAAGTGCAGGAATAGGAAAGCAGTGTTATATCTGCCTTGGAAGTCAGATTCCTAAAATAAAGGCCAAAACAAAGTCTACAGGTAAGGTCATTTACTTGGCCAACAACAGCTGGTGTTACAAAAACAGCTCTTAAAGAAGCACAATGGATTATGGAAATCCATCAGAAAAGAAAGGCATCTATCTGACCACACCCGGACAATTGAGGAATGAACTTCAGAGAGAGTCATCTCTAGCCTAGAAAAAGTCAGCAAGGAAGCAGAATCGGAAAGACAAGAAGGAAGCAGCCTCATTGCTTCTTTTAGTTATTGCTGCATTTTCCTGAAGCCCTGTTCCCACTGATCAAATAGATCTTCATTCTCAAGACAATCAAATCTCAGTGACTCAAACCAGTGAAATCATTAAAGTCACATTAACCAAGCATCTTAGTAAAATCTGAACTCGAAGAAACAGAAAGTAGAGTGGTGGCTACCAGGGGCTGGGGAGGGGAGGGGTGATCAAGGAAATGGAGGGATATTGGTCAAAAGTACAATTGTCCAGTTATGAGATTAATAAATTTGGGGAATCTAATGTGCAGCATTACATACTGTTGTATGTACTGGGAAGCTGCTAAAAGAGTAGATCTTAAATGATCTCACCACAAAATGAGAAATGGTAATCATGTGACATGATGGAGGTGTTAGCTAGGGCTATGATGGTCATCATTCTGCAATAAATAAGTATATCAATCAACACGTACAGCTTAAACTTACACAATGTTATATGTCAATTATATCTCAATAAAACTGGCAAAAATAGTAAGTCAAAATATAAATAAGTGAAAACACACAAAATAAGCTACAAATAAGGTTTTTAGAACATAAAGTAGTTATTTACACAGATGAATTTTCACCATAATATGTCTTATTAAAATTAAAAATAAATTTGAATTCTTTTGTTCCAGAGCATGATATGTCGAAAAAACCAATCATAGATCCCACAATTCCTCCTTCCTTCATTCATTCTGCAAACATTTGTGAAGCAGCCACATGAAGTAGGCACATTTTCATCAGTAAACAATAACTGTCTTGAGGTTAAGTAAATGAAACCACACTGCCCAAGTGTAGTTCCCATCATGCCACTTAGTTTTAACTGTGAGACCTTGGACACATTTTTGAATGTCTGTATACCCAGCCCCTTTATCTGTAAAATGTTTATAATCAGTGTCCTGACCTCACAGGATTGCTTATAAGTTTGTAAATATAAAGTACACATCACAATGCCTGCTAGACCACATGAAACTAACACTATTAACAACCAACCGTTATGGGGCACTTACTATATGCCATGGTCTAGGCATAGTAACCATGTAATAACATTTAATAACTGTTAGCTATTATTATAATTCCATGGATCCTTTAGTTTTTAAAAAATCAGGACATATTCTGATTTCTATAGTTGTCATTACTGCTGATAGCTTTGGCAGGCTTCCACCATGCTCTGAGTATAAAATCAGAGACAATAGACCCAAGTACATGATAGGTCTAACATAATAATCATCTTATTATATCTGAGTTTAGAACATAAGCCTAAAAGGCCTGAGAGACATTTCAGAATATACCATATTCTCTGCCTCCTATCTAACATATTCTACATGCCTAATAAAGAAAGGCTGTGTCCAAGGTTAATTAAAGAGCCTTTCTTCTTGGATCTTGTTTAAAAAAAAAAAAGCAAGAAGGTAGGTTTATGTCAGAACAGTGGTTCAGAAAAAAATAATGATACTGCTCAGGGTTTTGAGTTAGGAAGTCATAAGGTTATATCTAGAAAAGTTAACTAAAGCAAGGAGGATAAAGACAAGGACCTTGAGTCTAACAAATAAAAACAGTAGGAAAAGATTCAGGCAGAAAATCAGAAATTATAGCCATGGGGAACCAATGCAAGAATCAACCTTGTCTAGGAATATATGCTTTCTCCTGCATCTTCTTTTCACTGGCAGGGTGCTATGAGGCCTAATAAATTATAGGCACTTAAATTTTGGTTGTCTAAATGATGCCATTTTTACTCCATGGAGTAATGCCTGGATATATACCTGGCATATCGTGCTTACATTTGCATATATCTTACTCTTAGGAGAGAATGTAAGCACCCAACCAGCATTAACTATGTCCTCGATTTGGCACTCCCAGAAAAACTTTTATATTACAGGTATTTAATAAACATTTTCTGAATGAATGAATAACTATCATGAACAAATTAGCAGACACTAAGGGAGTCTGATCCAGAGCCAACTACCTTCTGAGAGAGATGTTCCTTACATCCTCCCCATCCAGAGCAAAAAGATGTCAGGGTGTGGGGACATCTGTTGGTGTTGTCTGCCAAGAATCAAGAGCGTCATCTTCCAAGAAGAGCAAATCAATTTTCCCTTTGAGAACTACCCCAACACAGCTCTCCTGACTAAGGGTAGGTCTAAGAGTAACCTTCTTCTATCCCTGGAATTTGAAACTTATGCAGAACTTCAAGGGCAGCAAATGGTTAGAGCTGATTCAACCCAAAAATGCCTAAAAAGTTTGTCCTTTAGTTCACTGTACCTTGGTTTCTGTCCTCTTTGAATTCTGGTAATTCAGCTGTTTCATTGAATCAATGAGCTTCCTTTTACCCTGTAACATAAGTTAGCAAGAGTCCATTTCAATAGCTATAAGTGGAGAATCCAACAGATGCACTATGGTAGTGATCGGCAAATCCATTAGTCAACATAGACAAATATCAACAGTACAACGATTGAAATTTCGTTTGAGAGCCAAATTTTTTAAACTTAAACTTTTTCTAGCACCACTTCTTCAAAATAGACTCGCCCAGGCCGTGGTATTTTTGTGGAAGAGCCATACTGAAGGAGCCAAAGAGCTGCATGTGGCTCATGAGTCGCAATTTGCCAACCACTGCACTATGAAACCCTTGCTCTAGAGCACTGGTTCTCAACTATGGCTTCAGATTAGGATTGCTGGAGAGCTTTTAAAAATCCCCCCACTTAGGCCACACTCCAAGCCAATTAAATGAGATTCTACAAGGGTGCAACTAATACTTGTTAAAGTGCCCCAAGTGATGCCAATGTGCAGCCAGGGTTGAGAATCACAGCTCTGGAGTTCATGTAAATATGTCCACCTGCCTACTCTAAGAAAAATGAAGAAGGGGCATTTGACAGGTGAAACACTCTTAAAGACATAACACCATGGAAAGAACTAAAGTTCCACTCAGAATTCATGTTTTCCCCAGGAATTACAGAATTTAGAGAATCTTTAATTGCTATTTTTACCACCAAGTAAATTTAAAGAACTTCACAAGTATAAGTGCTTTCTAATTTTATGAACAACACAAATAGAGCATAGTGTCAATGAATATCCCTGTTGTCTTACTTTTAAAATGGATCACAATAATCTATTTCAAGCTTGGAAAAATTTCCACTGAAGAAACCCTAGAACCAGATGCTCCAGCTGTCTTTAGTGACATCTGTTGACTAAAAGATGATCATGAAAAGGGAGAAAACTGACACCTTTTTGCTTCCTCCACTCCTGTCTTGTGAGAGACCAGTTAATATTTTTTAAACATTACATGAAATGTTATAGGAAAAAAGCTAGCTAAGAAGCAAGGCAATTAAGCTTCATAGAAAACAATAGAGAAAGATATGCTGAAATAGTTGACATTTAGTCTGCTAAAGCAAGAACTTTCTTTTTCAAAATAAGAATGGTTTCTATAGAGAGACTAAGACAATAGTCCAGAATAAATTCCATTTCTGTGTACACCCTGCACAAGGAATCCAATAGTCACAGACTGCCGCTCCAGCTGCCCTGGGCTTCAGTCACTTTAACCATTACCCCTTGAATATGACTCATCATCAGTTCATGGAGACTTGAGCTATACATAGCTCCACCACATCTCATGGGTGATGCTGCACCTATACATTCAGTTCTGCTTCTTACAGATTTGCTGTGGGACCCAATGACCCTAGAAATCAGTTGGGCCTGTCCTCTTCTACAGCTACAAAAGACAGGGGACATCTGTCAGTGTTGTTGTTCTTTAAAATATATTATTTATTGCTTTCAGAGAGGAAGGGAGAGGGAGATAGAAACATACGATCAATGAATGAGAGAGAATCATTGATCGTCTGCCTCCTGCATGTCCCTATTGGGGATGTTCCCTTGACTGGGATGACACTTGGGACCCTTTAATTGACAGGCCAATGCTCTATCCATTGAGCTAAACAAGCTAGGGCACATAGCTAAGGTAATATTTTCTATTTTTGTTTTTAGCCCTAGTGATATTGGGTCAATGAGAATAAATTCATGCGTGGTAAAGCACTTGCATAAGTTTAACAATAGACACTTGGATACTCCATTGAATGTACCAGAGTTGAATACAGAACAATAGAGAATGAAGCTCAGTTTCCAAGGAACATATGAAAGGAGAATTGTTGGTTCATCATACACAAAACCAGGAATCCCTTCTTCTTTTTTTTCACTTCATTCCATTTCTTAATTCAAATACATGTGAAAATGCACTTTAAAATATTTAAAAAATGAACAGTCAAATAAATTTAAGTTAGATGGTATTCATTTATTATCTTTTGTTTTCCATTTCATCAATATCTGAGGAAATAACTCATTCTAAGAATAGGCCAATCACTAGTAAACAATTAGAAACATGTTTTACCACAGATCAATTACTTTTGTTATCAACGTAAAATGAATTCAAGAGATATTTCACTGAGACTTTAGTATGTGCTAAGTTTTAATAGTAAAAAAAAAATCCACACCTTCTTTATTATAAAAATATTATAAACTACCTCTGTGCTGAGCTTTCAATTCATTTTATCATCATACAAAAGTTACTTCTAAGCAACCAAGTGACACTGTCTTTGGCAAGACATTGTCTTTCCTAAACTGAAAGAGTGATTACAACCCACTCTTTACCAGAAAGTGAATGAGAATGACTCACCTTAAAAGTTTAATAGGTAGGAATGCAATAGAAGTATTCCCTCTACATGTTATCTCTGATGGATCACAGGACAACACAATTCATAAAAGGAGAAAATATTGAGGATAATGAAAAGGGAGCTAGACTTAGAATCTGAACATAAAGATTGAAACTTGACCTTTCAAAAATGCAAACTGTGAAACCACGAACTGGTTACCTCTAGTTTCCTCCACAGTAAAATGAGGATGACAATTACGGTTGCCTCCCCAAATGTTAATGAGAAAAAAAATCAATAAAATATGCCCAAACACCAAAAAGAGTGGCCTATGCTCAAATTTTGTGAACCTGAACATCAATCTCATTAGCAATGAGTCTGTATTGGCTATGATGAATGTCTGCTTCCTTTATCGTGCACATGTCAGAAATGAGCATGGATTTATTTATTACCTACAACTTTTACCTTCTACTTTGTATTTTTATATAATTTACAGCTTTTCATAATAATCATATGTAACTTTTATAACCTAGAAAGCATATTTTATGAATAAAAAGATGGTGTATTTTAGAAGTTGAAGGAAGGCTGGAGTCATTAGTTTCATTGAATTAGGGTTTAAAAGCATTTTGATATTAGTTTGAAGTGACCAGAGAACTAAATGCCAGCTAGTTGAAATACTGAAATTGTTGAGGTGAGAAGCTTGTTCCATTCTTATTTCTGTATGCTTTTAAACATAACAAAAGCTTTCATCAGTGTGGTCATTGTATACTTATAAAGTTAAAATCATTCACTTATTGTCCTATCTAATAAAAGAGTAATATGCAAATTGACCATCACTCCAACACACAAGATGGTTGCCCCATGTGCTCAAAGATGGCTGCCCCCATGTAGATACAAGATGGCTGTCACAAGATGACTGGCAGGGGAGAGCAGTGGTGGGTGATCAGGTCAGCATGGGAGGGTAGTTGGGAGGGACAAGGCCTGCAAGGGAGGGCAGTTGGGGGTGATCAGGCTATAGGGGAAGGCAGTTAGAGGGGACCAAGCATGCAGGGGAGGGCAGTTGGGGTGGACCAGGCCTGTGGGGAAGGACAGTTGGGGGTGACCAGGACTGCATGGGAGGAAAGTTGGGGGGAACCAGGCCTACAAGGGAGGACAGTTTGGGGGGACCCAGGCCTGCAGGGGAGAGTAGTTGGAGGGACCAAACCTGCAGGGGAGGACAGTTGGTGACAATTAGAGGCAGCCAGGCTAGGAGGGGATGGCAGTTAGGGGTGACTAGTCCTGCAGGGGAGGGCAGTTAGGAGTGACCAGGCTGGCAGAGGAGGTCAGTTGGAGGTGACCAAGCCTGCAGGGGAGGGCAGTTGGAAGGGAGCCAACAGGACCGAGCAGTTGGGGGGTTGAGACCTGCAAGGGAGGGCAGTTGGGGGTGTCCAGGCCTGCAAGGGAGGGCAGTTGGTGAAGACCAGGCTAGCAGGGGATAGCTGTTAGAGGCAGCCAGGATGGCAAGGGAGGGCAGTTAGGATTGACCAGGCCAGCAGCAGAGGGCAGTTTGGGGTGACCAGACCAGCTGGGGAGGGCAGTTATGGACAATCGGGCCAGCAGGGGAGCTGTTCGGCATCAATCAGGCTCGCAGGGGAGTGGTTAGGGGCTGATCAGTCTGGCAGGCAGAAGCAGTTAGGGCCAATCAGGCGGGCAGGCAGGTGAGTGTTTGGGAGCCAGCAGTCCCAGATTGTGAGAGGCATGGATCAGGTCTAAACAAGCAGTTGGACATCTCTCGAGGGGTCCCAGATTGGAGAGGGTAAAGGCTGGACTGAGAGGACCCTCCCCCCAACATGCACCAGGTCTCTAGTCTGTTTATAACATATTGGACATTTATTGAGCACTTATAACTTGGGTGTTTTTTCAAACAATTTTACCAATATTCTAAGAACTGTCTGTTTATTCCCATTTTATCTGTAGAAAAATTCAAATAAAGTAATTCACCTACAGTTGTAGCCAAAAATGGTTGTGTCAAGTATTACCATTAACCTACTCTACTCTCTTTTCTTGTACCTTTCAGTACTATGGGGACAATGGAGCTAGTTTTCAGACTCCCTTGAAGTTCTGGTCCTTCTGGGTTCAACCAAGCAGATACATCCATGCAAAACAGAAAGTGCAGACATGAGTAGCAAGTGGAGAAATAGGGTTTTTGTTAAGCATAATGCAAACCTTGTGGTTCTTTGAGGGCAGCAGCCAAGGGCATTCTATTCAATTCACATGAGTGATGACCAGCAGGCAGAGTTGGTAGTAAAGACTTCTCTAGAGAAGTCCCTTGTAATTTTACAGTATTTCTGCTGGCTGCATTATTTCTGACTGCATATCATGAAAACATATTTCCTGGACCTTGGAAGTAGGCAAATTATCCAATACTTTGTAATAAAGCCAGTTCTGTTTAAACTATGTAGAATAAATTCTGTTGTCCGCAACTAAAGGATTATGGCTGAACTAATGCATCTTTGGGATTTTATGCTTTCCCCACTATATCCAGACTTTTCTTATTATTAGAAACTGTCTTTTTGATAGAAATTGTCTAGAAAACAGAAAAACAAACCTAGATCTAGGCTTCTTAAGACCAGAAGATGACTTTAGGGCACCATAGCTATGACTGAAGAGGGTAAACAACCAATGAAATTAAATGAAAGAAATTGCTTAAAGCCAAGATTCTGGAAAAGATTAATCAACAGAGATCTGAAAAAAAGCAGCAGAAAGAGGAACCCAAGTTTCAATGACAGTGAGAGAGAAGTTTAAAAGTATCTGGACTCAAATTTCAGAATAGTTCAGGGATAACATTGCTCTGGATAAAACACAGCAGTTTGACCTGGACCTGTGCACAGGCATTTCACTGGGAATTCCATTTTACTGGTTCAAAAATTGACGGTTACGAACTATAAATAGTGTAGGTCAGGAACTGACAAACTAAAGTACCTAACCAAAATCTGTCCCACTACCTTTTTTTATGAATAAAGTTTTATTGAAACATAGCCACACCCATTTATTTACACATTACCTACAGCTACTTTCATGTTATAGAGTTGATTAATTGCCACAGAGACCTTGTAGCCCATAAAATCTAAAATATTTCATATCCAGTCCTTAACAGAAAAATTGCTGACCTTTGGTCTAGGAGTTTAGGAGGGCAAAGCCATTTGGAATTGCTAATCAGTTTTATATATTTGTCAACAGAAGACAGGACAAGTTGAACAGAAAAGGGGCCAAAGTTTTGGCCTCAAGAAAAGATAACCTGTAACCCTGTGGGTAAAAGCAACTTCCAAGAGTATTTAGTCTGCAGGTATTCTCATGTGTGTGGATTGGGGTTAAAGAACATCACAAGTGCTTGAGTAAGGACTTGTAGAGGTTGAAAGAGATGAAACCATAGCCAGAAAATGTCAATGATAAATCATTAAGCAAATAGAGGTGCAAAGTTTAGAATCTCGGCTTAAAGCTCCAGGAGGATTTAAGTGAGAAAAAAAGAGGTATGTCCAGGAAATAATAGGTAGCCCATTTGAGGTCGATTCCTCAGAGGCTGTCATTCCTGGTGATCCCTAAACATGATCCTATAATGACCAGGCACTGGGTTGGGTCCTCAGAGATTATTGAAGAATAACATTGTAGCTCACGGTACCGGAAGCAGAAGAGTTGCTGAGAGGTAGCCTTTGGGTTTGACAGTTGAGGGGCGCCTTCAGCAATCCTTGTAAATTGAGGTGCGCTCTGTGGTGCTCGGTGCAATTTGGAAGAATAAGAGCTATTCTGAAAGGGGTCTCTGGGAATTTCAAATAGTAAGGAGGAATAGGACCCCAGAAGTGATTGAGATGAAAGGAAGGAGATGAAACAGTAGCTGGAAGGCGCAAATGGGTCTCACGTTGCTCTCTGAAAGATGGGTGCTATGGCAGAAAACCCTTTTCATCATACAGAGATGTCAGCAGGAACAGCGTTCTTTGTAATAGGATTTGACCTGTGGGTGAGTAGCTTCCATTCTCTCCAACTACCAGGAGATTTTTCTTTGCTGTGTTTTGGAAAAACAGAAAAGAATGCCAACCCTACTGAAAACCACTATAAATGCTACCTACACAGTGCCTGTGGCTACTTTGTATGGAGGTAAGGAGAGGATGACCAGAATAAAAATATTCTGTGGCCTTTCTCAGCAGCAAGTGGGAGATGGGATTGAGTGAGCACGGAAGAAAAAGCGGGAGCCCTTCCCGAGCGGGAAGAGCACAACAAAAGGCAGTTATTAAACAAATCAACCAACTAGGGTTCACATGATAACCTGTTGCCACAGCTGCACCAGCTCTCCTGGGGAAAAGTGAAAGGTCAGGTCAGACATTCAGAGTGGTATTCTATAGGCTGAAGAAGCGAAGAGAATCCTGTAAGTCCCAAATTCAAGAAGATTGAAATGTCTTTATCTTCTGGCCACCTCTTTTATCACCTTTAAAGACTTGCAACTCAACCTTGGGGAAGTCGCTTAATCTTTTCGGGTCCCATTTTCCATCAGTGAAAATGGGCATGGTAAAAATTGTGCCTTGCTCCCCCAAGAGTTTGAGCTGCTGCTATCAAAACATAAAGAGAAAGTTACTCTTGTGGAAATTCAACACTTAGGTGCTGAGTTTGGGCAATTTTCTCTGTCTCTAAGGAGCACTCTGGAAGCCCTTGAGAAACAAGATTTAGATGATTTGTCATGACTAACAGGAAAGGTAAAGAAAGTCTGGTGTCTACAAGATCTTCTGTACTTGGGCAAGATCCTGGACTGACATCTCTGCAGACTTTAACACTACATACAACTTTTCTTAGTAAAGCAAGGTATGTGTGTGTGTGAAAAGCTGGTATCTAGCAGGGAAAGTAATACTTACAGAAATCTGGCTAACAGCTTGGATTCTATAACCATATCACCTATATCACAGAATCCCAGCTCCTCCACTTTCTATGTGTGAGTTTTTACAAATATATCAACCTCTCTGACCCTCAGTTTCCTTGCTTGTAAAGTGTAGCTAATAACCCTACATACTTCAGTAAGTTATATTAAAGAGTAAAAGAAAAAGAAAGAGTAAAAGAAATAATGAAGGTACAGTACTTAGCATAGTGCCTGGCACACAGGAAGCAATCCCAAATGTTAGTTGCTAATACTATTATATGTTGATACTAATGAACCCTCAAGGAGCCTGCCATGGGAAGGAGGTTAGAGGAGCTGAATTCGCTTTTTTCAAAAAAGGCAAAACAAATCCTGTAACCGTTGTTTATTACTTGCATGAGGCAGGCATGACATCGTTAACTGAAACCCACAGGCCATTGCTTAATTCTATTTCAACCGACCTTTTCGGCCTCTCCCCTATATTCCAACAAGCCATGTAGAAAATATAAACATGAAACCCTATGCCTCTTCCTTCATTGCTAATCTTGTTAAAGCCAGAGTGAAGAGGGAAGATGAAAAATAGTGGTGGTCTTGGCAGTAGAAAGGGTAGGGGTTAGGCGGAGTAATCTGCCATCCATGGAAACATCTGGGCTCCAATCACGTGAGACAGGAAATCTGAGGCCCACAGAGGAGCTGTGAGGGAAAGGGTGTTCAGAAGGAGCATGCAAGATCAGGAATAAGCTTTGGGTTGAGGACCAAAACTCATTAGCCACTGCTGACTCAGAGTTTATAGGAGGTTATACAACGTACTGAAAGGAATGTGTGAAGAAAGGAAAGGAGCATTACAGAGAAGCGCATCTTCAGAAACATGTCTCGAACAGCCCAGAAATGAACTCAAGGAACAACTCAATTCCAATGAAGGAATCCAATTCCCCTTGCCTCAAAATGCCACCAAGAAGTACTAGTAAACCAGTAAAGAAACAGAAGCCCCAGCTTACATTTAGCAACACCTCCCAAGTGCTATTCAAACACAGTCTTTGTTTCCTATTGCAGTTATTTGGCAAAGTCAAATATCATTTTCAGACAATGAAAAAATAAAAGCAATATTAGAAACCCTCCAAAAACTAAATTATATGGCCCACTCTCTAGATTTAGTAAACATCTTTCTTCCTGCTGTGTTGTCCTTTATTAAAATCTAATACTAATGTGGGGTTAATGTGACAGCCCTGAGTACACAGATGAAGTTATAAAGGAAATAAGCTTTTATTACTTTTCCAAAGATAAAGCAATAACTTAGAATAACAGAATGATGTTAAACTTTCTAGCACTCTGCACCCTCAAATTTCCCTTTTTTGTTCTCCATATCACAGGAAAATTTTCTTAAAAAAAAAATGAAAATTCCACTTACTAGTTAATAATAGAGCAGTAAGTAAAGTACATTGGGTTAACCACTACAGTATTACACTGGACTTCTTTTCATTCATTCCCCACAGCCAATTAGCCACCGTATTGGTATTTTTTAACCTCCTGAATATCTCTCAAATCTGTAATATCCTTTCAGATCTCCTCATATTTTAGATGCCATCAACCTTCTCAAAAGCATCCTCTTAGTCATTGAATTAAGACCTTTATAAACTGCACTAGAGGCCTGGTGCACAAAATTTGTGCATGGGGGGGAGGGCAGGGGAAGTCCCCAGGCCCAGCCTGCACCCTCTCCAATTCAGGACTGCTGGCTCCTAATAACTCACCTCCCTGCCTGTTTGGTTGCCCCTAATTCCCCCCTCCCCTTGCTGGCCTGATTGCCCCTCACTGCCTCCATGTGCCAGCCTGATCACCCCTAACCTCCCCCGCTAGCCTGGTCGCCCCTAATTTTCTCCCCTGACAGCCTGGTGACCCCCAACTGCCCCCCCTGGACAGCCTGGTCACCTCTAACTGCCCCCCTGCTGGCTTGGTTCCCCCAACTGCCCCCCCCTCACCAACCTGGTTGCCCCATTCAGCTTGCTGTTCAGTTGTTTGGTCATCTCTCACTAACGCCCCTGCCGGCCTGGTCACCCCATGCAGCCTGCTTATTCATTCCTTAGATATCCCTCACTAACCGTCACTTCCCTGCTGGCCTGGTCATGGGTAGCCATCTTGTGAGGGTGTCAGGGTCAATTTGCATATTACCTCTTTATTATATAGGATAGCTTATGTCCTTTCTTCCCTGCTTAAAAAATGCCAACAACTTCCTGTCACTTACAGAATTATGTTCCTACTCTTTGGCATGCATCTATGGACTTATATGTCTATGGACTCCTTGTCCTCCCACTTCTCCCCTTATTCCTTACTCCCTACCCATCCACCCAGATCCCTAGCATGGCCACTACCCACTACCACCATTTTAACTCTGTCAGTTCTAGAAATCCTGTTGTTCTCTAATGCCAGCACGCTGTTGTAATCCCTACACATCTCACATTCTGTATCTCCACTATCCTTCTCTCTTGTGTATTGTACTTAACAAATTTTTATATAGCTCTTACCATATGCCAGGTCTTACTCAATAAGCTTACTCATTAAAATGCTATAAGACATATATTATTATTCTCCTCATTTTATAGTCAAAGAAACACTGGCACCAGATCAGTTAGGAAATTTGAACAAGGTCACACAACCAGTAAATTGATTAGGGGAGAAAGGAGGCAAGAGTCAAACCCAGATAGTCTAGCTCCTTAACCACACATTGTACTGCTTCTTTCTGCATCTTCAGTTCCTTGCTCTGCACCATCTCCTCTGCAAAACTTTCTCTGATTACCAACCTCAGTTGCTCATCAAATCCTCCTGTATGATCTATGAAGAATCTTATCATATGACAACAATCACAGTCATCATCACATTCTTCTCATTTTAGACCATGGTTACTAGAAGGAAGACGCCATAATTTATCATGGTATCTTAGCACAGGTGCTCAATACCTGTTTGACAAATGACCCAATGGGGATGACAGATAGCCTTATTACATGTTTCAGAGTTGGTATAAAGAGAGATTCAAGGAAAGTAGAACAGGAAAATTATTTGAGTCTTTCAGCATCTCAGATTTTAGTTAACATTATATCTACCCTATAAATGATAAGAAAAACTTAAATGCATGACCCTCCAATGCCCTCACTTCATTCTCAGTACTATTACATAGAGCACCACTTTTCAATAGAATGTTCTTAGAACTTAGAAATGCTCTCTCTGCACTATCCTTTGGGTAGCCACTAGCCACATGTAACTAAAAAGACTGAATGTTTAATCAATTTTATTTTAATTATTTTAAAATTTTAATAGTCACATGTAGCTAGTGGCTAACATATTGAACAGTGTGTGTTTGGATCATTTGCAAATGGCAGGAAACAGAGAAGTGATGGGAAAGGCATGTGGACAGCAGGAAGGAATTTGTAAAGAACACTTGGTGCAAGGGTAACCAAGCAGCCCAGTTTGGCTGGGACTGAAGAGTTTCATGGGGAGTGCAGTGCTAAAAATGTGATAGAATCAGGTGAACTAAAACAGTGAGTCACCACTCAGTTCCTTGAAGGAACTAAGAGTAGGTTTCACACAAGAACTACAAAATTTAAAGCAAGAAAGAGAGTAGGAAAAAGACTTGAGTTTGGGACAAACTGAAGATAAAAGATATGATGGGTGGGAAGAAGGTCATTATCTTGGCAATCCTGTGCTCTTCAGATTTCCACGAATCTACAGATTCTAATGCCCATGTTCTAGTGTTGAGGCTTCAAAGAATATGTATAACTTGCTTTTATACCTGCTTTTTTCAAATACACATGCTTTATTTTACTCATCTGTCTCTTATTGGGGCAGTCAAGATGACAGCCTATTCATCTCTCTTTGATCTATCATTTAAATTTCCATTCTCATCCCATAATCTGTTAATCTTTCCAGTATCTCAGTACAAAGCTGAATTAAATTCCCATATTGAAACCCAACATGAAAGGCATTTTTTGTGAGCAGCTCAATATAATGTTCTTGTAAATGACATTTAAAATGTTTGGCTCAGTAACAGAATGATAAAGAAGGGTACCCAGTGTTAGTACACATCAGTAAAAAGAACATTTTTTATTAGTCAGAAACCAAAAAGATAGAACAAGATAATTAAAAAAGAAAAAGTTTATTTCTGCTAGACTGCCACAGGAGTATCATGACTCAAAATGTAATAGTCACTGAATTCCTGCAGGAATCCAACTTCTTAAAAAGACATCAGACATCAAAGCCTGAGTCATGCCACATTAACCACCAATGGCCAAAGAAAAGTTTTAAAGCCACTGGAAAAGTTAAATATTAGACTTTCCCCGAAACATTTAAACTCAGAGAAATAGGTATTACGGTTGTCATACCAACTTGTGTGCATTCTTTATAGGCTTCCAGACCAATCTTTGCACCCCCTACTGTTGCTATGGTGACCCAAATAAATTCTCTCCTGAGATTCATTTCTTTCAGATGCCAATGCATCAGGTCAAGCAGGCAGGCAGGCTAGCAAATAACACACTGGCCCTAAACATTTTCACACTCTCCAGGCAGCCACAAAGAGCTATTGCTCTACACATCACACCCTACTTCAACATTTTCAAAACTATAATCCCATTAGATTGGGAAAAAAATTATTCCAAGCTTTGGTATTTATTTTATTTGTTTAACCAACAAGATGAATCCCTATAAAAGGCAAAGGGTAAGAAGCGAAAGTAAGAAATTCTCCTAACATCCATTCTATCACCCTTGTGTTCACCAGTAAGATCTGAATGATAGTTCTCAATATAATAAAGATAACTCCAAGGACTAGCACTGTCTGACCTCCGTATAGCACTAGCAGATATGGGATTTAGTGCTTAGAATTAGAAACTGGGGAGATGGTTGTGGGAGAGACTGAGATATATAATTGTGAAGGGAAGCATTTGATTCATAGAAAATATACTGACATAATCCTAGCGGGGGAAAGAGGAAGGATGCCTAAAAGTCTTTCTTCACTGGAGATGCTATATTTTGAAATCTCTAGTATGTGTGACCCTCCCCTCATATATGCTAACAATGTGTTGCATATATATAGTATAAACACAGAGTGGGACAAAAGTAGGTTAACAGTTGTGAGTATGTGAAACAGAGTTTATTCTTGTATTATTATTTATTAATCATTGCTATGTTTTCCATATGAACAACCATAAACCTACTAGTACTTTTGCCCAACCTTGTATTTCTCAAGGTAGAGAATCTTGACATGCTGCATTTCAAAGTAACAGCGTGTATGTGATAGAAAACAAATAGATGCTACCTACATTCCCTAAAATCCAAGTCTATTAATTTTGCCCAAAGATGTACAACATTTGGGCCCCAAACTCATACCAGGCACATAAAAAGAAAGAATGAATTGGGCATTCTACTTGGGGGCTGTTAGTAATAACTTGCCTGTATTAACACTCTCTGCCCCTTAGAAATGCCTCATCCAACACTATGAAGATTGTTACACACACTTTCCGGATGATGAAACTGAGATACAGAAGATAAATAACTTGCCAAAAGTTACAGAGTGAAGAAGAATTGGTAATGGGATTTAAATTTTAGTTCATATCAGTGCTTGCTGCCCCCATGCTCTACTGTCCTTGAGGGTCTCCAATGCACTTGGATGAACCAAACTTTGACTATCTTCAAATGTCCCTATACACTATTATATCACTCTCTAACCTCCACTTCTCAACACATGTGTTCTCTCCTGTTCCTTCTCCCCCTGCTATCTCTCTACTAACTTTGTGGTCTAGGACTGAGTTCAATCTCTCAGTAGCCAGAGATCAAAGGCCACCAGAAGTTTTCACTGAGCCCAGGGTAGCAGCCAGAGACTACTGATGTCCTGGAGGAATGACTCTGATAAGGGATGGTGAGACCAGAAGACAAAAGGCACTTCCCATTTCTGCACCATGGTTTCCAGAAGTGGGAAGGAAGAGTGAATTTTTGCTCCCACACATGTCCCCAAGGATTCCAACCAGCCCATAAGGAGATTCAACCCTAGGGTTGGATAAACCAGAATGGAAAGATTTCAACACGTGCAATGAGGTTAGATACAATCAAAGAGAAAGGACCAGAGCAAATAGGACAGAGCAACTAAGCCAATAATACAAAGCTAGTTATCTTTGTGTCCCCAATTCAGCATAACCAGTTACAGGCCCTGGGCCCTCATAGGGAACCCGCCAGGGCCTGCCATCCTCCCTGTTCACCCAGCTCCTTAGTACCCAGCTCTCTCCTTTTCCTCTACTGCGTGTTTAAACCAAGTTTGATATTTTGAGGGTCAGCCTGGGTATTTTTTTCAGTGACTTTTGAATATTATTAACTTTTTCCTTATAAATCAGTGTCTTCCCCTTATTAGGATTTCAAAACTACATGTGCTGGAGAGTTTTGAATTGCTAGTTGGATTTCTAATGACCATCAGTGCAAATGGGACTGACTATAATGAAATTTGCCTTTAAGGCAGCTAATTTTTGGAGGGGAATACATCTTCTCTGTATATCAAGGGATACCTATTTATGACATCAAAGGGGCTGCAAACATTCATATTCCTCCCCAAAGAACAGGTGGGAATCTTACAAGCAGTGTGCTAGTCTGACTCACTTGTTAGTCTTCACTGGCCGCGGCACAGTGTCTCAGAACAAGATGTGGGGTTTTGGGTAACTGCCTCTTAAGTGGATTCAGCTCTTAACCTGGATTTCATACTTTCCTCCTTCATTTCAAATGATTTAATTTCTTAAGAATTAAATTATTTTTTAGAGTCCTCATAAATTAAATGAAGAGTAAATAAAAAGGCCTTAGACAAAAACTGAGTAATTTTATTAGAAATATGATAAATGGGATAGGTTGCAGCAGCCTGAAAAAAATCCCATTATATGCAATTAAAGAGCTACATTAATATAATTGTAGACTTCCCAGCATTTTAGCCAAGCACATACAGTATTTACAGATAATTGCATAGTAAGGGGGGAAATGCAAGCTGTGAGTCTAGCATGCTTGTGACTCACATTGTCAAATTAAAACCTGTTGGGTTTCTCCTTGAGTTATTATCTGTAAAAATAAAAAAATAGCTTAATTTTTTATTTTTTCAAGACAGAAAAATGCACAGGCATGCAAACAAAATGTTCCTTGTTAAAAACTATACAAGGCACACTGAAATTACAGACACTATTTTAAAAAAGCAAGAGTCATTTGGATAATAATCATTCTAAATTTGTAACTCTTTGACTAGAATTCTACTGAGCCAAGAATTCTAGAGTGAATTAATATTATAAACAGTAAACAGGGGAGATGTGTAACTTACTTTTAGGCTTATGCAACCTCTACTAAATTACAAAAGAGCCAATAGTGAAAGACAGATATCATAGAACAAGTGTTCAACTAGGCTGGAAGAAATCTGAGTTCGTACTCTACTCTGTTGGCAATAAATTACACAGTCTTGAAAAGAATTCAACTCTCTAGCTCTGTTTCCTCAGCTATAAAATTCAGTGAATTGGATAAGACACAAGTCTCCTCAATTTCTAGAAATTAAAATGTTATCTAATTATTGAAGAAGGCCCTGTAGGGCAAATACTTACCAGCTATGAAGTAAGTATTAATCTAAATTTATAGACAATTTTACATTGTTTTAAATAGCTAAAGTTTTCATTAATTTAAGTTCACCTCGTATGGGAATAACATAGGCCAGATACTTCTGACATACAGTAGTACCCCATTATTCAAAGTAGGGGGCACTTTTCCAATACCAAGTGGCTGCCTAAAAGTGCTAATAGTACTAAACCCTATATATGCTATGATTCTTTCTAGACATACATACATATGATAAAGTTTAATTTATAAATTAGGCATAGAAAGAGAATATTATAAACTACAAAATGGAACAATTATAACAATATACTGCAGTAAGAATTATGTGAATATAGCATGGCATGTAAAATAAGGGTAACTTAACACAAGCACTGCAATGTTGATCTGATAACTGAGACAGTTGCAAAGTGACTAATGAATTGGTAGCTGGTAGCGTATATAGCACGGACACACTGGACAAAGGGATAATTCATATTTCAGACAGTGTAGAGCAGGAAGGTTCAAGATTTCATCATGTCTGTAGATACAGAGAACTGATTGACAGTTGTCAGAGGGGATGGGATGGTGGAAAGAAGGTGAACAGATTAAGAAAAGGATGAACAAAACAAACAAACTCATAGATAACAAACAAGAGTATGGTGATTACAAAAGGGAAAGAGGGATGTGAAGAGGTAGGTAGAAGAGAGCAAAGGAGGGATAAATAGTGATGGAAGAAGACTTCACTTAGGGTGACAAACACACTATACAACATACAGATGATATATTATAGAACGGTATAGCTGAAATCTATATAATTTTATTAATCACTTAGGGGCCCTGTACATGAAATTCATGCATGGGGGACCCCTTGGATGATGTCCCACTGACAGTCCCAGAAGATTGGGCCTAAACTGGCAATCAGATATCCCTCTCACAATCCGGGATTGCTGACTCCTAACTGCTCACCTGCCTGCCTGCCTGGTCAACCCTAACCACTCACCTGCCTGCATGATCACCGGTATCCACTCTGTCTGCCTGATTTCCCCTAACTGCTCACCTGTCTGCCTAATCACCCCTAACTGCCTCTGTCTCGCCCCCTCCCCCCACCACCACCATGGCTTCATCTGGAAGAACATCCAGAATGAAGTCTGGAAAGTCATTCGGCTATCCAAATGTCAATCTGACATATATGTAATAAACATATATGTAATAAACATCCTCTGTCTAATTTAGTCTGCCAAATTCATGAAGAATAAGTAATCGATTCAGCCATCATCCTCATTCCTGCCTCTGTCTGATGGAAAACAAATGTTCTCACTAAAGGGTTTGGATGGAAGCTATCAACAGAAATGAATATGCTTTTATATGCTTTTATTATTATAGATATCACCGCAATAAATAAATATTTTTTAATATCTCATCATGCTACCCAGAATGGCATGCAATTTAAAACTTATCAATTATTTAATTTTTGCATTTTTCATTTAACATTTTTGGGCTACAGTTGATCATGGATAATTGAAAGTAGGAAAAGTGAAACTACAGATAAGGAGGGACTAATTATCAGTAATTATAATAGCAACCTCCACGTATTCTGCATTCCTGCAGCATCTGTCTAATCTATTGAAAAAGGAAAGGCCACAGGGAGTTTTTATGAGGCTAATTTTACATTAAAAGAGATTAAAGTTATTTTTAAATCATTTGGCTTAAATATGTGTCAAGACCATGGTGGTGATCACAATAGTCATCATGCTAAAGCCTCTGATGAGCACTGGGTACTGCATTGAGTACATTGGGCCCTTAAGCCTCTGAAGAACCCTGCAGGGAAGGTGCTGTGACTCTCTCCATTTCTCAGATGCACAAAGGAAGCTTTGGGGAAGCTGGGCAAGTTGCCCAGGGCCACCCATACGCAGGAGATAGGGCTTGAACTCAGGTCAGAATCTAAATCTAGAGCTATGCACAAACTGGTTTGAACATGGACTAAAAAAAGAAAATATTTCCTTCTGCCCACACTGCCCTCTAATCATTAAAGAGGTCAGTGGGAAGTGGATACATAATAAACATCCTCTGTCTAATTTAGCCTGCCGAATTCATGAAGAATAAGTAACCGATCCAGCCATCGTCCCCATTCCTGCCTCTGTCTGATGGAAAACAAATGTTCTCACTAAAGGGTTTGGATGGAAGCTATCAACAGAAATGAAATCTCAAATGATAGCTGCCCAGAACCACATAGCAATACATTATCACTCATATAGCTCATGGACCATTCATTCATTTTCTTGAACATCAAGTTTAACTTTGCAGGAGCCAAGTTGTGTTATAAAACTGCAAAAAAAAAAAAGAGTCCAAAAATGTTGATATGATTGTCTATCTAGCGGAAGGGAGACAATTTGCAGCAAAATAATTGGTACATTTTCCCACTGCATTATGTTTCTCAAAACATGTTACTGTGGGAGGAGATTAGCTTCCCCTTTCTTCAGGAAGAAAATGACTTGTCTCCTATAGTGAATAGAACTGTCATTCTGAGAGCTGACAAATGCTAACAACCTTTGGAGGTACAGTGTGCAAGGATCTAAAAAACAAATAAAATAAAACAAAGACTCCAGTAACCAAAGAAGGAAAGGTCATGAAAGAAAATAATAGGGTAGAAACCTGAGACATTTAAAAAAAAAAAGAATTGGGTATCTGCTTAATGCTAGAAATGACAGAGTCATACAATAAAATGAAAGAAATCAGAAAGAAATCATTCTAAATTAAAATAACTTCAATTAGTTTACTTTTTAATATTGGGCTCCACAGCAACAAATTAAATATAACAAATTCCATTCTGTTTTGCTAAAAAGATAGTTGCACTAGGAAGACAATTAATAGAGCTGGCCACTGATGTTGAAAATAATAGTGTTCAGAGCCAGAGATGGGATCATTGGCTTAGGCCTGTGGTTGGCAAACTGCAGCTCGCGAGCCACATGTGGTTCTTTGGCCCCTTGAGTGTGGCTCTTCCACAAAATGCCACAGCCTGGATGAGTCTATTTTGAAGTGGCGTTAGAAGAAGTTTAAGTTTAAAAAATTTGGCTCTCAAAAGAAATTTCAATCATTGTACTATTGATATTTGGCTCTGTTGACTAATAAGTTTGCCAACCACTGGCTTAGGTAGTCCCCACTCCATTATGTACCTCTATACCCCTGGTTTCATTACCCTGGTAGGATTAGAAAAAGATTGGTGACAGGGGAAAATAGACAGGAGACCTTGGGTTATTGTAAGAAGTCCTGGGGAGCTATTATGAGAGATTTGAATGAGAATCTGCCAGTAGGAGACTTTAATACCACACTATCACTATTGGACAAATCCTCTAAACAAAAAATCAGCAAAGAAACATTAATCCTAAATGACTCACTAGGCCAGATGGAATTAATTGACATCTTCAGAACATTTCATGCAAAGCCACAGAATATACATTCTTCTCAAGTGCACATGGGTCATTTTCAAAGATAGACCATATGTTGGGTCATAGGAAAAGTCTCTTCAAATTCAAGAAGATAGAAATCATATCAAGTATCTTCTCAGATCACAGTGGCATAAAACTGGAAATCAACTACAATAAAAACAGTCCAAAGAAATCAAACAGTTGGAGAATAAACAGCATGCTAGTAAACAATGACTGGGTTACCAGAGAGATCAAGGAAGAAATAAAATATATCATGGCAACAAATGACAATGAAAACACAACAATACAAAATCTATGGGATACAGTGAAAGCCCTCTTGAGAGGGAAGTTCATAGCTCTATAAGCCTACTGCAAAAAATAAGAAACAATGGTAATAATTACCTAACCCTACAACTCAAAGAGCTAGAAAGAGAGCAATAAGAAAGCCAAGTGTAAGCAGAAGGAAGAAAATAGTAAAGATTAGAATGGAGATAAATGACATAGAGACCAAAGAAATAATACAAAAGATCAACAAAATCAAGAGCTGGTTCTTTGAAAGGATAAACAAGATGGGTAAACTTCTAGCTTGGCTCACTAAGAGGCAAAGAGAGAGGATTCAAATAAACAAAATCAGAAATGAAAGAGGTGAAATAACAACAGACCACACCAAAATACAAAGGATTGTTAATAAATACTATCATCAACTCTATTCCAACAAACTGGAAAACCTGGAGAAAATGGACATTTTCCTAGGAAAATATAACCTTCCAAAACTCAATCAGGAAGAATCTACATATCCCTATAGGCCAATAACTATGGAAGAAATTGAAGCAGTCATCAAAAAGCTTCCAGCAAACAAAAGCCCAGGGCCAGACGTCTATAGAGGGGAGTTTTATCAAACATTCAAGGAAGAATTAAAAACTATCCTCCTCAGTTTATTCCCAAAAATTCAAGAGGCAAGAACACTTCCAAGCATCTTCTATGAAGCCAGCATCACCCTAATAACAAAACCAGATAAAAACAACATAATGGAAGAGAATTACAGGCCAATATGCCAAAATCCTCAACAAAATTCTAGCAAATCAAATCCAGGAGTACATCAGAAAGATCATACACCATGACCAAATAGGATTTATACCAGGAATGCAAGGATGGAACAATATCCACAAATCAATGAACATGATACATCACATAAACAAATTGAGAGATAAAAATCACAGTCATATCAATTGATGCAGAAAAAGCATTTGAGAAAATTTAACACCCTTTATTGATAAAAAATCTCAACAGGGTGTGAACAGAAGGATCTTACTTCAACATAATAAAAGCCATATCTGATAAACCCAAAGCTAACATCATACTCAATGGGTAAAAACTAAAACCATTTCTCCTAAGAACAGGAACAAGACAGGGATGCCCACTCTCACCAGTCCTGTTCCACATAGTATTGGAAGTGTTGGCTATTGTAATTAGACAAGAAGAAGAAATAAAAGGCATCCAAATCAGAAAAGAAGAAGTAAATCTGTACTTATTTGCAAATGACATGATACTGTACATAAAAAAATCCAAAAGACTCCATCAAAAAACTAATAGACTTAATAAATGAATTTGGCAATGTAGCAGGATACAAAATTAATACCAAGAAATCTATGGCATTTCTATACACTAATAGTGAACCTACAGAAAGAGAGACTAAAAAGCAATCCCATTTACCATCACACCAAAACAATTAAGATACCTAGGAATAAATTTAACTAAGGAGGAAAAAGATCTATATGCAGAAAAGTACAGGACACTGAAAAAAGAGATACAGGAAGAGGTAAACAGATGGAAGAGCATACCATGCTCATGGATTGAGAGAATCAACATCATTAAAATGTCCTTACTACCCAAAGCTATCTATACACTCATTGCACTTTCCATTAAAAAACCAATGGCATATTTCACAGACCTAGAAAGAACTCTCCAAAGATTCATCGGGAACATAAAAAAGACCTCAAATAGCCACAGCAATCCTGAGAAAGAAGAATAAAGTAGGTAGGATCTCAATACCAGATTTCAAGCTCTATTAAAAAGCAACTGTTCTCAAAACAGCCTGATACTGGCACAAGAACAGACATATAAACCAATGGAATAGAATAGAGAATCCAGATATCAACCCAAACCACTATGCTCAATTAATATTTGATAAAGGAGGCATGAACATACAATGGAGTCAAGACAGTCTCTTCAATAAATGGTGTTGGGAAAATTGGACAGATACATGCAAAAAAATGAAACTAGACCACCAACTTACACCATACACAAAAATAAACTCAAAATGGATACAGGACTTAAACATAAGATGAGAAACCATAAAAATTCTAGAAGAATCCATGGGCAGCAAAATTTCAGACATATGCCAAAGGAACTTGTTCACTGATACTACTCCTAGGGCAATGGAAGCTAGGAGTAGTATGGAAACAAATGGGACTACATCAAATTAAAAAGCTTTTGCACAGCAAAAGAAACCATCAACAAAACAACAAGAAAGCCCACTGTATGGGAGAACATATTTACAAATGTTATCACTGATAAAGGTTTAATCTCCAACATCTACAGCCAACTTATACAACTTAATAAAAGGAAGATAAATGACCCAATAAAAAAAAATGGGCAACACACCTACATAGAATCTTTTCAAAAGAAGACAGAAGGAAGGCAAAGAGACACATGAAAACATGCTCAAAATCACTAATTATCCGAGAGATGTAAATCAAAACAACAATGTGATACCATCTCACACCTGTCAGAATGGCAATCATCAACAAACAAACGACAAGTTTTGGCGAGGATGAGGAGAAAAAGGAACCCTCGTGCACTGCTGGTAGGAATGTATACTGTGGAGAACAGTATGGAGTTTCCTCAAAAAACTAAAAATGGACCTCCCATTTGACCCAGTAATCCCACTCTTAGGAATATATCCTACCAACCTATAAACACCAATCAGAAAGGATATATGCACACCTATGTTCATCGCAGCACACTTTACAATAGCTACAATTTGGAAACAGCCTAGGTGCCCGTCAGCAGATGAGTGGATTAGAAAACTAGAGTACATCTACACAATGGAATACTATGCTGCCATAAAAAGAAGGAATTCTTACCATTTGCAGCAACCTGGATGGAACTGGAGAGCATTATGCTAAGTGAAATAAACCAGTCAATGAAAGAAAAATACCACATGATCTCACTCATTTATGGATAATAAAGAACATTATAAACTGATGAACAAAAAGATAGATACAGAGGCAGTAGTTAAAGCATCAGATTGCCAAATTACAATGGTAAGATTAGGGAGAAGTGAGGTAGATAAGAGATCAACCGAAGGCCTTGTATGCATGCATGTAAGCATAACCGATGGACACAATACACTGGGGAGTTGGGGCATGCATGGGAATGGAAGGAAGGCAATGGGAATATATGTACTCATGTAATACATTAATAAAAAATATAGAAAAAAAGAACCCAGAAACTTCTAAAAATACTTTTATAATTAAAATAATTCATTCTGATATCTATCTTTTTTAAATTTTCATTTTCTTAATGTTATTCATTAACAATTATATATCATGGTAACTAATTCTGCAGTGTTCATATCCTTTGGATATTCAGGTTATTAGATAACTACCTCAACACATCACACCCCTTTGGTTACCATTTCAATCAACTATATACATGTAGTTGTTTCTTTAATTTATTTACATCTTTATAGCTTACATGAATCAAATCTTTCAGCATTAAATATTCCTATAACTTTATACAAACAAAAATTTTAAATATAATAATTAACATAACATTTCCCTTGAAATCATAGTAAAAGGGAAATTCCAATGTTCTTTTAAATCTGTTATTTCTTTTTTTTAATATATTTTATTCAGAAAGGAAGGGAGAGAGATAAAGAGTTAGAAACATCAATGAGAGAGAAACATCCATCAGCTGCCTCCTGCACTTCCCCTACTGGAACTGAACCTGGGACCTTTCAGTCCGCAGGCTGACACCCTATTCACTGAGCTCAACCAGTTTCAGCTAAATCTGTTATTACTAATTCACACCCAAACATATCTACTCAGACAGCCACAGAATACTTCAGATTAGACATTTATATCAGCCCATGAAAGCAAGTTATCTCTAAAAGATTTGACCCAGTAAGTCTACATGAATAAGTATAATTAACATTTTTTCATAAATTTTCCTTAGGATCTCCCAATGCATCTGTGTTTGATAACAAATTCAAAGTTTATTTAGGGTTGCCTGTATTTTAATTTGATAAATATGGCAATCTGTAATATTGCTGAAACAGGCATATGCTTGTATATTCACAAAGTCTAGAAAAGGCTTTATGTGAGCATAACTGTGTGAGTTGGTAGAATATTTAAAATCCTGAAGGTTGTCAATGGTACAAAATATGAATATTTATTATATTTGAACACAGAATAATTTCTCTTTCCCTGCTGACTCCAAGTTTTAATGCAACACAAATGTAAAATGTCACCACCTTATTTAAATACAGCTTCAAAATCAAACACTAAAATGGCAATTGAGAGAAAACTTAGTCCTTATTTCAGAAATATCTCTTCATCAGATGCATCATTATTTTATGTTAGTAGCCTTTTGTAGCATTGAGCAGAAAACAAGAGGTCCACTTTGAAGCCAATTTCAATTAATTCAAGGTGGAAAATTTCATGTGACACTATCAAACACTTTACCAAAATTGAGATAGATTACATCTACAGTTTCACATTATTTTTATCCACTGATCTTATAGCTCTATCAAAAAAAAATCAAGTTTTCCTGGAATGATTTGCTCTTTTTCAATTCATATTTCATAATGTCCATTTATCATTATCTGTATATGTTTCATAAATGTTTTTAGGTTTTCTATTAATGTTCATTCTATTCTTTCAATAAAGACTTACCTTGCTTTTGCTAGCTAATTATATTGATGTTGCTCATTTCCTTAAAGAATAACAATTATTATTGTCATTAGGATAATGCTCAAGAAATTACTCCTTATATTTGGGGTGATTAAGGGTTCAAATCAATTCTACAATACTTATTGTACATTTACTAATTACTTAATACTCTGCCAGTGTAGGGAAGACAGATTAGAAGAAAACTTTCTGCTGTAAGCCATTGATCTAACTGAGGAGATAAAATACAGACTAATGGGAATTCTGCATTCATTGGTACCCAGTGTTCTACAAACTCTAGCTGCTGATAAAATTAATTAATTAGTTAATTGATGAAATATCTTATTAAAATTCAAGTTTTAATGCCTTCTTAGTATTTCCAGAGGTTCTGATTTAGCATTTGTGTTCTTAACAAGGCACCTCCCAGGTTATTCCACCTTAAGCATGCATGTTTTGTTTTTTTTCAATTACAGTTTACATTCAATCAGCATAAGCATTTCTTAAACTACACTTGAAAGAAAATGAAATAGTCAAAGTATAAGAGGTCCAAAATAGTGTTAAGCCATTATAGTTCAACTAGAGGCCTGGTGCAAAAAATTTGTGCATGGAGCAGGGGGAGGGGAGGAGGTGTCCCTCAGCCCAGCCTGCATCCTCTCCAATCTGGGACCTCTCGAGGGATGTCTGACTGCCCATTTAGGCCCGACTGCTGGCTCCCAACTGCTCATCTGCTTGCCTTCCTGATTGCCCCTAACTGCTTCTGCCTGCCAGCCTGATCACCCTCTAACCAATCCCCTGCCAGCATGATTGAGGCCTAACTGCTCCCCTGCAAGCCTATTTGCCCCTAACTGCCCTCCTTGCAGCCCTGGTCACCCCTAACTGCTCTCCCCTGCAGGCCTGGTCACCCCTAACTTTCCTCCCCTGCAGGCCCCGTCACCCCCAACTTCCCTCCTCTGCCAGCCTGGTCACTCCTAACTGCCCTCCCTCCAGGCTTGATCTCCCCCAACTGCCCTCCTTTGAAGGCCTGGTCCCTCCCAACTGCCCTCTTCTGCTGGCCTGATCGCCAACAACTGCCCTTTCTTGCAGGCCTGGTTCCTGCCGACTGCCCTCCCCTGCTCACCATCTTGTGGCTGCCATCTTTGTCCACATAAGGGCAGCCATCTTGTGTGTTGGAGTGATGGTCAACTTGCATATCACTCTTTTATTAGATAGGGTAGAGGCCTGGTGCACAGGTGGGGGCCAGCTGGTTTGCCCTGAAGGGTGTTCCAGATCAGGGTGGGGGTTCCCTTGGGGTGTGGGGCAGCCTGGGCAAGGGGCCTGTGGGGGTTTGCAGGCTGCCCACGCCCCTCAGAGCCCCGAGTGAAGGCCCTGGTATCTGGTATTTATTTATCTTGTATAATTGAAACTTTGTAGCCTTGAGTGGAGCCAAGACTCCTGCTTGCTCCATGGCCATAGTAATTTTCGTTGGGATTTATTTATCTTCTATAATTGAAACTTTGTAGCCTTGAATAGAGGCCTGGTCTGTCCAGGGTGTGTGGAAAGTTGTGCTTCTTCCATCGCCAGGGTCAACCCAAGCCTCCTGTTCACTCTGTGGCTGCAGCCATTTTGATTGGGTTAATTTACATACTCACTCCTGATTGGCTGGTGGGCATGGCTTGTGGGTATAGCAGAATGATGGTTAATTTGCATTTTATTAGATAGGATATCATACAATAAGACTTTCCAACAGAACTGGGACTTTAAGGTTAACAGTCTAACAAAATTTTTAACAGTATTACCTGTATTTACAGTGCTAGAACTGTTTTGAAATATATTTGATTCATAAAGGGCAACACTTTCACACACCATGATCTGCAATTTGACCAACTAAGCAAATGAAGGAAACATTATAATGACTTACCCATGCAATAATAATAATAAAAATAATAATAATAAGCACATATCCTTAACAAAAGACCTAAAATAAATTTAATACCAAGATGAATTTTTCTGGGTTGCTTCCACTTTATATATATTGAGTACATTCCAGAATTTGAGAACTTATCCATTTTTTTAGTGACAATCCAGAGAGCAATAGTAAGATTTAATTTCAGAGTCACCAGGAGATTTTATTCCATGAGTAAGCCTCATAATACTTCTGTGAAAGCCTATAGTGTTAAACATAATTACTTTAGATTCATAAGGTATCAAATAAAAATTACTATTTGAACATGAATAACTGCCTTTCTCCAAATATCTCAAACAGGTCCACTGTATTATTTCATTCCTTATATTATCCAGGTAAAACTGGTATATCAGTTAGGGTCCAACCAGGAAAATAGTATTTAAATCAGAGGGAATTTAATACAGGAGAGAATTTGTTGAACAAGTGATCAAAGAGATGAATAATGAAAGAACACAGGGAAGCAACTGTGAGAGATTAGCAACACAGGAAGTCTTTTCCTCTAGACCTAATGAAGGAGGTTGTGTTTGTGTTTCTGGCACCCTGAGCCAGGGTCCTCTAACTAAAGCTGGAACTATGGGAGCTCATCTTGAATGACTAGAATAGTGGAGAAGCAGCAGTTCTGGCAGATAGAGGGGGAAAGGACTTCCCTGCCTCTCTCTCCTTTCCATCTGCCAATCTCCAAGTGCTTCCCCCAAATGAACCAGCAAAATGCCCACTGACATGTGATCTTTGAATACAGGTCTCTGCTCATCAGAGCAGAGCAAGGGGAAGACAAGAAAGAGGTATGAGAGCAAATAAGCCCAGGACTATCTAGAAAATGTGGTGATGATGGCAGTGATGATTATTATTACTAGTGGCCTAGTGCATGAAATTCATGCACTGGGGAAGTGGGTGTGTCCCTCAGCCCAGCCTGCACCCTCTCCATTCTGGGATTCCTCAAGGGATGTCCGATCCCAGTGGGATCAGGCCTAAACAGGCAGTCAGACATCCCTCTCACAATCCAGGACTGATGGCTCCCAACCTCTCGCCTTTCTGCCTGCCTGCCTGCTTACCCCTAACTGCTTCTGCCTGCCAGTCTGATCAACCCTAATCACTTCCCTGCCAGCCTGATCAAAGCCTAACTGCTCCCCTGCCAGCCCGATTGCCCCTAACTGCCCTTCCCTGCTGGCCTGGTCCCTTCCAACTACCCTCTCCTGCTGGCCTGATCGCCCACATCTGCCCTCCCTTGCTAGTCATCTTGTGGTGGCCATCTTGTGTTCACATGGGACAGCTATCTTTGACCACAGGGGCGGCCATCTTGTGTGTTGGAGTGATGGTCAATTTGTATATTACATCTTTATTATATAGGATAGATTCCTGCACCAGTTGGGGGGTCCCTCAGCCTGGCCTGTGCCTTCTCACAATCCAGCACCCCTCAAGGGATGTCAAACTGCTAATTTCAGCCTGATCCCTGCAGGCCAGGCCAAGGGTCCGACCAGTGCACGAATTTGTATACTTGGCCTCTAGTATGCATATAAGATCTTTGATTAATCTTTTCCCTCCTTCCCTTCTCCCCACTTCCCTCTGAGATTCCTCAGTCTGTTCCATGTTTCCATGCCTTTGCAATGAGCATCTGCCCCCTGGTGGTCAGTGTGCTTCATATCTACCAGTCAAACAGTCAAATGGTTGCTTGGGCCTTTATAT